>JANFCV010000323.1:0-269802 GCA_024500475.1 Phthorimaea operculella | reverse complement strand
GAAAAAATGTGGTATTATATAAGTTTGTTCAACCAGACACAAATGTCTTTGTATTGTCTAGGTTTAGCAGCTGAGCCTGCCCTGGATCTGACGTGGAGTATAAATCTGAACCACGACGCATTGTATCGTAAATCTAGACTGTATTGTGTGAAAGTATGACAAATATTGTCTCGAGTGTTGAGGGTGTTGGCTCTATCAGACTGTCTAAAGGAGAAATTTGAAATACTTATATCAAAGTTTTCATATAGTTTGGTCGGTCGCATCTACTGAACGATATAATTTTTCAAAATTAGATTAACTTGAAAAACGTGGAGTTGCAAAACGTCCACTGATGATGATGGAGACGATGGATAATGATTTGATATCTGAATGACAAGAACATAAGTTCATAAAAGTAAAGTCACTATGAACACCAACTATTTCCTCTTAATTTCGCTATCAAACTTGAAACCAAAGTTAAGACACAAGAGGAATTTCAACTTAAGTAATCAATGAAGACCGCCTTCTCCACAGATAAAAGAATGATTCATGGATTTCAGAAAACCATTTGTCAACCGACCTGTCTTCGATTGATCCATCACAAAGTTTTTAGGTGAATTTGCGACAATCCGCCTAATCAATAAGCCCGCAGTTAACGGCCACAGTAGAGAGTATGCTGGTGGAATGCTCAAAAAGGTTTCAGATAGAAGAAAACAAACTTTAATATTTATTCTACCAATATTTGGCAATTAGCTTCTAGTTTATGCCAGTGAGTCATGTCTAAAAGATACAGGCAAATCAAAATAATAAATTGTCCTTGATTCTTTAAGAATCTCATAATCATCGATCCTGACGTATATGGTTCCACCCAAAAATCTCCTCCTAATAAATGAAGCCAGTACATAAAAATGACTCTTTGTTCAAGAAGATTAGCTAGGTATATGATATTGGTGAGTGTTGGTTTGAATTCCCATTGGATTCCGATTGAAAGATTTCTGCACAGACTAGTTAGAATTCATTCATATACCTACTGCTCTTTTTCTACTATGCCTTTACAAAGTCGGTCAAAACCAAACTTCACTAGCAGTCCGCTGATGGCGACCTTAATAACTAAAACTTAGGAGAGTTTTATGTTCTTGTAGAGACTCGCTGAAGTTTTAATTACCTAGGTATAAAACGAGAAAATTATAGGTGGAAAATAAAATTGCAAAGAAGGTTACAGTTACAGAAGTTATATTTTTATCGGACAGTTTTAAAAGGAGGGTTAGTTTTTTTCAAAACTTACCAAACCGAGCGCAGTGTTCCTAATTTTGTACCTAAGTACTTAGAAAAACCTAACTCTCCTTTCAAACTAGGCGGACGTTAACATAATGGGGCGCCGTTAGATTCATAGATCTCAGGTGCAAGTGACACTATAGAAATCAAGCTAGTGAGTGACTATTAAAAATCATCAAATCAATCCAAAATGGCAGATCCCAGCAAAATGTACTTTGACATTTCTATACCTAGTCTGTTTCTTTTCTTCAAGATTTGTGCTTTGGTTTTTCTTGAAATCCAATAGACTTGAAACACTTCAGTTTTATTTTGTAGTCCCAGTAAAGTACTCAAACTATTTTAGTACTATATTTGGACAGAATTTTATTTTGATTGGGTCTAGTCTAGATATGAGATGAAACTGTGAACCACTTGAGCTTTTTATGTGAAACCCTTCCAGTGATCCTCGTTTTTGTCTTTTCACATCGTCGAAAAACTTATTACGTCATCCGGCGGGCGCAGATAGAAATCCTCGGGCATTCGTGAAAAATTCACCCAAATTGTGAAAAGACCTGAGCTCCGGCAAATATTTGTCTGTGTCTACCCAACACCTCTAAAACTGCGATATCATCTTTTGTATCGCAACCATCGCTTGTTTTGTCACAAGTTTCTTTACTGCTCCCTGGGGACGATCGTTGAATGAAGAAGGGCGGTTGAATGTCGTAAGATTATCGTAAAAGACAAAAATGGACGTCAGAGATCTGACAAAAGGGTTTTATTTCATCAGCACAATTTTCGGAACAATATAACGAGGTTTGAATGCGTATTAGGGTCGGAGTAACCCACCGGTCAATATGACCTCTTCTAAGCGAGATCTGAAAATGGGCATTTTAAAAGCCGTTTATCTTAATGTAAGAAAGGCACCAGCTGATACAGAGTATTTGAAATTGAATTACCACGGTATTTTTATTGGTATTTTCCAGCATGCAACTGACAAGTCAAAGAAACCAATAGATACATCTGTATCGACAAATAGATATATCTGTATGACTATAGTCATCTGTAGCAAACACGTCATAGCAAGTGGAATGATGTAGTCCCCTGCCTCTCTTCCAGAAAGAGAGGCATGATTTGATTATTTGTGTTAGTCTCCTTATCTCTCTTCGTGGGACACCGAGTCGTTCAATGACCTGATTGACCTTGGTGTCAGAGTTTTACAACCGCCTTCTTTATGTGGCAGGCCTCTGGCATGGTTGTGTGACGATTACCGACGGCTTAACGTGCCCTCCGAAGCAATTGTTGTTAATTATTATGTTCTGTAGACATTTCGTTCCATAATTTCGAACTGTAGAAACTCAAGTAAGTAATCAAGTAAATTAGGATTCCTGCTTAGCGAAGCCTAAAACGTCACGCCTGACTAGTTTCAGAGGATCATTGCGATCCTTTTGTCAAGGAAGAATAAGTCGGCCTATTTTCGAGATTGTATTTTCGACTCCGGCAATCGCAAGTAATATAGATACCAATTTATATTATTATCTATTAGCTTCGATTTCACTATTTACTTTTTTACCCACTCATATCTTACGACACCCGTGGGAAAGAATTGGGGTGATGCTGTTCTAAGCCGGCACTACGCTTTTTATATGGTTTAAATAAAGCATTTACTGCCTGTTTTACACCTTGTATGAAGGTAGAGGCGTTTTAATACAGACATTAAGTTACAATTGTATGGGTTAAGCGGGCGAAGGGGTTTTAAAGGGTTTTGACGAAGGTGAATAGGAAATGACCCTTAAATGTACAAGCGTTATATTGTAACTATAACAATGTTGTTGTGTAGATACTTTATAACTTACGAAATTAGGTTACGAAAGTATAGGTACTAACCGAGTTTGTCTAACAAGGATGTTACATTACCGTTATTGTAAGAGATTCTTTACAATACCGTTAGTGTAAGAGATTTCTTATATTGTCATGTAGTAGTGGCTAAGAATAGTAGTCACCACTAGTCCACTCAGGGTGTTTCGTAAAGGCGACGTAGAGTTTTTGACCTCGGCTGAATATCCGTCGATTATAGTCAACAGCATGGTGGCGGTGATACCACCTACAAAATCATTCATATCATTCCCAAAAGTTGAAGTCAAGCAGGCGGCCGGTCATAAAATATTGTCAAATTATTTGCTCCATAGTTTTATGCTCTTACAAAACATGTTGCGCCCGCTGATTTGGGATAAGAACAGGCAGATTTTTATCACTGTTTCATGCTTTTAACATCGAAACATGGAGAAATAAGCCGTTGCGTTTCAAAGCAAAATAAGCTCTTACGATTTCAAAACTAGTTTTCTTCATCTACCCTGAACATTTCTACGTTTTCTTTCATTAGTACCGTTAGCGCACATTTTCCTTTACAGCTGAAATCTTTATTTGCCAGCGAACGAACGGAAAACTGAGAAAATACAGTTTTTAAAAATTCAAAAAGGCAATCGCTCGTGAAACGACTCGGCAAATTTATTTATGCAGTCGTTTTGCAGAGGGACTGACCTCACCGCTGTGATTTGAGCCAGTTGGGGCCTTCAAACTTGTGATCGTTTTGTGTGATGTAACAATTTATCCGTATGATGCCGGTTCTGAATAGCATCACCCCATAAACTTTTCCGTGGGCATCATAGGAAACTAATAAAGGGACTCTATGTATAATCAGTATAGCACTATTCGGCGACAGATCTGTTACTGTGATACACAGTCTTCTGAGATGACACTTAAGTATATGTTAATGACTTTTTTACAGCTGCTAACGCTCTGCCTAATTTGGCTACTATTACACCAAAACAGTTATAAAGTTTAGCGCAGCAGGGTTAGCATAAAACTCTACCAAACACTTTCAAAATCATGGCACAAACTATATCTAGTCAAAGACCCAGGCTGCATTCGCGACTGTATGGTGGTCCCTTTCTCATTTGAGTTTTAAAACCAAATAAAGCCGGAAACGCAGTGGTTTTTTCGACTATACCTAGTACCTATCGAGAGTACTAAAGTGCATGAGTGTGGATAAGACCGATGGAATAGGCGCAGTTTTGCAGCTTCCAACTCAATTCTTGTGTGTTGTGTGAGATTGGGGCTCGCAGACTCACATACCCACAGATGGATTACACACGTGCTGCAAAATATTGAGGTTTTTGACAGGCAAAAATCAAATGACAGCATGTGAAAGCGCACGGCAATACAACGTTTTATGCAATTTCATACAACTTCTTTCATTAACAAAGTTTATTAGCCATTAATTGGAATTTTTGGTTTGATCAGGACATTATAAACTGACCCAACTGATGGTTCGGAACGAATATTCGATAAATGATAATGATAGATAACTTTGCTTATACTTATGCATAGACGGTGGTCGTTACTATTACTTACTACCTGGTGATTGAAATACTCTGATACTAGGCGGCTTATCAGGTTATTCGCTGACTCAATGTCTCACACGACAGAAGAAAAACAAAATTTAGAACGGTGATATACCACAAAATCATGTGGTATGTGTGAAATCCTCCACCACAGTCATATAACAGCCGTATTCGTGCGAAGTTGACGCGGTGAAGCATGAAATATTAGAAGTGGCTACGTCGTTGGAGGGAACCCTCACACACTCAAACTCAAACAAAAGTCTGTGATGTTTTTTGGTATCCTTTGCTTGGGAAGGGTACGTAAACAAATATCTGCGTGTCAGAGATTATTTAAATGCATAATTCTAAAGGGTCATACGGTTAGTAACTACTATATAGACCTTCCGTAGCGGTGACAGACGGTGGGGCACAAATTAGGAAACGGCGCGGGCGCCTAACCAGTTGGCTCACTCAGCTTACTGACTTTAACTTAAAATAACCAGAATCACAGGGGAAGTCAAGGATACTAAGAAAGTGGTTGACAACGTCATATTTCTTGGATTTAGAATTGGCTTATTTTTGGCAGTAGTAACAAATGCCAATCGCGAAAATCCTAAATAGGCCGAGCCTTCTGTTTTGTGGTGGGGGACGAGGTATCCAAGATGTCAGTGACGGACGACATTTTTATACCGAGTAACGGAGGGTATAACAACGAAAGGAGGTCACAGGATTATGATACTGAACAACTTTTCCATGGAACATAGGTCGAAATATGAAAAAATTTGGACCTCCAGTAAATCAGTCAGCTGATCTGCGATTTTGTATGGGAGGTCCAAATTTTTTTCACATTTCGGCCCATGTTCCAGGGAAAGTTGTTCAGTTTCATGAGTACCTTGACCTTTCGGCTTGTTATACCTTTCCGTTACTCCCGGTATAGTTTCTAAGTTTTATCCTGTATCAATATTTGTAATAAGATGTCAGTGGGTAGCGCGTCATATTAGAATGACGTGCTTCGTCGCCATACAGTTCGAGAGTCATTTAGAGACTGTGTATCACCGTAGTGACAGGTTGTCAGCCTGTCGCATAAACACGGCCGTTACCACCATAATCCCACTTCAATGAAACAGAATCAGAGTCCGTCCCTTTTACATCGAGTCCGTTTTTTGGCACACAAACCAGGCCGTGTCGGCGGTCGCTCGAGGCGGAAAAAATGGACCAAGTAAACTAGCCCTTTTTCCAATAGTGGAATGGATGGCGAATGCTTGTAAAAGGTTATACGGGTTGAAAAGAGAAAAAAGATTGACTTTTAGATTCAGTTTTGTAAGTAACAAAACATGGTGAAACTATGGAGTTGACCGTAGTACTGTTTTGAAGCGAAATAAAAAGGCATTTCATGAAACTTTTGAACTAGCATCCTGATTGGAAACCGAAATATCGAGCAAGTTTTGACGGCCCAGTTTAGTTTTTATTTGACTTGTTCCATAGAATATATCCAGAAAAATGTTGATTAAACATTGAACTTTTATTTTACGATCTTGTTTTTAATTTCGAGTGGAACACCGAGTCGTCCATTGACCAAAATGACCTAACACTTATGCGTGAGAGAATAATTAGTCAAAAGATTCATTTCAGGCCTCCAATACATTAACTTGGCCAAGTGTTTTGATACAAAGTAGAAGGTCAATACAGTGTTTGTCACTGAACTATGAATCTCTCTCTTCGTGGGACACCGAGTCGACCAACGACCCGATGAACCCTAGTCTCAGTTTCTTAAAACAACTTAGTACCTACAGGCATTTCAAATAGTTGTGTTACGACCTAGTAATCAAAGACAGTACCAGGGATCGACGGCTTAACATGCCCTCCGAAGCACGGAAACATCTTTCTTTTCGCACAATCAGGTGGAACCAGTAGAACGAATAATACTACTGCATTCCGTTTGTGTACTGTTCATTATAATTTCCACCATAGGTATGTTGTTTTAAAACGCCAACCAAAGGAATTTAGAGTATTTTCATCAGACCTCGCGTTCAAACTGGGAACCCAGTAATTATTCATGGGTGCAAAAGTTCATTCACAACTCCCTGACCCACACACACACAAACATAATACCTACACGAAGTTTTCCCTGATGTTTCCGGGAACACACTCATATAGGTATGTGCCTACATAAAAAGCATGTAAATATGAAGCATGAATCAAGTATTAATTTATTTTTGTCGTATTAGAATACTATCACCCCATATCTTTCCCAGCGGTAAGAATCGCTAAAAAGGCGTCGTCTGTCGTAAAAGGCTGACAACCTGTGGTATGGTGTGTTTTGTCTTAATGGACACTGGTTCGACAAACGACCCGAAGAACCCTTGCTTTAAAAGATTATTTACCATGTATTAACACAAGTGGCTCTGCAAAAAAAGTATACTAACGACCACCGATAAGTTACTAGGTTATCGTTATAGGAAAGAAAAGAGGTTACCTAATCAGGTGGTCTAACCTGCAGTCACCTGCCAATTTTTAGTAGAACAGGAAAATTTTGCCATCAAACAAATAAAGTATTCAATTGACAAATACAAAACATTGTTCCTTTTTCGGTATCCAATCGACGACCTCTTGATTCTCAGACCAAACCACGGAGGCAGTTAACCACCTCAACAAATACGGCAGCTGAGAACTGAACTCCACAATGCGTAATATTTCATAATAAACTTTTCTAATATTCCTCGTTTCAAATTGAGCAGCCTTTTCTTTCCTGTCTCGTAATGGAAAAGAGTTCATTCGCGTATGAAATTCGGCTTGAAATGGTTAAATATTGGCTTTGTTTCTGTGTACGAACCTTTATGTTAGAATAACGGTTTTCACACATTATACGCGATAATATTTTTGGTTTAATTTTGTTTGAAAGTTATCACGAGTGCTTGAAAACGACTATTCTCAAGTTTATGTTCTGCAAAAGTGTTGAAACCCGATACCTACTTTGCCCTTCACACCAAAGTATCTATGACGTAAATACAAAATAAACTCCAAATCAGGAACCATAGTCCTAGGTAACAAAATGCTTGCAGCTCATTGGTCAATGCGGTCCATGCTACGTTAAACCAACCTTCTCTTTGAAGCGGTCCGACAAACGGCCGTGTTCTTTTGTCTGAACCCGCATGGACCATAATCATGTCATGATTCCACAAATTCGGCTTGTACCTCTAGAGAACTATTGCGAATGATTGGTATGCTGCATTTATTTTTACTTTACTTAGACGTGAGACGCAAGACGTTCGATGACATTTTGTCAGACAAGTGATAGACAGCGTCTCTTCTGTTGCATAATATTTTATACGGATACGCCACTCATGCCTGTTCTGTGCAGTTTGCTTTCAATCGGGGTTTTGGTGAACTACATCTAGGAAGATATCACATTGGTTGAATTCGTATCAGCCGGCCTTGGGTGGCTTAGAAAGAACTACATGAAGATGGGCTTATACATTTTAGCGTAGCGACAGATGACTTAAAGAGAGCGGTTGGTTAGGGACAAGTGGCAAAACATGCCTTGGGGTTGTGAGTGACGTACCCTGGTATTCTGTATCCAGCAAGATGTGCTCTACCTAACCCCTGTAAAGAAAGGGTTACTAATAATATTTTTCTATAAATAGCTTCGGTTAAGCCAGTGCCGCCCTGCTTAGCTCATGCAATCGATAGCCCTTTAGCCCTGGTTAAGCCGGCACGTCATTGTGATGCCGGGGAGGCTTTACCGGCTCTGTGATGACGTGGCTCAAATGTTATATCACTGGAGTTTTATTTGAAAACTTTGGGGTACCAAATTGATTATTCATAAACAGTTAATTTACATTACGTTTTGACGCAATAATGTGCCAAGCTAATGGTAAAACCTTCCGTGTCACCTGGCTTCCGACGGAAAGAGCTTGTGTTTAACTTGCACTAGGATACCAAATAAAGAACCATGCAAGACTTACAGAATACAATGAAATAATAATACACGCAACTATTCAAAACTTTCTATTAGAGTTGATGAGTTACTTAGCTTTCAATAAATACTTAGGTATGTAAGTATAAAAAGTTTTCTTAGAGAAAACAATTTCTTCTCTGTTATTAAAGGTTCGTACGGTTGGTAAGGGCGGCCGAACAACTGTTTGAATGTGTTAGTCTCTCCACTGAATTCGTTTTCCAATATCTAATTCATTTCTTCGGTGAACAAGGGAACTCGAATAAAGTTCGATATTTTTCTATCATGTTTTTGTAAACCTCTCAAAGGGCCGGTAGGTTTTTATCTCCATGCTGGCTGGTAGGCCACCGAAAAGGCCATAATCGAGTCATCATTACGCGCACCATTTGCCTGAGGTCAGGATGTACAGCGCGATTTGAAGGCCCATTTCCTCGGAACCAACCTCTTATTGGGAACACTAAGGGCGAAAAATGTAGGGAATATAAATGATGTTCATTTGGGTTTTTGAAGGGATCTGGTAGTGAGATCGACGGTGCTTAAGGCCAGGCTTTTCTTGTAGGTGTTGGATCAAGGCTGATCCCTGATAAGAAAAGGTAGTCAATAATCATTAGATTCTCTGGTGGATATCAACATCCATATTCTGAATATTGTGCTGAGCTTAGTTGCATTTCAAAGATAATTTCTTCTTCTCGCGAATCGATTGAGGCGATTAAAGTATATTTGGATTTGGACCAGTACTGAGTCATACGCACCACCAATCAAATTATAGTTAGGTATTTGGTTACAATACTATTATCAGAGTAAGTAGCTACATAACGTACATTACTTAACTTGTTAATTAGTAGAAAATTTGTGATTGACCTCTAGACATCCGTTGAACTAAAAATAACTACGAAAAAATAAATAAAATGATTTCTTTTCAACACGTTTATTGCGCGATGATAAGGGCAGCAAATAAAAAGAAATTACAACCAAAAAACATAAACGGAAAATTAAAAACGGACTTTTCGTCAAAAACATGCTTCCGCAATAAAGAGAGTTGTCAAGTCGTTCCTTAATGGACCTTGTCATCTTCAGTAAATTGGAGAAGAAAACCAATCATGAAATATTAAAGCAAACAGATGTTAAAGAGAGAAGAAAACCTGAGCCACTCAAGGGCCGCCTCAACGAGACGAAAATTTAAAGTGGAATGGCTTCATTTCTTTTTGTGCATAGTAATTTAGTAATCGATTCTCTGAAAATGGGCTATATATGTTCTTTGTTCATATATTGCTCTTGAGTTACAAAAATCCAAGGCAACACGTAGGTAGATAGGAAACATGGTGATGGTAAGTGATGTTTCCAATATTCACCACGCTTGGCGAAACTATTGGCAGGCAAGGGCAGTGCAAGGTATTATATTCACAGATCAGCATCCCCACGCGAGTGTATTCTCTAGATTTATAGTCGTACGCTAGTAAAAATATTTGATTCTACCTACTATGTCCTACTTTAGTAGGTACAAGCAAGGTACAAGTGTCTAGATCATGGTAGGTCTACGATTTGCTTGCTGCTGATAATATAAGTGGTAGGTACCCGAGTCGAAAACGACCCGATCAAACCTATCAGTAAGCAAACAAAATACTCAGTACTTTTTTGAACTGGTTACAACCCTAATAACTATGAAACTATTATTGTACCTTGTAGCTTTTTTGATTTGAAAAGTAGACAATCAAATATTACAATCTAACTAGTTATTATAGTTGATTGCCTATAAAAGAATAAATAATAGCACAGATTGGATAATGGGCAAGTATACAAACGAATTTGTTGTCATGTCAAAAGTTTGATAAGAAATATCGTCACGTTGGATTTTTTGTATTTGAAATCAATTAATGTAATAAGCATCGTCCTGTTGGTAGAGTGCGTGAGTTGTCTTGTAAATGAATGGGCTCAGAAAACAGAACTATGCTTTTCTTTTATGGTCATACATCTAAAAGTTTGATTAGGCATTTTATTATATCGGCGCTTTTAAAGTTAACAGAACACCATATCTGTATACATCGCCCGGTTATTTTGATCCCCACGATACTGAAACAGACGTAAAGGATTAAAAATTTACAGTTTTCAACAATACACCTACTTAAGGTGGTTCGTTACGTCATACAAACGAAAAACTGCACTTCAGTCGGGTTACATGAGCTGTAGAGTTTCTTTTAAAGAAACTTTATTCTGAATGATGAAGGCACACGTAAATTTGTCGCAAAACTACTTATAGGTAGTTAAAAGATAATCAGTATTTTCTGCACAATAAAATTAAACGTATTTATTGCAGCAGTAGCTCCATCTATTTCCGTAAAGTGGCGACTCGCTTTTACGGGGAAATCTGATGATTTAAAAATTCTTTTAGTGTTTTGCGACAATCTTATATACCCACGGGACTCCCCATCAAGTTTTTTAAACCGACTCTTGTCTCCTTTACATACATAACTCCATTAAACTTTTGTATGGAAAACGGAACGCCTTAATAATGTGAATTTTATTTTGGGCAGAAGGAATCCTTGAAAGACATTGATCCGCAATCGCACCAATCTACCAAGAACAAACCACTATTTGCAATAAGAAAATCGACGCTCCCACTCGTTCTATTCCTCCTACTGAAGAATGGAATGCACTTCTAGTGCTAAATCGAAGCACGTGCGCACTCAGACATTCCATCTGCAGCTGTGTATAATTTAGCATGTTGGCAGTATTGACGGACTGCTGTATATTACATAGACTTATTCTTGCCAAGTGAGATACTGACCCTGCTGAAGAATGGTTGCAGTTCTAGTGCTGAATCGAAGTACGTGCGCACTCAGACATTCCATCTAGAGCTACGTATAATTCAGCATGTTGGCGGCATTGACGGACTGCTGTATATAACATAGACTTCTTCTTGCAGAGTAAGATACTGAATCGACCTCTATTGAAGAATGGTTACAGTTCTAGTGCTGAATTGAAGCACGTGCGCACTCAGACATTCCATTCGCAGTTGTGTATAATTTAGCACGTTGGCGGCATTGACAGACTGCTGTATATTACATAGACTTATTCTTGCCAAGTGAGATACTGACTCTGCTGAAGAATGGTTAAAGTTCTAGTGCTAAATCGAAGCACGTGCGTACTCAGACATTCCATCCGCAGTTGTATATAATTTAGCATGTTGGCGGCATTGACAGACTGCTGTATATTACATAGACATATTCTTGCAGAGTGGGATACTGAGTCTACTGAAAAATGGTTGCAGTTCCAGTGCTGAATCGAAGTACGTGCGCACTAGGGTTTTCGAATACCCGTCCAATTTAGATACCCGGGTATCGGGTACGAGTTTTTCAAATACCCGGGTATACCCGGGTACCCGGGTATTACATTTTTAAGTAAAAATGGTTAGGTAATTGAGAAAAAAGGATTTAAAAGTTAGCTCTATTTAATACGGGCCCTTTCTAATAAAAGATAGTACAAGCACATAGGTAACATTCAGGTTCAAAAGTGGAAATAATTTATTAATTTAAAACTAACATTAGGTACATAGATATGTAAATTGGTCTCAATTTTAACTATTGTCGGTTTCACTCGCTTCTAACAGTTTTCACATGGAAATGAGATACTCGGTGATAAAAGTATCTATTCTATATAACTCTAGGATAAATAGATTATCTAACTTTCCAAAGGTAAAAGAATTTATGTAATCGTACATGTAGTTTTAAGCAAAATCCTTACAAACCTGCAAAATGCCAATAGAAAATAATCCAAGTATTGTACTTAATAAAATTATTATCGAAGTCTAGATATACAAGCTCGCACGAACGTACAGATGTATAAATTCAACTTGTTAAACAAATAAGGTAATATTCTTGAAAATATGTCACTATCCTTTTATCTTTTCTCTCTTTGTTTGTATCAAATCAGTCTATCTATCTCTTTCTCGGGTACCCGGTACGCCCGGTGTTTTTACCCGGTACCAAATGTCTGAAATACCAGGTATACTGACCCGGGTACCGGTAGAAAACCCTAGTGCACTCAGACATTCCATCTAGAGCTACGTATAATTCAGCATGTTGGCGGCATTGACACACTGCTGTATATCACATAGACTTATTCTTGCCAAGTGAGATACTGACCCTGCTGAAGAATGTTTGCAGTTAGTTCTAGTGCTAAATCGAAGCACGTGTGCACTCAGACATTTCATCTGCAGCTATGTATAATTTATCATGTTGGCGGCATTGACAGACTGCTGTATATTACATAGACTATTCTTGCCAAGTGAGATACTGACCCTGCTGAAGAATGGTTGCAGTTCTAGTGCTGAATCAAAGCACGAGCGCACTCAGACATTCCATCTACAGCTATGTATAATTTATAATGTTGGCGGCATTGACGAACTGCTGTTGTTTACATATACTTATTCTTGCAGAGTGAGATACTGAGTCTGCTGAAGAATGGTTGTAGTTCTAGTGCTGAATTGAAGCACGTGCGCACACAGGCATTCCATCTACAGCTGTGTATAATTTAGCATGTTGGCGGCATTGGCAGACTGCTGTTGTCGACCAAGATAGTGATTTGATTTGGCTTCTTGTGGAGAAACTGAACTGCGACGTTGAGTAATCCTAAAAGAAACTGTGATTTTTCGTATCAAGCCTTAGAATAGCATCACCCCAATTCTACCCGTGGGTGTCGAACAAAGCGACTAAGGGATAAATAGGTATACAAGGAATGGGCAGCTGCGTTCCCTGTGAAGAAAACATCTCGTACTGCGCTCACAAATCCACCTACAAAGCGTGGTGAATATGGCAACACCCCCAGATAAAAGTAGGCTCCTGTCCAGCATTGGACTGTTGTGGCTGGTAAGGTAAAGGTAAAAAGAAAATACAAATAAGAAAAGAGATAGGAATCTAGTGACGCTTCTAGATGAATAACAATTCAGTTTGTGCAGTCTTCGTAACTAGAGTCATCCATGACAACTGTGGTACATACTTTACTTTCACACCTTTCCATTATTTACTTCTTCTTCTTTTCGAGTGGGACACCGAGTCGTCCAACAACTCGATGAACCCAAGTGTCAGAGTTTTTCAACACCGCCTACTCCAAATCATTTACTTTCAGGTCCTAGGTATGAAAGATAAATAAATGTACCTTAAATTTAAGCTTTTTAGTAGTTCGTTTTTATGTCTCTATCGTTGAAACTGTCTCATTATTCACTAGATAGTTTTATTTGTCGTGAAACTTTGTCTGTTTAAACGCTGCAAAACTCAAACACAACTATAAAAACCGTACACACAACTATATAACTCCCTCATATACTTACTCCTCGTACAATGTTACAAGCACAATGTAAGTTAATTGAATCCAAGAGCTCTGGTTTCTCTGAACACTCATAAAATATTCGTTTTACATTCGGAGATTGAAAAATTATTCACTTAGTAAGTAATACCTACTTCTTTGTTCGAGGGAAACCTTAAATAATTTTGTACATTGCCTTTCTGTATCCTACATAATGTATGTAAATGGACATTAGGTCGTATTGAAATGGAACATGCTTTGTGGTTGGCTCTAAAATAGAAATGAGTTTGGAAACGTATAACATCGTTTGAAAGGCTTTGTATATGAAATCGAATTAGACCGGTATTTCAAAGTTATGTTGGGTGTATGTGACATAATTTAACAGTAACAGACATGAATAGAATATACATCGTTAACGAGCCTAAAATAATACAAACATACCTTCCTGACACAGTTTCGTAACCCGTTATAACTCAATTCAACGAAAATTACCCTTATTTTGACCGGCATACAAATCAGGGGGGTGATAAATTAAGTAGTACGCGTATTCAACATTAAATATGTTTATATCTAACTATATAGCAAGTCCGTGATAGCAAGTACACTAGCAGTCAGTTCAGTATCTTAAAATATCAGTAATCAGTATCGTAAACGATTGTAAAAAACGGCCATTTATAACACGTTTGACAAGTTTGGAGTGTCATTCAGAAAACTGTGTAAAACCCATAGGTAAAACCATAGTGAAAGGTTGTCAGACTGTCGCCTTAAATAGATCAATAATAATTAAGAAAAGCGTTCATTCACTTCACAACACAAAAAATGATCGACTGTCGGATCATTGATAGAAAAAGGTCCAGTTTTAATGTTATTAAGTCAGCTTTAATGTAATATGATCCCTGCGTAAGCACTAGAGCGGTTAATAAGCATTTCTTAAACTGACACGTAGTCGCTTTGCTTTGATAAATGTGCTCTGGAATGAGTTTTTTTGCAATCATATTAAATTCCAGCACTTCATAATTTGAGATGTTATTCTTTTCTGAATCGTTTTGTGCAAAAGCTGGCTGGCTAAGTTTTTATGCACAACAAAATAATGGCACGTTAAAAATGTGCAACAAACGATTGGCAAAAAAGATTTTGTTCTGCTACTGTAAGATGGATAACATACAGGTTGTAAAAAACATATATTTCACGGGGTGAAGGAGCCCTTGGGACAGGGCTTATCCTAAGCATCATAGGTCGTCTAGCATATTTTTTTTAAAACGGTCGAATTTCAGTGAATTTCGGTCAGACACGCATTTCGTATAAGATCACCAATATTTTTTTATAATTCAGCGTATGCTCCTAAGTAAATGTTTCATGAACTATAGCTGTGTGGTAGCGGCTAAGAATACTGTCACCCCTAGTAAAAGGTGACGCAGAGTTTTGACCTCGGCTAAATATCTGTCAAATATGGTTAACCGTATGGTAGCGTTGATACCACCTTTAATAGCATTTCCAAAGAGGGTTGACGTCAGGCAGGCGGCCGGTCTTAAAACATTGCCAAATCCTTTTGCTACATGATATTGTGCTTTGACAAAGCATGTTGCGTTGACCCCAACTGGTTTGTTACAAGGGCAGAAAGATAATGAGTTCCTATATTTCGGAAATAGTTCCCTTCAACTCCTTTCTATTTAAATAGCTTGGTTAACCGCAAGACCTATATTTGTGGGTGAAAGGGAGTTGTATTGTCTCCGTATTGGGGTAGGCTGTTCGCGAAGACTCCAGAATCCAGGGATGCGGCCACAATGGAAAGTTGCTAAAACAAATACAGGAAGTTTATCAACGGGCTGATAGATGGCGCTGTGCACCGAACAAAGGGTGTTCCCGTGCCCCAGTATTTCATTATTAACGACCCGTCATAAAGTGGGAGCCCGGGATAAGCGAGTGACTATGATTTTATGATAATTTCGGAATAGCGCATGGAAAAATGGTTTAATTTCATAAATAAAAGTGTGTCTCGACGAGTTGTTTACAGTAATTTTTTGTAGTTCGGTTTTAATAACGCTACATGAATGACCATTTTATGTACCGAAGTATAATTTTGGTGTAGGTGAGTAAGATAAACAGTAAACAATCTATTCATAGCAACAAAATTTACTGACAAATTTTAATTATAAACGCAACATCCTTACCTATGTTTCTTCGCTTTCTTTGGAATCGCAACTGAAACAACGATAAAATGCCATCCTTTCGTGCAAAATCGTTTTCCAACCGAAATTGAATGCCATAAACCTTAACGCACAACATAACCGATCATCTGCAAAATAAAAGCAACATAAAATCAAAATGGCGGCCGGACTGTCCCCATTAAACGTGAAATTGCGGTCACCCGACGGATAACCCGGCACAACATCGACTATTATGTTCGCAATCATTTTACCCGATAATAAACCTTGGGTTTTGATCATTGAAATTTTGTCGGGTTGTAAAATTTAAATGCTCCCCAGTTTAAGATGTCAAGTCAATCGATTTACGAGTTACGAGGATATGAAATTTTGCGAGCTTATTATTTGGAAAAAATGGGTCGACGTCTGTTTTTCGAGATGATTATGGGGGTTGGATTGTGATGGGTATTTGATTTGTAATAACAGCTGATTTCTTGCAAAGTTGCCAAAGTTTCGAGGTTTGTAGAATTATAATTTAGCAGTATTGTAATTTTGCCTTTTCTTTTTTACAGGTTTTTCCAACTGCGTCGCCCTTTCAAAGCTCTAAGCTCTAGGGTAAGTGATTTTACATATTTTCACTTTTTACAACGACCATCAATTTTAGCCATAAATACATGCAAAAATAGGATTTTATAGCAAGTCAAAATTAATTTCAATTATCAAGTCCCACTATAAGTTTTTCTTAGTTTGGGGCAAGACGGCGTGGTGTTTTGTAAAGGTCTCTTCAACTTTTGTTCATTGTCTTTACGTGCAGTATTTTTCGTCTTCCTGTAGCTAACACAGAATTGCATTGTAAAGCTATTTCACTTTGTCACCTCCTGAATTCCCAATACGCGACAGATTCTCGGTATTGCATCAAACGCATCAAACTCGACGTATTGTTGTAAAACCGCGGCATTTCGGAGGCGCTGGGAGTTTCACTTTGAACGCTGCGGTTTCACTGTTTCTAAACGTTAAAGTGACGATTTAGTGTATAGTACAGTCTATCCGCTATCATAGTGTCATGATATGACATGACCTCATGACCAATCTAAGTTGGAGACAAGTTACGCTTTCGTAGCGCGCTGGTCGCGTAGTATCTAAGTATTGCGACCACCGTAACTTGGCCTCTCGCTGGTCATGGTCATGATCATATGGACCTAAACTATTTATGTCGTTTTATAAAAAAACGGCCAAGAGCGTGTCAGACACGCCCACAAATAGGGTTTCGTAGTCAACGTTTAAATATCAGGTTTTTCAGCATTACAAACTTAATTTTGTTGCTGGTTTGTTAGCAGCAGTATGATGACCAACCGCAAATAGAAAAACTCAATTTTTTCTGAAACCTTTAAGGGTACGATATCCGTTATAGTTTTCATTGTAACTTCAAATTGTAAGCTATATTCCATATTTATTTCAAATTTTTAGCGTTTATACTTTAGAAGTTACAGCTGGAACAAATTATGGGTCAAAACGCCCTTTTAAAAGCAAATATCTCGTGACAGAAACATTTTAGAGAATTTGTTTCAAAGAAACCTCACCTTAATTTTAAAAGACCTATTCAACGATACCGTACTCAATATTACAGAAGAAAAAATTTTGCCCCTTTCACTTGTATGGGAGGGGTCCAAAAACATTTTAAATATTTTTCTTAACATTTCTATATTTGGTCAACACGATCTATCTTCTCACCAAATTTCATGTTGATAGCTCTAAAACTGACGAAGATATGAGGGCGCGGCATACAGACAGACAGACAGACAGACAGACAGACAGACAGACAGACAGACAGACAGACAGACAGACATGACGAAACTATAAGGGTTTCTAGTAGACTACGAAACCTAAAAAGGAGTGTGATTTTTGTTAAAAGGACGATTTCTAGGTAATTGAAACTAAATGGTCTGCGATAAAAAATACGCTACTTTTAAAATAATTGTAAGATGAGTATAAAATAATTTCGTCTGAACATTGAAGGAAATACGCGAAATGGCGCAGAAACCATAGACTTTTTATTTATGAAATGTCTAAACTTGTCTATAACTTCTACTTATGTAAGTTAATGTAATTCCCTAAATAAATACTGTGCAGGAAAACATTGAATTTTTCCTCCATCGAACCCTGCGGGCCCATTATGGTCCTGATCAAGGTCTCAAAGGGATTTATCTTACAACCCTTTCCATTAAATTCTACGATTGAAACAGCTGTGTATTTCAATAGGAGCAAGATACACTTGCTTAGTTCGCAGGCGAAGATTGAGTCGCGGTAACCTTGATCGTAGAGGCGTCGCCAGTACAGGTGGCGAAAGTCGCAAGTTCAAATCTTACTTACGAAGTTTTTAAAGTTTTCCACAAAAAGGCGTATACTTTTTCATTACTTACCATCAAGTTTACTTACATGTTTTTTCGACTTCAAAATTATTCACATCCTTGCTAACCATTCCTTACCATAAAGAAGATAAGTCACTCATGCCTCTTGCTAAATACTCTTGTATGACGACGCTAACTAGTTGTTGGTCTTCATTTATCAGGATTTGGCATATTTTAGTGGGATTTCACAAGTAAAACCATGGGCTTGTGCTACTTAGTTCTGTATTCCTTGTGCTTTACATTATCAGAGGATTAACATAGTATTTCCAGGTTTCTTTACAATAGACGACTCGATATAATTTTACAATGATGAGCACGCACTCCTTGAATGACACTTCCTTCAGATCTCCTTTTTTCTGGTTTCGTACAGACAGGGTACGGCAACAGTAGTATGGCTATACCGCCCAGTTCTTAGATTCCATTATTCGCCGACACGGCCATTCTGACGCTACCACACGTCCTCGTGTGGGCGTTCTTTATCTGAAACAAGTTTAGGCACAGTAGGTTCTTCTGCTCGGTCTTTCCTGACCAAAATCATGGAACAACAGTAGGTACTTAAAGTTCTTAACATAGCACTAATCAGGGGCAATGTAAATATTTCAAGATTAAATGATAGAAATCAATAACATCAATTACAATGTTGCTGTGGATACCACTGCACCAGCAGTCTTCACTTACCCAGTGGATACCACTGCACCAGCAGTCTTCACTTACCCAGTGGATACCAATGCACCAGCAGTCTTCACTTACCCAGTGGATACTACTGCACCAGCAGTCTCACTTACCCAGTGGATACTACTGCACCAGCAGTCTTCACTTACCCAGTGGATACCACTGCACCAGCAGTCTTCACTTACCCAGTGGATACCACTGCACCAGCAGTCTTCACTTACCCAGTGGATACCACTGCACCAGCAGTCTTCACTTACCCAGTGGATACTACTGCACCAGCAGTCTTCACTTACCCAGTGGATACCACTGCACCAGCAGTCTTCACTTACCCAGTGGATACCACTGCACCAGCAGTCTTCACTTACCCAGTGGATACCACTGCACCAGCAGTCTTCACTTACCCAGTGGATACCACTGCACCAGCAGTCTTCACTTACCCAGTGGATACTACTGCACCAGCAGTCTTCACTTACCCAGTGGATACCACTGCACCAGCAGTCTTCACTTACCCAGTGGATACCACTGCACCAGCAGTCTTCACTTACCCAGTGGATACCACTTAACCAGCGGTTACCACTTAACCAACAGTCTTCACTTACCCAATGGATACCACTTAACCAGCAGTCTTCGCTTAACCAGCGGTTACCACTTAACCAGCAGTCTTCACTTACCCAGTGGATACCACTTAACCAGCGGTTACCACTTAACCAGCAGTCTTCACTTACCCAATGGATACCACTTAACCAGCAGTCTTCGCTTAACCAGCGGTTACCACTTAACCAGCAGTCTTCGCTTTACCAGCGGTTACCACTTAACCAGCAGTCTTCGCTTTACCAGCGGACGGATCACTTGACCAGTTCACCGTTTCTCTATTTTTCTACTCCACTTGACCAGCGGGTACGACAGGGACAAACGAATTGCATAGTTGGATGCGCACCACACACTCACAAAGTACAGAAAGACTAGAGCTACGGCTACAATCCAACTACATGCAATTTTTTGCCAACAAATTCAGAAACTACATGAGCTAATTCCAGTTTAGTATAAACACTAGTCTAGGATTTCACTCAGCTGTAAACCAGCTTTTCATACTCAGGTATCATTGATTTAGTCAAATTATTGACTGTTCATATGCAAACAAATCAACTCAGGGTTCATAACAAATTGTAAACATCTCACCGGATGTAAGCAGACATCTAGTAGGGTTGCAGAATCAGCATGGTCCATTCATTGCATATTGTTACTGTTTCTCATATCTCATCCAGGGTTACCGCTGTCCCACCAATGTACTATCATCATCATCACCATTAGTAGTTTTAATAGTTGCCTTGACTTCTACTGGTAGGTTTCAATTTTTGCAACTTGATACTTAATCACATGTTAGCTGAAACATGAAACAAGGTATGAAAATGCTCAAAATCATAACAGCACCAAATAAATTAAGAAATCAATTAAAACATTAAGAAACAATCACATGACCTTTTATTATCCTTAGATTGGTGGTTAGCTTGGCATAGCATGCCATTGCACATAGAATGCATTGAAAGTTAGTGTGGCAACATTACATAGTTGCTTTCTTTCTCATACTAGAATTTTTGCTCCGCTACTCGCAATAACTTAATTGCTCAAATTGGCAAAGCTACAAGTTTGTTCATGTTGCAGATAGTTGTAGTTTGATATTGGATGTTATTTTCATTTCATTGCAATCCAGTGAATTTATGTTGTCTTGCTACTATGATAAGATAACTGAAATTATGATGTGCTGCGCACATTTTCCAAATTATTATCCAGTTTGTGTCTGCTCTTTAGAAGCAGGTTTGGTTCAATTTCTTGTAGTAAATTTAATTGAATTTCTTCCCTTGTTACATGAGTCTCCATAATTCACTTTCAGTAGGTATAGGTAGGTATTCTGGTACACCATGTCACATTCTCAAAATAAATTGTGAAACCATTATCAATATTGTGATTGTTAGCTTCTACCAAACCAAATGTAGGTTACACTCATGCATGATGCAAAAGTACCCGGTGCATTGTAGGTAATGAATGACTTTGCTTGACTGTACAAAATGGGCGAAAATGATTTGAGGTTATAAAGCTGCACAGCACAATGCAATACTTTTTCCACACATCTTGTGTATCTTCCACCTTGTGTCAACATCATCTATCTTCGCTTGTGGGCAATGAATTATTCCACTTCTGATGACGACGCTAACTAGTTGTTGGTCTTCATTTATCAGGATTTGGCATATTTTAGTGGGATTTCACAAGTAAAACCATGGGCTTGTGCTACTTAGTTCTGTATTCCTTGTGCTTTACATTATCAGAGGATTATCATGGTATTTCCAGGTTTCTTTACAATAGACGACTCAATATAATTTTACAATGATGAGCACGCACAACACGAATGACACTTCCTTGAGATCTCCTTTTTTTTCTGGTTTTCGTACAGACAGGGTACGGCAACAGTAGTATGGCTATACCGCCCAGTTCTTAGATTCCATTATTCGCCGACATGTAATTAAATATAACGTTTTTCAATAATTGGCTTTCAACATGCAACTTTAATAATGGGCTTACCGCTCTTTTCATTCGTTTTTTATTTTACTAATCCGAAATACAAAAATATTTTCAATAAACACGAAAGCCCCCATTTAAAATCATATTTTCGCGTATGAAATTCCATATGAACCGAAAATTACCTGTTACGACGAACATTGTTTCGCAATCACCTTGTAAACTGGTGGCTCGTTCGATTTTATGCTTTCTGCCTTTGAATTAAGTGCCATCGGGCGAGAAATTTTATGGCTGTGGGTAGGTGTTTTCTGTAGGTACGACTTTGTTGTTGGTGAGCTTAACTATTCTTGGGTATGCGTGGAAATTCCCTGAATGAAAGTCCTATTTTGTAAAATTAAATTTCTTGTACATGATTTTGTTCGGTAACAAAACATTTTTCCCACGGGTGTCGTATATATTGAAGAGAAAAAGGCGAGGTGTGTAATGTCCCTATGTGTGTTGGATTTTATCAGACTAAAATAAGTTAACTTTGCAGGAATGTCGATGAAATAGAATTATAATTTATGATATTCTCCATTGTCCGTCATTTCTTCTTCCTGTATCATTATGAGGGAATCACATTGACAATATTTTTCCCCCTCCTGCAACGCTTCCAGATTTTATTCGCAGTAATTCCAGTTTGTGTGTGAGAGGAGAAGTCACGTCTCTGTCGCGAAGACGTCCCAATTTCTCACCCCTTGTTACGTCGTATCAGAGATGCGACTTTAGTAGCAAAAATTGTTTTATTTTTTATCGATTTCTTGTAAAAATTAATGAAGTCCACCAAAAATACACCGATAAACATTGGTTTTATATTTAATCGATTCTGAAATATATATATTTTTTTAATTAGGTGTAAAATTGTATATTATATTTTAATATTTATTACTACTAAGGACTTAAAAAATATCATGTCATTGTGTTTAAAAAAGATTGATGTTACGTAAGACGTGAAATTATTTGTTAGTACAATAACGTGACGCGAAACACTGTACATAAATGAAAAATTGAAAAATCAATCAATCAAATCAAATAAAATCGATTGCAATCTATTCGATTAATTGATATTGCATAGGTAATCGATTATCTTCGCGAGACCATCGATTACTTTTTCCACCCCTACCTCGCATTACCATTGCTGTGTACCCTGTATTTCGATGAGATTGGGCACGTTTCGCTATTTCTCACTTTTAGCTGAATCGGAAAATAAATAAGCATTTTTTTGCAAACATTTAATTCTTATTGCTCAACGTATTCAAATTGCACGTTTCAGGATTTTTGTTATGTTGGCATTATTGTGTCGTTGTTTATTTTTAGGTTCCGTACCTTGAGTGGAAAACGGCAACCCTATTACTGATACTACATTGTCTGTCGGTCCGTAGGCTGTATCTCATTGCACAACCTGTGATAGTTAGATAGTTGAAATTTTCAGAGACACCATAATATTATTTCTATGACCACAATTCGTAATGACTCGAATGTTGCATGTATCTTATTAACAGTTAGACAGTTAAAATTTTCACAGAACATGTATTACTGTTGCCACTAGAACACCCAAATACTAAAACAGAATAACAAAAAAATTGTATTGAATGGATTCTTTAATGTAATTTTTATCCAAAATGGTATAAAACCGATACACACATACATAAATCACGCCTAAATCCCTTGCAGGGTAGGTAGAGCCAAGAAACGGCCATTTACACCACGTCTGATCGAAGTTTGATAGTCATTCAGATGACTGTATTTTACTATAGTGACAAATTGTCAGCATGTCGCCTGAATTGCAATACACATTAAATCTCAAATAAGTTACAGAACTTTCAGTACGCGAGACCGACTCGCTCTTGGCTGTCGATTTTTAAATAAATTAAATAGAAAAATAGGCATTACTGTACCTACTATTTATTTAAATTTACTAATTGAAAACGGGGACTATGCCACTAAGTGTTGGCAGACAGCAACCTATATTGGCAGACAAAAAAAGGTAGTGCCGTCGACTTATTAAAACAAGGTAAGGTAGGAGCACGCGGCCCCGGTCGATTAATGATTTTTTTAATTTTTTTTATTTCCATTTATAAGATTATAAAGATGTTGAATCATGTCATAGCACCCGTCATGTCTAAATTGACAATAAATGGAATACTTATTCAAATTAAGAAAAATCTGTATAATTTTATCGTTGACTTTGTAATTACGTGGTACATAATATATTACAGTTTCCATCTGCCTAGACAGTTCTTAAGTCAGTGTTAAACATTCATTAGGGGTTCATATATTACATCAATCAACCTCAAAAACACAATGAATTACTAACTGATTTCTAAATAGATTAATAAATCTACTTTGTATTAAGGGAATACTGGCTCTAAACTAAATCAGACTTTATGAACTAAATGAATAGTAAATCAAACCAAAATTTATGAGATGTAAAGTTATTATCACCAAAGTGTCCTTTTGTTTTATTTGGTTGAACATTTATTACTTTAAAAGTGTTATGGAAAGTAGGACTGTATGGATACAAATACACTATTGATTAAAAACTTGTCGCTGTGATCAATTTACTCAATTAACACTGACCTAATGCATAAAATATCAGGCTTACATTAAGACATATTTCACAAAACTTTGATAATTTATAAAACAAAGTGTCACTAAACGCAAAATAACATAGATTAAAAGCTAAATATAAATTTGGAATATTTCAAAAAGACACTAAACGTAAAAGTTCTGTTTAGTTTGTAATGCATGTTCCAATTGTATCATCGATTATTTTTTCCCATCCCTACCTCGCATTACCATTGCTGTGTACCCTGTATTTCGATGAGATTGGGCACGTTTCGCTATTTCTCACTTTTAGCTGAATCGGAAAATAAATAAGCATTTTTTTTGCAAACATTTAATTCTTATTGCTCAACGTATTCAAATTGCACGTTTCAGGATTTTTGTTATGTTGGCATTATTGTGTCGTTGTTTATTTTAGGTTCCGTACCTTGAGTGGAAAAACGGCAACCCTATTACTGATACTACATTGTCTGTCGGTCCGTAGGCTGTATCTCATTGCACAACCTGTGATAGTTAGATAGTTGAAATTTTCAGAGACACCATAATATTATTTCTATGACCACAATTCGTAATGACTCGAATGTTGCATGTATCTTATTAACAGTTAGACAGTTAAAATTTTCACAGAACATGTATTACTGTTGCCACTAGAACACCCAAATACTAAAACAGAATAACAAAAAAAATTGTATTGAATGGATTCTTTAATGTAATTTTTATCCAAAATGGTATAAAACCGATACACACATACATAAATCACGCCTAAATCCCTTGCAGGGTAGGTAGAGCCAAGAAACGGCCATTTACACCACGTCTGATCGAAGTTTGATAGTCATTCAGATGACTGTATTTTACTATAGTGACAAATTGTCAGCATGTCGCCTGAAATTGCAATACACATTAAATCTCAAATAAGTTACAGAACTTTCAGTACGCGAGTCCGACTCGCTCTTGGCGGTCGATTTTTGTTATTCTGTGTGTCTCGTTTTTATTTACTGTGCACTGGTATTATATTCGTATTTCTTTTCCTCATTCCAAGAGGGGCGCGGTGTTTAATTTGATTTGTGATGTTTTATGTCGCTTTGTGGATCAAACAGGTAGATATTCCTGTTTTTGAAAAGGAACGTGGCAAATAAAAATGCGCTTTTATATGAGCTTGCGATTAATACCGGACGTCTTTTATTAATAGAAGGAAAATCTTTTCGCTCCAAATTAGACTCAATAACTTTTTAAGAGAAAGCTGACGCTATGAAAGCTTTTTCGGCATAGGTTATTTTGGTAAAACCTGTTTTCTTCTGTAGCGTCAGTAATTCGGTTTTATTGATTTAGCGAAGGAAGTAGCAAAGTACCTACTTTTATAACCGGCACATAATTTTGAAACTCTCATCGAATATTATTTTTACCGGTCAATAAAAGTTTTTGTTCGTGTTTCGAATACATATTGAATAAAAGCTTTGTTATTAGTCAATGAAGTGACCTATGGCATTTTAGTTTGATTTTTAAACTTAAATATGAATTTGTTTTAAAAATCTGTGGAAATGTGGACAAAACATCAATTTCAAGCTGTGATTTCAAGTGGCTCAATTCTATTTTCATTTTTGTTTACATTCAAAGATCAATCACAATGATAAATGTTCTCAAGTTCTTCATCAATCAGTCACAACATGCAAAGATTGCGAAATCTTAGGATGAAAAATAATGAGTAAAG
Source organism: Phthorimaea operculella (assembly GCA_024500475.1). NCBI lineage: Eukaryota > Metazoa > Arthropoda > Insecta > Lepidoptera > Gelechiidae > Phthorimaea > Phthorimaea operculella. The sequence goes on along the minus strand of JANFCV010000323.1, from coordinate 243,883 downwards.
TAGGCACAAAATAGAGAGTTTACAGAAGCTTCACTCGACCCTATTGAGGATTTTTTCGATTGTCTCTTGTTACATAGACAGTGTTGCTACTGTCAAAAATGTCCATCTAGCAAAATCTGATACAAGAACGATGCAAGAACGTCATATAATTTTGAGCCAATTTTAATCCAAGAAATATGACGTTCGTGGCAAACATCTTCATAGTGTTACCTTGAGTTCTCCTGAGATTTCAGTTTTTTCGAGGTTTTTTCGCTAATACTGTGTGAGCCATCTGTACAGGCGGTCTGTGTGCCGTTTCTTTAATTTGAGAAGTAGTTATCACCACGTAAATGCAAAAAAAACTCAATGTTATGCCCGTTCGCGAAAACCGCGCCTTTCAAAATCACACCTCCATGACTGGCATTTCGGCTGTTATTGCGCTGGAAATAAGGTGAAAATTTCCACCGAGTCACCTCAATCTGTTGGAAATGAATTACCTTTTCCCTTAATGCAAAAACCTTTTCATTGAAAATCACAATATTGTAACCCCGCGAGGCTTTTCAGCGATGGGGGAGACGGGGAAGGCTGGCGTCTGACGCGCGTCATTCAAGGAAAGCTTTAGGAGGCAAAAACAGTGTGAACAATGGAAGAAAAGAGAAGCTACCGTTACAGAGGAACATAAGAGCAGCGGCGAAGGGCCCATACATGCTGATTCCTATCGGCTTCCTTTTTAAAAATTTACTTATCCATAGTCTTTCATCAATCCACTTTCTGTTAGTATTTTTTTCGCTCCGGCCTACCTTCATCAACATGGCACCCTTCGCCACTGCATGAGAGTCAAGCTCCATACAACAGACGTGCGTCATGACGCGTGCGATGGCATCTATCAAACAAGTGATCGTCGGAGACGTGCGATATCGCGACATTTGATACAGTTTCCATATAAAAATGTATTATACAGAAGGGACAAAGCTACACACGTGAAACGCGCGTTGCGTCGATAACGGCTGACGATCGCTTGTTTGACAGATGTCCTGTTGCGCGTCGCGTCGCAAGTCACCTCTGGTCTGAGAATGCCTGGGAGCTTATGTAGAAGAGTGACGTTGTAAACAGTAGAATCTGGGCAGTACTGAGCCTGGAAGTTTATGTTGAATAGCAAGGTGGCAAACAGGTGGCAGGATCTTAAGATGTAAGTATAAAATTGCTGTAGTTCTTCAGCGAGAACTAAAACAAAGTAAATAATTATATTCAATTTGAATCTCTGTGTTTTCCGTCTAATAATACCGCAATTAGATAGACGGCACGCGGGATGCCTTTACCGATAGCTCACTCAGTACTAGCGACAATTTTGACTCTTACTGGAATAAGCTGGAATCTCAGAGGAACTCAAGACAACTAAGAAGATAATTACCACAAACGTATGGCTCAGAATCATATGAGGATCTTGCATCTGATTCAGCTGTATTTCGTACTCGTATTGAATCCAGCAACCCTGGCTATGTAACATGTGACAATCTCTAAAATCCTGAAGGGTCGAGTGAACCTTTGTAAATTATCTAATTTGTGGTAATACTGAGTATTTACTATTTACGCTAGTTCTTTTACAGATATAAGCTGAAGAAAGAAACCATGTTTAGAAAATTGGAGATACCTAGTTGATCCGCAATTTTCACCTTGAAAAGGCAGAGGAAACGAAATAATATTATCGTTTTCCTTTGGAACCTACTTGCTAATAATGAAACACAAATTTCAGTTTCGTGGACTTCAGTTCCGAGAAAATATTAAACTTCGCTTCTGCTAAATTATTACTGTGGTAAAGTTTCTAATGGGATTGTGATTCCAATAAGAAAAGTGGAAACTCATTTTTACGGGGTTTGTGTTTTTGGCCGAAAGAATTAAAAAGAGAGAAAAGATTCGGATAAACTTTCGTAATTTTATGCGGTTTCATATTGGTTTCATAAGTTAGTATTACGCCATAACTATAACAGCCTCAACAGTCCACTGCTGGACATGGGCCTCCACTATTGGACGGTATTGGAATTCTCGGCAGGCGGATGATAAGATAGTGCATTTACAGAGAACGCTGCTACCGTTCCCATTCCTGGATGATTATCCCTTAGTCGCTCTTAATGACATTCATGGGAAGATTTGGGGTGATGCTATTCTAAGCCGTCATCACATGGCAAGTTTTACGCATTTGAGACAAAAAAAACACAAACTGTAGCCCGTAAAATAACCAATCTTGTACTACTCTCAAAGCAAAACAATTTTTGGGCCCGTTTCTTCCTTATGCGAAGAAAAACAACTTGTTAAAAAAATATGTCTACAATAAAATAACCTACAAAAAACTAATTAGCAAAAAACGTCTCCAGCAACAATAAAACAGAGCAGAAAAACGCGTCAATAAAACGTATAGATTTACTCGAGAATAAAACAGGATGTGAGAAGGCAGTATAAAATTGATAGCCATCATATAGCGAGAGATAGGCTCGTCTTCCGCGGGATTGGGCTGCTGCTGGAAGATTGAGCAGGGCAGGAGTTAGGTGGGCCATGACCTATATAGGATAATATAAAAGGAATCTTGCTTGTACGATGACAACCAATGCAGTAGTGCGACTGCCTGCGACGAAAAAGATCCCGGGTTTGATTCTCAATAGGGCACGCCGACGTTGGTATTTATTACTTTGTGAATTTGTGTCCAGTCTCAAAACAAAGCAGGCTGAACAACTTAATTGTGCATAATACATGCAAATATTATCTTTATTATTACCATTGCCCTCTCACCGTTCCTTATATGGTATTTCGATGAATCCATCCTGTTCCTTTTATGGTATTTCGATGAATGGGCTCTGTGATAAAAACAATGTCTCTGACAAATGACGGGCGTCCTGCGTTTTTGCGCGACGTCGCTCCGAACCCGTCCGGCTGATTTACTTTGATAACTGTTATTGTATTTTATGTAGTGCTTTTTTGTGTTTCTTTTTCTGTTTTGTTATCTTGTGTTATTTTTCCATATTATTCATTTATGTAGCACACACATACTTATACAATTACTATCCTTGTTATTGCCATGGCCTCTAACTGAGTACATCCCTGTCCCTTTATGGTATTTCGATGAATGGGCCCTGTGATAAAAACAATGTATCTGACAATTGACAGGCGCCCCTCGTTTTTGCTTGACGTCGCTTCGGATCCGTCCGGCTGATTTAGTTTGTGAATTGTTATTTTATTTAAGGTAGTGCTGTAATGTGTTCTTTGATGTTGTGATATACTAGGTAATATATTAATAATTCGAAAAGCACATGAAAAAACTATCTTTGTTATTGCCATGGTCCTCCCTGAGTACATCCCTGTTCTTTTATGGTATTTCGATGAATGGGCCCTGTGATAAAAACAATGTCTCAGACAAATGACGGGCGCCCCCGTTTTGCGCGACGTCGCTCCGGATCCGTCCGGCTGATTTAGTTCGTGAATTTGATTCCGGAAGAGCAAATTGAGTTTCTGATATGTCCCTTTGTCATCTATTTCTTGGAGTAGGTATGTTTGAGCAGGCTGAGTGATTGGCGTATAATACAAGGTATTAAATAATTTGTGCTTAGTAAAATATCTTGTGGTGTGGGACACCGAGTCAAGTTCAATGTTATGATTAGCTAGCCTATGAAGTGCTTGTTTGTCATTTTCTTTTTCGCACTAGTTACCTAACTGCCTCAGAAGGTTTGTATGTATGTGGGTATCGAGTAAACAACTGGCCGGATTTTGACATGTGAAGAGTCGTTAGATTTATCTCAGCAGCGCAAGAGACACTGCCTACATACGTATTAAAAAAACAAGATGTCAGATTTTCATCGTAAAATACAACTTTGAAATTAGCGCAGTCGGGTTTTGTTTTTTCTGTCTATTCTGTTCTTTAGTTGAGTAGCTCGATAGTTGTAGTAACATTATTTTTCAGTCCAATGTTTTACCAAAACACTCTTTACTATTCAATGAAAAAAAAATAAGCTCTGAAAATATATCTAAGCTAGTTTAAAATTCTTCATGAGCATTCGGAGTACAGCACCTGAAACCAAAATAATCGTTGAGCAAGACTAGATTTCCAACTCAGACATTCTCTAAATTCGTTTCTAAACGGGCGCCATAAATCTTCCCCGATTGTCTCTTAAATCCTTATTTCGGAGCGTCGAAAACCTTAAAACGGTGGAATGCATAGTTGATATTTTGTCTTGAAATCCTTTCTAACCCCTGTTTCACTGTAAGTCCAAGACTTTGATGTGAAACGCTCGTGTGTGTAGTTCCATTTTACTTTTTATGACTAGATTTATTATTATGTACAAAATAACAGTAAATATTTCAAAGAGTGTCTCTCTCTTTCTTCTTCAAAGTATACTAAATAAACAATTATTGGGATTTCAATTCACTCCCATTGCTTTATTATTAGTGTCATAAATGAAAAAAAATATCTCATGCGGCCCATTTTCGAGCCCCGATCGATGCATGACGTTTTTTAAAGGTTTTGGCCAAAAAAATACCCAGGGTCGCCAGGAGCGAAATGTATATAAATGGGTTCAATAGAGTATTGCTATTTAATTAAAAAAAGAAACAGTGTCCTACCCCATCTAGTATAGAAAATATTAGATAAATATACGAGAGGTTGGTTCAGTGGTTACTTACCTCAGTATATCTTGTACTCAGTTAGGTAGGATGTCAATAAGGATATAAAATATAATCAGTATCTGGTAAAATTACAACTAGGACAAATATGTTTGATTCAAAGATTAAATATATTATAAAATATCTTTGATGACTTTGCTAAATGTTTATACACTAAAAACCCAGATTCTACTGAAAGAAATGTGGGTACACAGGATTGTAAAATCTGCAAATATTAGGTGAACAGTTTACGAAACTGAACAACTTTCCCCAAAGAACATAGGTCGAAAAATTAAAAAAACGTTAGGACCTCCCTTATACCAGCCGACCGAGTCAATTTGTATAAGAGCTCCAATTTTTTGCACATATGTCGACCTTTGTTCTTTGGGGAAAGTTGTTCAGTTTCATGGGCTGGTTCACCCTAAGAATATTTGCAGTTGATTTTTTTACATCCTGTGTACCCACACTTCAGTAGAATCTGGGTTTTTTTGTATAAACGTTTAGCAAAGTCATCCAAGATATTTTATAATTTTTATCTTTGGATCAAACATCCATGTCTTAGTTGTCATTTTACCAGATACACGATTATATTTTATGTACGTATTTGACATCCTACTTACAACTAACTACAAGATATACTTGGGAGTAAGAGTAACCACTGGACGAGCCTCTCGCATAAGATATCTATTTCATCTAATATTTTCTATACTAGATGGGTTAGGACCCTGTATATTTTTTTATTTAAATATCAATACTCTAGTGAACCCATTTATATACATTTTGTTGCTGGCGATTCTGGGTTTTTATTGTATGAACATTTAGCCAAGCCCTTTATTGTTTTTTAAAACATTGTCTAGAATACGGTTATTTTGTCGAGCTTTAATGAGCACTATATATGTAACTTGTGATAATTTATTACATAATAGTAAATGATACAAGAGTGATGCATAGTTATAAACAAAATATAATAAAACAGTTTTTTTACCCGTTTAGCTGTTTTTTTCTTAGAACTAGCTCGAGACTGCAAAGAGAGTCCTTTAGTCAATTTGTCCCTTTGATGTCGCCGTGGGAAGTCTAGTCTAAAAGAGATAGCTGCTAAAGTCTAGTAAGAGGTTGTTAGGCGTTAGGCCTACTTTTACAGTAACATCGATATCATAAAAAATAACTCGTGTTAAAAAATAATAAGCCGTGTGGTGCCGGGGCAGAGTAGAATAGTACCACCCCTCTCTTTCCGTGGGGGTCGTAAGAGGCCATCGAGGGATAAACCCGACCCAAACAGCTAGGGCCAACCGTATGGTGGCGGTTAATCCACCACAAAAGCAGGCGGCTGGTCGTAAAATTAAGCCAAATCCTTTGCAGCACGATTTTGTGTTCAACAAAACGTGTGGCACCGACCCCAAGTGATTGGGATAAGGGCAGGAAGATGATGACGAAAAATTTTGTAGATGTAATGTAAGTAATCGCTGAACACCAAAACAACTAAATAAAATTTAAAGAAATTGAAATAATTTTAAGCGCCGGATAGGGCTACAGCCCGCGGACACATGGGTATCGCCAAATTTTAAATTTTCTTGACGTTTGCCCCGACTTAGCGACAAACTCAATCAAATATAAAATTACTTTTTAGTTTTTCTCATTTTTTGTTCGCAGAATGACAAAACTAGCTCCTGGAGACTGAAACTAGAGCTCATTACTCAATTTACGCCTTTGATGTCGCCGCGGGAAGTCTCGTCTAAAAGAGATAGCTGGATAGCTGCTAAAGTCTAGTGAGAGGTTGCTAGGCGTTAGGCCTACTTTTACAGTAACATCGTTATCATACAAAAAAGAAGACCTGTATATGAACAAACACCTCGAACAGCGCTATACACTAAAAGCTTCATGATCATGTGTGTAAAAATATTTAATAAAATACCTACAGATCTAAAATCACTAAATGGTATAAAAATGTTTAAAAAAGACGTTTTACACATGGCATAGTGTGCGTAGTTTTATAGTGTTACTGAATATTTGAATTAAACAGATAAAACATGATGATAATACCTAGAAATTGTGCATGTCACACAGGTGTAAGTGATTGTGAACACCATATTTCAAGCAAATAAAGATTTGTATTTGTATTTGTTTGTATTTGAAAGTTTTGTAGATGTAATGTAAGTAATCGATGAACACCAAAACTACTAAATAAAATGAAGAGATTGGAAAATTTTAAGCGTCGGCCAGAGCTAATGCCCACGGACACATGGGTATTGCCTCAATTTTCTTGATATTTGCCCCGACAGCGACAAACTCGATCGAACTCGTTTTTTTCCATTTTTTGTTCGCAGAATTACAAAACTAGCACCTGGAGACTTAAACTAGAGCTCATTTACTCAATTTACGCCTTTGATGTCAACGCGGGAAGTCTCGTCTGCCGAGATAGCTGCTAAAGTCTAGTGCCTACTAGTCACAAGTAATAGGCTTTCGTATTTCAGTATGCATCACAATTTTTATCATGACAAAATGTTTACAAAAACGAAGTATTTTTTATACAAAATAGGTCTTGTGACGCTTGGTAAGTCTCTTCCTTAATTTATCAGACTCTCGATCGTCAAAGTATTCCAAGTAAAGTGACTAATAGATCATATTGTGATAAAAGAAACTTTTAGACTACGTAATCACTTGATCACTCAGTCTATCACAATATTATTTTGATAGCCTATGGTGGCGCAGAGGTTAGTACGACTGCCTGCGACGCAGAAGGTTTCGGGTTCAATTCCGGTGGCGTCACCAAAACTTGATTTTTATCTCTTTGTGAGTTCGTTTTCAGTCTGGTCTGGTTAGTTCCCAGGACATTGCAGGCTGAACCACCTGATTGTCCAAAAAGACAGATGGTTCCGTGCTTCGGATGGGAACGTTACGGTGTCGGTCCCGGTTGCTAATACTATAATGTCAGAGGCCTGCTACTTGTAGTAGGCAGTTGAAAACTCCAACACCAGGGTTTATCGGGTCATTGGAGGAATTGGTGTTCCACTGAAGAAGAAGTATAATCACAATATGCTATCAAAAACTATATCAAAACATATGAAACTCTTTCAAAAATATTGGTGCAAATGGCAATGTTCTGAGGCTGGCTGGTCCCTGGTCCGCTACCGGTACCTCGACCCTATTAACAAGAAATTCGAGCTAACAAGAGCGCATCCCTCGAGATTGTTAATATAATTTATCTTTCTACCCTTAGATGATCACCGCCCTTAGCTAAGGTCAATCTGTTAGCTAACTTTATTACCTTGCTACGAAATCTCTACGAAAGCTCTACGCAGCTACGAGTCGACGTAGCCAATTTAAACCTCCCTTGGTATAAGAAGGCCGAAGGGAGTTCAAAAGGATATAATTTAGGGTTTTAAAGGCGTTTCTTTGGCCGCTGGGCAAGATGAGATGATTATAGAAAATCTCTTTTCGTGATAGAAGTACAACTTTTGAGAGTAAGGTTCAGTTTCTTTGCTGGTGATAAAATCAGCACTAAGCTATTCTAATACATTTGACTCGTATAAGTAATTTTGTTGCTCAAATAATTTGAGTCACGCAAGCGATACAAATTAAAGTAGCATTATACTGAGTCGCGGAAATACTTTGTATATGCCTTATATTGAGAAAGACATGTTTTTGTTTGATTAAACTCTAATATTTAGCCGTAAGATGCCGGTATATAATAGCATCACCCTTATCTGTTCCGTGGGTGTCGTGAAATTCGACTAAAGGATTTGAGAGTTTATGTGACAACCTGTCACTATGGTCATACACAGTCTTCTAAATGAATAATGATATGCGTGTATAAGTTCTGTACTATACTGGATGAGAATGGCATAAAAATTACGTATGTTGTTGTAGGGGAAAACGGGGTCCAATTTTCCGAATTTGAAACAACCTTAAAATTTAGTCCCATAATAAACAACAAAAATCGTTTCATGAGTATGCAAATTATAAAAATCCTACCTGTTATGCTTGTAAATGCTCGGAAAGCTTATCTTAATTCTTTTGAAAAAACTACAAGCTAAAGAACAAAGCCAAACGTCGGACTTCATAAAAATTAATTCCGCGAACAATCGCAGCGCAACACACACAGATTATGCCACAATGCAATTAAAGGTGCACATTTCTGGTGCATAATGCATCAGGCAAGCAGGTGCATAGTGAGGTGCATTGTGGATACATTTGCATATGTCACTTAATGCGGGTGTTTGTTAGTATACATGGATATAGTACTGCTAGATAAACCAGGGTTCATCGGTCGTGGTCTCAGGTGCATAGTGAGGTGCATTGTGGATGCATTTGCATATGTCACTTAATGCGGGTGTTTGTAGGTGAACAGGGAGTTAGTACTACTAGATGCACCAGGGTTCATCGGGTCGTGGACTCAGTTGCATCAGGCAAGCAGGTGCATAGTGAGGTGCATTGTGGATGCATTTGCATATGTCACTTAATGCGGGTGTTTGTAGGTGAACAGGGAGTTAGTACTGCTAGGTGCACCAGGGTTCATCGGGTCGTGGACTCAGTTGCATCAGGCAAGCAGGTGCATAGTGAGGTGCATTGTGGATGAATGTGCATATGTCACTAAATGCGGTAGGTGTAGGAGATAGTACTGCTAGATGCACCAGGGTTCATCGGGTTTGGGATCAGTTGCATCAGGCAAGCAGGTGCATAGAGAGGTGCATTGTGGATGCATTTGCATATGTCACTTAATGCGGTGTTTGTAGGAAACGGACGTAGTACTACTAAATGCACTAGGGTTTATCGGGTCTCAGTTGCATCAGAAGCAGGTGCATAGTGAGGTGCATGTGGATGCATTTGCATATGTCCCTTAATGCGGGTGTTTGTAGGGAAACAGAGATAGTACTGCTTGATGCACCAGGGTTCATCGGGTTTTGGGATCAGTAGCATCAGGCAAGCAGGTGCATAGTGAGGTGCATTGTGGATGCATTTGCATATGTCACTTAATGCGGGTGTTTGTAGGGAAACAGGGAGATAGTACTACTAGTTGCACCAGGGTTCATCGGGTCGTGGACTAAGTTGCATCAGGCAAGCAGGTGCATAGTGTGGTGCATTGTGGATGCATTTGCATATGTCACTTAATGCGGGTGTTTGTAGGGAAACAGGGAGATAGTACTGCTAGAAGCCCCTGGGTTCATCGGGTCGCGGACTCAGTTGCATCATGCAAGCAGGTGCATTGTGAGGTGCATTGTGGATGCATTTGCATATGTCACTTAATGCGGGTGTTTGTAGGGAAACAGGGAGATAGTACTGCTAGATGCACCAGGGTTCATCGGGTCGTAGACTCAGTTGCATCAGGCAAGCAGGTGCATTGTGGATGTATTTGCATATGTCACTTAATGCGAGAGTTTGTAGGGAAACAGGGAGATAGTACTACTAGTTGCACCAGGGTTCATCGGGTCGTGGACTAAGTTGCATCAGGCAAGCAGGTGCATAGTGTGGTGCATTGTGGATGCATTTGCATATGTCACTTAATGCGGGTGTTTGTAGGAAACAGGAGATAGTACTGCTAGAAGCCCCTGGGTTCATCGGGTCGCGGACTCAGTTGCATCATGCAAGCAGGTGCATTGTGAGGTGCATTGTGGATCATTTGCATATGTCACTTAATGCGGGTGTTTGTAGGGAAACAGTGAGATAGTACTGCTAGATGCACCAGGGTTCATCGGGTCGTAGACTCAGTTGCATCAGACAAGCAGGTGCATAGTGAGGTGCATTGTGGATGCATTTGCATATGTCACTTAATGCGGGTGTTTGTAGGGAAACAGGGAGATAGTACTGCTAGAAGCCCCTGGGTTCATCGGGTCGTAGACTCAGTTGCATCAGAAGCAGGTGCATAGTGAGGTGCATTGTGGATGCATTTGCATATGTCACTTAATGCGGGTGTTTGTAGGGGGACAAGGAGATAGTACTACTAGATGCACCAGGGTTCATCGGGTCGTGGGATTAGTTGCATCAGGTGCATAGTGAGGTGCATTTGCATATGTCACTTATTGCGGGTGTTTGTAGGGAAACATGGATATAGTACTACTAGATGCACCAGGGTTCATCGGGTCGTGGACTCAGTTGCATCAGGCAAGCAGGTGCATAGTGAGATGCATTGTGGATGCATTTGCATATGTCACTTAATGCGGGTGTTTGTAGGGAAACAGGGAGATAGTACTGCTAGAAGCCCCTGGGTTCATCGGGTCGTAGACTCAGTTGCATCAGAAGCAGGTGCATAGTGAGGTGCATTGTGGATGCATTTGCATATGTCACTTAATGCGGGTGTTTGTAGGGAAACAGGGAGATACTACTGCTAGAAGCCCCTGGGTTCATCGGGTCGCGGACTCAGTTGCATCAGGCAAGCAGGTGCATAGTGAGGTGCATTGTGGATGCATTTGCATATGTCACTTAATGCGGGTGTTTGTAGGGAAACAGGGAGATACTACTGCTAGAAGCACCAGGGTTCATCGGGTCGTAACCTCAGTTGCATTTTGCAAATAGGTGCATAGTGAGGTGCATTGTGGATGCATTTGCATATGTCACTTAATGCGGGTGTTTGTAGGGAAACGGACGTAGTACTACTAGATGTACGTCATGCACAGGGTTCATCGGGTCGTCGACTGTTGCATCAGGCAAGCAGATGCATAGTACTGCTAGATGCACCAGGATTCATTGGGTCGTGGACTCAGTTGCATCAGAAACAGGTGCATAGTGAGTATTAGTGAGGTGCATTGTGGATGCATTTTGCATATGTTACTTAATGCGGGTGTTTGTTAGTGTAGAGGGAGAAAGTATTGCTAGATGCACCAGGGTTCATCGGGTCGTGGACTCAGTTGCATAGTGAGCTGCATTATGGACGCTTTGCAATGAAGACAGTACTGCTAAATGCACCAGGGTTCATCGGGTCGTCGACTCAGTTGTATCAGGCAAGCAGGTGCATAGTGTGGTCCAATGTGGACGCATTGTTTGTTGATAGACAAGGAAGACTGCTGAAGATTGAGCAATTAGAGACATTTTGTAGACTTTTTTCTATATACCTAAAACTGGTAAGGATGTGTTCCTTGTGCTCTATAAAATACGAAACTCGCTCTAAGAAATACGAATTTAGTTTTTTCTTTAAAGTAAAATATTTGTGATTTAAAATAAGGCCCTGAAGTGGTGGGAGAAGTTGCTTCCACTTCGGTTAAAAATATTAACTTGACTTAGTATGTTCTTAGGCTGTTAAAATAGGCATTGCGTGATGCAGACGTAAGACAGAAATTATAACGATAAAACACAGATTCTAGATGGTTGCATACTGAAATATCTAGTGTTCTACCTCCGTGTTGCCTACATAGTTACCCTACAGACACTATAATAACATTTCCAGCGAAGTCACCAAATTAATTCCTACGTCTGTGTTAGTTCCCACGGTGAGAACACGGGCGATTATACCTCAGACTCTTTATGTGAAACAGTGTGCCTGTGGCGCTTTCAATCACCTAGAGAAAATAATCCTAGTGTTATATTCAAACGTAAACGAAAGAGTCATCTAGGAAATGGGCAGCAGCATCTTAACATCTTGCACTTCACGCGCATATCCGCCTGCCACGCGTGGGGGTTTGGCTATACCCCCCAAAAGGGGAAAGCCCATCTTCACCAGGGGACTGTTGTGGCTGTAGTAGTAGTGAAAATTTGGTATTGGAGTGCTCAGTAGAAATAACTGCAACCCTAGTTAAAATTGTTAATAAATAAACATCTTTCATTGATTATGTTACGTATGACTGATTATCTTGATAACATTTCTTGCTAAACATTATTTTTAATCTTACTTTTACTGTAAAAAACGCCAGGTATTTTATTTCTAATGGAAGCCCTCACTGGCACATAGTTTCACCTTAATGTATGGTAAAACATGCGAATTACTGCACTGCATCCCTTTCATACCACCTGAGCAAAACACGGGAAACATGAAAACATGAAAAACGTAAAGCACAAGATTAAAAACAGAAACACAAAACGAGGGTACATTTTTAATACATGATAGTTGCGAGACTGAGCTTTTTTTATTTAAAAAATGGCGGTCGTTAGCGCAGAATGTATTGTATTGTTTCTTTGTAGTACTTTAATGTTTTATTCTTGTTTCGTAATTATTTTTCTTTTTTGTTTCGCATGGAGCTTCTGATTGAACTGAGGATAAAAAAGTAAAATATGTACGTATTTGAAATGGTTTGCATACTTTTTCGATTTGATGAGAATTTGACTAATGCAGGATAGATTTTCTTTGATTCAGTTAATGAATAAGACCCCACTTGTAACGTTTTATTCTCGTTGTGAAGTAAACAAATCACTGCACCAAATGATTTGTTAGTCTTCAAAAATATCCACTTGCCAGAAGAAATCCAAAGTTGTAAAAATTTTATAAACATGTTTGGTTTTTTATTTGGCTTCATTCAAAAGAAGTTGTGATATGCAAGAAAAACTTGGATGACCGAAGAGTCGTTTTCATGTCAGTAAAATGCTATTTTTTATCCATTGCCATGTTAAACGTTAACATAACGTGAATATTTTTCTATATAAATCAGAGATAGCCAGATTTATTTCTTTTTTTACAGTGGTTTCCTCTTGCAGATAAGCATTCGAATTTCCTTCCCAATGACAAATACCCCTCGATCGCGGCTATCCGTTATGAGGTCTACCGTCCGCACCTTTATTGTTGGCCATTTTTCAAAACAAAATATATTAGCCCTTTGGAATCCTTTCGTCGATGCCCCAGTGCATGTAAAGACAAATCAGTAGCAAAACAAAACTTAGAACTCAGTGCCGGCTTGCAATAGCATCAACCTATTTCTTAGAATAAATCCAATGTTTAAATACTCTATGCATTTTTAGTGTTTTGCCATGTTAAAATGTTAACAAAACGCGGATATTTTTCTATATAGATCAAAGATACCCAGATATATTTCTTTTTTTACAGCGGTTTCCTCCTGCTTGCAGATAAGCATTGGAATTTCTTCCCAATGACAAATACCCTCGATCGCGGCTATCCGTTATGAGGTCTACCGTCCGCACCTTTATTGTTGGCCATTTTTCAAAACAAAATATATTAGCCCTTTCGGATTCCTTTCGTCGATGCCCCAGTGCTTATAAAGACAAAATCAGTAGCAAAACAAAGCTCTGCTCAGAACTCAGTGCCGGCTTGCTTTAGCATCAACTATTTCTTCTCCGTGGTTGTCATAAAAGCAACTAAGGGTCTTGGTGACTTTATAGTATCAGTGTATCACAATCTTAGGCGACCGGCTGACAACCTGTCACTAAATAGTGATACATGATTTTCTGAAACGGTCCTCAAATGTTTGTTGAACGTGGCGATAACGACAATATACGCCGGTTAACGGTCTGCCTATCCTAAATCGTTGAGATGCCGTATAGCATCAACGGCTAATAAGTAGACAGAACTTTTTTAATAGTGTTTCACCTTTTAAAGAAGACCTATTAAGTTTTAAAATCCGGCGGTGGCGAGAATCTTTACAGTCCCACTCACCCATTAGGCCGAACACATTTTTCCGGGCCAAAACTTACAGTAGTCGTTGAGGAGATCCTTGATTCGACTCGATGATGACAGGTTGACCGCGGTATAAACATTTGATTCAGTGGGGCTATTCCAATAGCTCATTCTGCTCCTGAGGAGCACATGGCCCACCTATTGACCTGCTTGGTTTGCCAACGCATGCTCACTTCAGGACCTTTTGGATGACACAAATCTGTCCGCATGGCTACACACTGGTACATTTGAAAGTTTTTTACCGACATGTAATCAAAAGCATCGGGCGTTTGTGTGAGCAAGTTCCTGAACATTTGTATGAAGTTTCGCTACTGCTTCAGCCTATACTGTGTCGCTGCGATGGATTCCTGAGGCTACCCTCATATCGGTTCACGTAATACGTTTACGTCTGCGGTTTTTGTTTGATTGATTCGATAAATTCTTGCCCTTTTTGCGTGGCATTGCGTGTCGGTGGTTTATTCGTTTTGGGGAGGAGAAATATGGAACTATTTTTGTTTGTGGTTAGGCTTTTAATGTGGGTTTCTTCATGAAACAGAAACGTGAGCTTTGGGCATTTAATTCAGTGCTATATAAATGGAAGAAAGTAGTTAGTACTAGGGTTTATTGAGTTGTTTGTTGACTCCATGTTCTACAGTACAGATAATGATGAGAAAAGTATAAATCTTGAGTCTAATCTAGATTTATTACTTACACAAAGTCTATAGTAATGCGAGTTCAATTCTATGCAGAAAATACCGTTTACTCTTAGTTTATGCAGCGTATTATCGGTCGTGGAAAAAAATATTGCAGATATTTCCATAGTGAGAGTTGTTTGTATAGATGCCTAAGATAACCTTCTTCTTCTTCGGGTACCATCTCCTACCAGAGGTTGGCGATCATCATAGCAATTTTCACTTTATCTAAGATCACCAGTTTGAATAAATGGCCGCGTGCCAGTAACACACTGGAGTCAAATTGTAACAACAAAAGCTCGAATAGCCGTACAACAAATCCTTCAACACGGCATAAAACTGAAATAAAACAATTCCCCACAACCGCAGAAAGCAAGCATTTAAAGAGTCGGAAACGGCTCGTCATTTTCCACATCCGCCATTTTGTCGTGTCGCCCGCACAAAATGGCCGCGGCTCAGTTTTAGTTGAGCCTTTACGGGGCTATGTTAACGACTTGAGACCTCGTAAATGCTAGTGCGGGCACACAGGGACACACACACTGATAGGCACTTTGTTGAGTTATTATTATACGGAGTCTACATTACGTGAATTAAACAGAATGATACCGTGGAAAATTATTTCCAAAGATCCAATGAAATCTCGATAATATTGAAAATTATGTTATGATCATTATGCGTCAAGAGGAAAAGAAATAGTACGCGGAAGATTAAAGTAGTTAAGCCTAAGAAGTACGCAGTATCCTGATTGGTATAAATTACTAAGTGATTGAGTACCTATTGTATACCAACGTGCCGCGTGGATTAAGCTTTAATTTGTAAGTAGGTATTTTATTTCATAATTACTTTGCGTCTTACTACCTTAAATGATTCTCATGATTTCACACGATCAGATCAGCCCTTCAAAGTCAGACCAGCAGTATATTTCTCTTCATCTCCATAAGTAGGGAGTGGATTACATTTGTAATCACGTTTCTGTTGCTTTTAGGGCTTGAGAACAATTTTGTGGTTCACGTGACGTCTTTCGTAGATGCGTGACATGGGGCCTCAGATCTAAGAAAATATGTGTAGAAAGAATACCTGCTGAGAACAAAAAATACCCTAAAACACGAAAGTAGAGTAATCTACGTAATGCAATTGAGGTTATACTTCAGCTGCGCGCAATCTGATGGCAGCCATATGTTACATAATATTGTCGTCGCTTTCAAATTCTATAAGAGATAATTTTTCTAAGCGAGATCCAAATTTTATTAGCTTTAGAATTTTATACGTGCTCAAGTACTTAGGTACTACAACACAACAGCCACACAATAAAAATATAAAATACCCGCGATCTGAAAATACATGCATTCTTGCCCGTTTAAGTTGCGTGGCAGAGACGACTTTTAGTTCAATCTTGAATCTCTGTTGGCTCACTTCAGTTATTTGTGGTGTTCCTTCTAAGTACTGCTTTTTTGTGCGTGTGTAGACGTCAAGCGGTTACGTAAGCAGAGATTTCATGTAGAAATGAAACAATTTCGTATTAAATCAAGAAACTTCGTGCTTATTACATCTTACGCGTCAACTTGTTCTAGAAAATGAAAATTAAATTATGGAGTTCATGATAAATTTCGTAATTAAAATTAAAGTAAGCCTTTAGCATATGAGATAATTTACAAAGTCACCTGCCTTACAAAATTAATCACGACATTTTGAGAAAACTTTTCTGATCTTATTTCTTCTACTCGGAGTAGCCAAATACAAACCGAACCGTTGAGAAAACTTTTTATGATGCCATGTCTTCTACTCGGAGTAGCAAATAGGGTTTATCAATCCGAACCGTTGAAGTACCTACTCATGAACTGAACAATTTTCCTTATGCAACATGGTTCGAGAAAAAAAATGTTGCACTACCTTTTGTAGTCAATCAATCAGCTGATAGGCAATTTTGTATGGCAGACCAAATTTTCATAATTTCGATCCATATTGTATGGGGAACGTTGGTCAGTTTAATGAGTACCTTGACCTCCTTTCGGCTTGTGACAACCGATGTGGCGCAGTGGTTAGTATGCCTGCCTGCTTACGCGTTCCGGGTTCAATTCCTGTGGGTACCACAAAGTTGATATATATCACTTGTGAATTTGTTCCAGTCTGGTTAGGACATTGCAGGCTGATCCACCTGATCCGCAAGTAAGATGGTTCCGTGCTTCCGATGGGCAATGTTAAGCCGTCGGTCCTGCTGCTGTCAGATGGCGGTCGTTACAATCGTCAGAGGCCTGCCACCTGCAGTAGGCGGTTGAAAACTCTGACACCAGGTTCATCGTCGTTGGAACGACTCGTGTCCCCACGAAAAGAAGCAAAGGCATTATACTCACTCTATTGTTACTCCTTGCACAAGCAAGAAAAAACTAAAGTTTGAACAAAATTAGGCCACTTTTAACTTCTTTTCAGCCCAAATTCACAATGATTCTAGGGTACCCAGTTATGAAAGTTTGCTATTAAACCTCTCAATGTAAGTTTTACGAATTTCCAAAGTAATTTTGAAGTTTGATTGGTTGGGTTCGGGGTAATAATATAAATGTTAGCGAAAGTAGTATACACCAGCCCTTTGCTGAATATAATCAAATACCTATTTTATAATCTGGGTTGTAAGTTACAGAAGGATTAATGTAACATAGTATTGAATGTAAACTTGAGTCTATTATTTAGTTTGCTGTTGCCTAATATAAACATCCTTCTATGTGATGTACTGCCTGAAGTCGGAGCCGGCTCAACCTCAATATATCTTATCAAGTATTTCAAACAAAAAGCAGTATAAAATTCTAAGCAATCCTCCAGAACTCTTTCGTCAATTGTAAACAAGCTAAACATATAGAACGCTACAAAGATGTATGCTATTATAATGATAACTGATATCATTATCAGAATAAATAATCTCGATATAATTTAAAAACTTCAGTAGTTTCCTTTGTATAATCATTTTCATGTTTAATATTATTCTTGCTGATTATGTAAGATTTAAACAGAAATCATATTTCAAGATAAAAACAATCTCATGATGTCATAACCTGTTACAAAATTTGTTGACGTTTTACGATTTTAATCGTTATACCTACTTTATGTTATGTCCAAATACGTGTTCATAACTAGTGTCTATTACTTGAATTTTTATCTTCATTCTATCCACTTCCTAGACGATCCAGTTCTCTGCGCGACACACTGCAAAAAACTTATATGTTTTTTCTCTTTGTGCCTTTGCAACTTCTATCTGACACTAATTTTTATTTTTGATAGATAAAGAACCATTTTGATTTTGTCTGTATCTAATCCCATATCTATTTTCGCCGGATAGATATAACGATTTATAAGTTCTCTGCTTCACTTTTCACTTTTTTTCTGTCTGTTATTTCTTTGTTTCCTGTTACCAAATTTTTGATGAGCTTCTTCTATATAACTAACACGTTGTAGAAATTTGTTTTGTAGTCTGTTATTTGTTACTTCTTCAGTTTTCTTTAATATTTTTTTATGTGACACATTATTGTTATTTACATTCAGCAGTCTGTTGAGACGCTGTTCCACCTCTTCATTCACCTGCCACATGGTCGTCATCCTCCTTGCAACTTTATCTGAGAAGGGTGGTAGTCCGAACTGCTCTGGTCTGAATTTCTGCAGTGATTTTATAACGAGCGTGGCATGCCTGTACATGTCTTGGCCCACCTCTTTCTGAGGAATCATTACGACCTAGAAAAAGGAATAAAATCTTTTGGTTGTAAGATTTAGCGTTATGTTACGCGATAAACTCAGTAGAGTAACACCTTTCCTAGCCATTAAGAAATTGTTAGACTAATATCTGTTAAATTAGGCAAAAAATTAACATTTTGTGAATCCACTAAGGAATTTTCACATTGAGGTGAAATATAAACTCGGTAATACCTGCATACCAGCGGCGCGACCAGCTCGCACACCTGTCACAGAGTCTTCAAACACAAGGCACTGTTGAGCAGAAAATCAAAACAAAATAAGTCTATAGATATAACATGCAATAGTTCCGATTGGAATTAAAACACTTCAAACAAAATTGGTGTGTTGTAACTTTTACGGTGTAAGTAGCGCCCCATTAGGGCTACCTACTAAGGCTAGATTCCAATTATTTTCTTGTAGGCATTATATTTAATTTACTTACGTTTTTAGGTTTAAGGTTGGGATCATTGAACCGGTTCATAGCTAGCAGATAAATATCCGGTTGAGGTTTCCCACAAAGGAGTTCCGGGTCAGTCGCACAAACCTTGAAAATTTTAAATGATTTTAGGTTTTTACTTGTCTGTTTGCTTAGACTAGAGTCAATTTATTTCGGCTTATGGTATATCACAAAAAACAACAAAGGAACCACCACCCAGACAATTAGCAGCAGCAATTTTTTAAATTGAATCGTTTCGCGCTGCGCTTTTAAATATGGTGGTGAATATAGCAAACACATCTCAAGTTACGGAAGAATAAATGTATTGCAAAACTATCCCGGTAGATGGAGCCCTGCCACGTGCCAGTGGCCAAGATATATTTGCACTATTTTGCAGGCTAAGATTAGAGGCGTCAGCAAGAATCTGTTTGCGCTTCTTGCATGCTGTGGAAAATTTTGCATGTTTTCCAAAAATTGTGTACCTGACACAAGAAGTATTATAAAAGGCAATTGAAAAATAAATGTCCAATAGTGGAGTGAGTATACTTTTCATGATTATGCGTACTTTGTGATGGAAAAGCGAGAAGAGTTTTGGTCTTGACATCTCGTGGATTCTTACAGCTTTAGCCGACGAGTTTGTGGCCAAACAGAAAGGAATGCCGTGGTTGTAGAGGTGGTTTAGTAGACGTTCTGCTCCTGGTGAAAAGGAGAGTATTAATAATTCTTATTGCGAACGAAACAACAGCATTCGAAAACAAAATATCGCACGTTGAAAGCATTACCGTTACTATCCAAAAAACACAGATTTGAGATATTAGCGTTTAACCCGGCGCCGTTGACGTGAAAAAGTTATATGGACGATGACATTGTAATTTACCTCGAATTTATTTTAAACAAATTCAACTGCTTATTTATAATTCACATTATATTTTTATTAATAATGAAAGTAAAGACCTTTATACACGTAATTTTATAAAGATGATATTGATTAGACAAAACACCTTCATTTTCTATTTTTCATAAATACTAGAAAATCAGCTTGAAAATCGTGACATTTCGTAGAAAATCATTTTGGGAGGATATTTAGCTTTTATTTTCGAAAATAATCGTCATATCTTCTAAATAAAGGCGATCTTGGTGACTTAAAGCCATTTTTAACCTAAACTAAAATAATAAACATAATTTCCTACAAAAGTTACCAAAAACACGAACAAAAATATGTCATGAACACACTACACCGACAATGACGCCGGGTAGAACTTACCTGTTTTGGATTTAAACACTTGTATCTCTACATGAACGGCACAAATCTGAAGTCATAATGGCTAAATAGAGGGTTGTTGTATCTCCAGCTATACTGACGGTTGAGTAAGATGGACGCCAGGAAAAATAGATATTTCCTTTTAAAACCGCCTCGGGTAAATATTACCCGGCGTCAACGTCGCCGGGTTAAAGTTTTGTTTTTTTTAAATCTCAATTAAAACATATTTTTATGACCTATGAACAACTTAAATACATGAAAATGTAGTAAATTTAATTTAATTTACGTTACGTTATAAAACTTAGACAAAAAATAGGTATTTAGTTATTATATTTTAAAAAAAATAGTTTTTTTTTGTATAGTTACGCTATTGCATTAATTATCCCATTTGTCACAGAGAATTGCAAACGGAGTATTTGTTATTTTTTCGTCCTAAAACAGTAATATAACTAGGAAATGGGAAAAATAAAAACCTTATTAATGAGTATTTAAAGGATTAAAAATCAGTAAAATAGAAAAAACAAGACATTAGCAACAAAAACTTTCTTCTAAACTTATCCTTCATCGTTTACAAAAATAACAAAAATAATGCTTCATCAAAACGAAAACAGAAAACGACATTCTTAAAAAACAAAAATAGTCTTCTAAAAGATAAAATAAAGTGTCTTAGGCTTATTAAATGCAATAATCTCACTTTAAACTTATCAAATCAATTATTTATCTTTAATAGGAACTATAAAATCAGTCATATTATGTGAGGTAAATCTAAAGAATACTGTTATAGAAAGACGAGGCGTAATAAGGCGGGATAGCTCGTTTCCTTATAAGATCCTTGAGATCTTCTTTCTTCCTTTCAGGTAATGGCAGACGTGCTGAGTAAAGCCTTTTTAGTTGAGGTCTTACTCGACCTATTTTCCTTATTTTCACTTCTTTAAACTCTTCATGCAAATATGAAGTCTTGTAAAAAACTTTAACTCCATATTCACAATCTAAAGCCTTTTGAATTTTCATCACTTTGATGTCACCAGTCTTGATATTCTCATTTGCAACGTTCGTAGTTAGCCTATATTCCACAAGGCCTTTAATATCGTAAAACTCACTGTGTGACATTTTCTTCACGTGGTACTTTTCACCCTTTTTCTTGGCTTCTTTTATAGCTGTTATGTATTGGTCTGGCACATAAATTGGCCCAGACTTCAACATTTTTTTCACCTGCTTCTCAATTGTCGAATGGACGGCATCTCCTTCATTTTGCGTATGACCTTTGATAAGGAACTTATGAGTAATAGATTTAATATTGGGGAAGCGTTTAACCGCATAAATGTACATAGAAAATATGTACTGGTTTTTTTGTTGTCCGCCGCAATTGTCACTATAAAATATTATCTCTATATTTTCAGATGTTGAACCAGCTTTTTCTTCAATGTATTTAAAAACACAGGATCCTATCTCATTGGATCCCTTCTGACCCTCAACTTCATTCCAAAAAAAGCATTCCGTGTGACCTGTTTTTAATTCAGAAACGGAGAAGTTCAAACAATTAAGTCGAGATTTGTAGTAAAATCCAGACACGTCACCCTTCGGTACAGGCAACATAGCTTGAAGGTCGTAGCAGGCTACCACATTATTTTTATCGACTCCTTTTTTTATCTTTCTCCTTCTCTTTTCTACTTTCTTCCTTTTCTTTTAAATGTTGATCATAAGATTCTTTTCGTTTTTCTTTCTCTGATAATTCTGCGTTTACGTATTGAGTGCATTCATCGCATTGGTCTTTTTTTGGTATGAAAAAGCTGATGTTAAACTCTTCATTAAATTTTTTAGCTATACAATCATGTTTATAATCGTTATATAGATCTGTGACATTTTTTCCTCCTTCTATGTATTCTCTTGTTGTCTGTTTTCTTAAGTAATGGCTCTCAATTCGTGGAATGCTTTTGATATGGTTTCGTACTCCATCTAAAAGTTCTGTTGAAATCTGGCCACGATTCTCATGTTTCCCACGTAAGTCAGGTTCCACAATCCCAACAGGATTTATCTTGTCAATCACAGTCTTGATTATTCTATTGTTTATGTCCAAGGTATTTTTAAAAAATACTTTGCATACTCTTTGTTTCTGGCCATCAATCGTAAAATAAAATGCGTGTTTAAACTTTTGGTTGCAGTCCATTCTTTTATATTGATACTCAGGTCTTACTTCTGTCATATGTTTAGCAATAAAATCTCTTTGTTGTGTTAGGGATCCAGTAGACCAGTAGTTATTGAAAAGTACTTTACGTTTGTCCTCGGAAATTTGTTCAGAACATTTCAATATACATTTATCATTACATGGATCTCTTATTTTTCTCTCCGGGACGGGGGTACTTTTATTCAGTGGAGTATATGATAGACCCATGTTGCGCAATTTTTTGGCTAAAACTCTTTTATTCACTCCACGTTTCCTTTTCCGAGTCAATTTCGGGTCTTCATCATTTTGGCCTTCGTTAGTTGGGATATTATTTTATTTACACTTTTCATAGCAAGGAACTTCAGAGGAAGTGGGGAATTAAGATTGTGTTGTAGATCAGACAATTCATCCGGCAGATTCTGACGAGATTGTACCTCTGGAGATCCAAGTGCATGATTGGAGCGATCTATAATATTTTGGGCGATATCTTTCAGTGACATGGGATTACTCTTAACTGTATTAGTTTTGTTGATTGAAGTTTCATCAATTACTTTTGGGCTAAATCTTTTAACATCTGTGGATTTTTCAATGTAACAGAAATATGGTTATTAAAATGCTGATTTTCAATTGTTGTTCCTGTGTGCTTTGCGACTGCTTTAGAAGATCCGTAAATAAAGTCTCGTGCGATGTGTTATAATGGTTTGGAAGTGTGGACACTTGAATCAAAAGAGAGTTCTTCGGTTTCTGAGCAATCAATAAATGAAACTGAGTGACTTGCAGGAGATATTTGATCGTTGTTTTTTGGAGAACAACGTGTTAAGGTAAGGTTTTCTGGATCAGTTTCATCCGACGAAGATTGATAGTTGTCTGCCAACAATTGCAGGGAAGACAAACATTGAGGTTTTTCTACCGAAATACTTTGATTAGTTGTTGTTACAGGTTGTTTTTTTGCTGGACCATAATATTTCGGGATTGAGTCAGTAGTGTGCACGTGTAAACGGCTACGGCTTGAACTGGGTCTATTATTTGAATTTTCGCTATCTGATCCTGAATCAGATGAACCAGATCCCGATCCTGATGAACCAGATCCTGATGAACTAGATCCCGATGCACAAGACCCCGATGATTTAGATTTTGTCGATTTCACGGAACTTGTGTTATTTCGGATCGATGGCGACCTAGACTTGCGTACTGTTCGTTTTTTCTTAGTAGGTATTTCTGGTTCAGAAGACGACAAGTTAACGTCGGAAATAGATGGCATGTATTCTCTGTCGTCATCTGAAGCGGGTGAAAAATCCTTTTCTGATTGGTGACTACTATCTGAAGAACTTGATAAATTCCTGGATCGACGATTGTTGGATCCCAGATCACGCTGCTTCTGCTGCGTAATGTTTACGCTTTCTTGTAATGGCGAGGATACATGCTGGGATTTGTTGATGGTTGGGTAAGGCTTAAGGCTTATATCGGAGACATTTAAACAATTTTTATTCTCTTTTTCATTCATCTGTTTAATCATTCCTTTTAATTTTATTAGCCTTGGATTTGGAGGCGCCATTTCAACTGAAAAAAAAAACTGTAATTAAACTATTTCTCTATGTTTATTATAAATCAATATTTAAGACCATTTTTAAGTAATGAAACAACCCATTTTATTTATTTATCCTTTGATGTAGGAACATAACTAATAAATAATACTAAAACTGCAATTTAAACAATAATTTTCATACAAAAGTAACTTAAAAAAGGAAGCAAATTATGCAGTACCAATAATATAACATTTCGTAACTCGTATGGTATTGTGTGGTGCCGTCTTAGACTAGTATGATCCCATGCGACTATGGGATTTGAGAGTCAATGTGAAAAGCAATTTTAGGTGACAGGCTGACAAGTCACTATAGTGATTACGCTCGGCCTACCCCGTAAGGGATATGTATTGTGTAAGACTCGTATTCACCAAAAAATACTCACTATCACAATGAAAATTTACGCTGCTTTATTAAAATGTTAATAAGCAAAGCGAAACTCATGAGGTTATGTCTGAATTCTCTAGATCAAACAATAAAAATATGTGATTAAAATAAGCAACTGTACTGCAAAAGTCGTTAATGATTTATAACGTCTATATATTTAGCAAAATAAGTGTATCCTAAACCGGCACTAACCTCATAATAACACTATGCTCCAAGCAAAATAAACTCATTCATAAGTTCAATAAAGAATTTATACCTAAGAGTTCATTATTTCATGTAAATAATATTCAAATTTTGTGCGAATATTTAAAACAAACAGTCATTAAACTTAAAATATCGTTTTGCATTTAAAGATTTCCATTAATACGTAAAGTTGTAGTGAAACTATACTAAAAGTATCGCTTTGCCTTTAACAATTTCTTTCCTGAATATATGGAAAATTAATACAAGAGAGTATTTAAGCTTAAAATTACGTTTTGCCTTTAAATATTTTGATCAACACTTGAAGTAATAGTGTTACTAACCCAAATATTTCGCTTTAACTTTATCTATTTCTCTCATAAATAGACAGAAAGTTAATGTATGACTGTCACTTTAAGGATAAATACGGTTTTGCAGTAAAAATATGATAAACTTACCTAGTAAAATAATGCAGTAAAGTCACTAAACGAAAAATTACTCTTTTCTTCACAGAATTTGCTCCATTCTCGTCGGCGTCCGCGTCGCTACTAAAAATGTGACCTTGTTGCGTTCAGTGATTAACAAAAAATGCGAGTAACACATACCGTAACAACGCCACCCAGCGGATTCTATTGGGACTAGAGCCACGGGTGTCTTTGCATTCTTTAATTTGCGCCGTTCGCAAACAGATGGCGCCAAAAGGTCAAAATGTGCCGATTTTGGATAGTAACGGTAATGCTTTCAACGTGCGATATAGTAATAATTAACACTGATAATAAGAAAAAATAAATAAATTAAGGGTTCTCAATTTCTCATACAACAAACGTAATTTTTATGCCATTTTGATACACAATGGTACAGCACCTTTAATGTGCCAGTCAGTACGACTCGTAATTGGCTGATTTTGATTTAATAAAGCTAGTGATTGAGCTTATTAGATTTATGACTTTATGATATTGGACGTAGTCAGCCTAATCAGGAAACAAATCTATAGCAGTGGACCGGTTAAGTTGAGGTTTAGGCTTAGGGTTTAGGTATTCATCTGCATGTATAAATAATTCACCTGGTCGTAGTGGCGCACAAGCCAAATATTTTTTACTCAGCTGGTTCAAGCGATCCTCCAGCTGCGCTGCCGTGATGGGTAGTTGCAACTTGTGTACCACTTTCATGCAAATGTCTTTGTCCGTTCCTCCATACACCTGAGAAATTCAATTGTTGAAGCCCTGGATCGGAAATGTAAAGGTTTGATTTCCCCGGAGGATAATGTACAAAATTCATCATCTGTTTTTCACTCATTCCTTTTTTGGGGTCGTCGTCCCCGAAGCAATATTATTTGGTTCTCTAATCTATTGAATGATAAAATAACAGTTAAATCATCATTCTAAGTGTTTATTTTATCATCAACTTTAGCCGATGTGGCGCAGTAGTAATGCGACTGCCTACGACGCAGAAGGTTCTAGGTTCTATTCTCGATGGGGCGCTCACAAAGTTGATATTTATCTATCACATTGTGAATTTTTTCCCAGTCTGATGATGATTTTGCAGACAATCAGGTGGTGCAGCACCTACACGCTAATTTGTTAGTCCCGGTTGCTAGACGTCGTCATACAACTATGTAAGAGGCCTGCTTCTTGTAGCAGGCGGTTGTAAAACTCTGGAACCAGAGAAAGTCTAAACACGTTTACGAAATTTATTTATCAAAGAACTTACTTTCTCCCGCAGTTCCTTTGTATATTTGTGACCAAACTCTTCACATATTTGTGCCAACATCCGATGGTAAGTTATTTCAGAATCTAAAACATGAACTTTAGTAAGTATTGTATTTTGATCGATAGCATAGCATTCTCAAAAAGAGTTGACGTCAGGCAGGCGGCCGGTCATAAAACATTAGCAAGTCCTTTTCTGTGCTCTAACAAAAATGTTGCACCGACCCCAAATTAGTGAATCACAAATAAAGCTGTAAGAAATACTAACCAAGAATAGTTCCATCTAAATCGAAGAAGCAATGTGTGACTTTCTGATACTTATGTTTCTCAAGGTCCACGGTTACATTATCAGCTTGCCATACCTTTTCTTGGTTCTTATACGCCTCGAACTTCTGGAAGGCCTGGTTGACCGCAGGCCAGAAGTCGACCCCGCGAACCTCAAACAAACCATCGCCCGCTAGGCGGAGGCTTCGTACGCTACCGTCTACGTAATTAAAACTCTGTCTGGCGGACTTCTTTTTGACCCGTGTCCTTTTTTTGCCTGGGATTTTGAATGCTGTTTCGTTACCTCAACCGTTGGTAAAACATGTTTTGGAGTAGAACATTGTTGCTGGTTGTAAGTTTTTAGTTTATTCAAGAAACATGATTTTGGAAAAACATGTTGTGAAGTGCATTTTCATTTCTATTTCATATATTTTTGTGTTTGATATCCAAACTGATTTTGGTTTTCAGCAAGTTTTGTGGTGGTTTGTTAATTTTGACAACATAAATAAATCAATGTCAAATACAGACAATCGAGCAAAAAGTTTGAAGCAAGTTTTAATTACCTTTAATTAAAAAAATCTCGTCTCTATGGAATTTGTCCACTGAGAACTTTTTGGGGTATTTTTGTATTATTGGTTCCGTTTTATCTGCCAGAGGGTTCCGGCGTCCGAATTTCCGATATGTCCTGATCTGTCATGGTCATATCATGATCGTGAAACGAAGGATAGCGGGATACTTATTCCATTTTAGTTTTAGGATAACTCTTAAGAGTTTGGATAGCAGGAGAAATGTAGTTTGTTATATATTTTTTACTAAACTGTTTGTTAGCTCGCGCTCGTTTCAAGACCACAAAGACGCATAGCAAATTAGACGAAGGCAATTTATCTCAGCTCAGAGTAATATTTTGGTCACAGTATGACAGTACTTATATATACATGTGATAAAAAATTAAAAAGTTGTTTTGCTCGTACATTTACTCTACAATTTCGTTTTATATTCATTGTTCACGTAACTCAACATTTGAAAAGTAATAAAGCGTTTCTTTCTTTTTCAGGACCAACTTCAGTTACACCATCATGAGATTGGTAAGTGAACGTTTTAGAAAAAAAAAAAAAACATGGACATGTTTATTTTGAAAGTACTAGATAGAAATGTTCTTTTATCTCGGTTGGAAGGTGTTATTTATAATACAGACAAAAGACTATGAATAAAAACCTTTGATATAATAAGTTAAAGCACAATAGGAATTTTTTCAAAGTTTTTTTTTCTTTTTTCTAAATATTTCAAATACTTTTATAGAACCCAACTACGTGAGATAAGTACTCACTCTACTGGGTAATATTAGGGGTTAGTGTTTTGTTTCCTTAAAATGGTAATACTCTAAAATATCGAATCCGAATTAGCCTATTTTTATAACTTTTTTCATTTTTTTATTAGGTACGATCGAGTTATTTTATCATGAACTTATACGAGCTTATAACCTGGAAGAAAATGAAACTTAATAGGCTAGCTACTTGTTCACATACAAAATTGAATAAAGGCGCTTATAGCAACAAATCTCATAAAACGCCTGCCATTTCCTCAAATGGAGCACCGTTCCATCTTACAGCCTCATAAAACCATTCCAGATTATAATATTACGGCAAAAACCCAATGCAAAATGTACTTTGCTGCCGTCGTACTATTTATGAAACTTTACATAATAATGCTGAGAAACTGTCAAAGAAAAAAAGAACGTAAAGTTTTAACTATACGGTGTACTTTAGCATGAGCCGGAAATTATGTCTGTGTTTCTAAATGACCGACATTTTTCTCGAGATGTTCCATTGCTGGTAAGTTAAGGGTACCCAAGTTAAAAATGTATATTTACTCTTACTAACACACATTTTCCTGTTAGCTTTCAGGATAAATGACAGTACGTTAATAATTCCGTCGCAGTGTGAGCAGAATTGCAAATGCTTTGTTTCATTTGAACTCTGTTCATGGAAGCTTTTGTTGCAGCCTTTGGTATCAGACTAAACTAAAATCCAAAGACTAGAAACACAATAAATTTCACTACAGTGACAGTAAATTAATATTGGCTTTGATTTCATGGAAGCTTAGGTTCTTAAATGTTTACAAAAATAAAACTTGTGTTTCTTAGGTACTTTGTGTGATATTCTAGTGGGCGAGACAAAGGAAACAAGTCTTACTCCGTTGAACGTTTATTTTAGACTAAAAGATGCCTACCTACATTACACTCCCTCACACCAATCTTGAACCAAATAGGTACAATCAGCTTAACCTTCTTATATCTACTATCGATAACAATAATTAAAAACCACTTTTAATATAACAATTCAGCTTGCTTTTTGATTGACAATCAGTAGACCGAGTAAACTCTTCCTGTTATTTCTGCTAAAACTAGTTATCAACTTCATAAGAAAACATAACCTGTTAGGTAGGTAGGTATAAACAATCAAAGCCTTATAAATAATATAACCTGAATGTATTCAGCCCCCCATTAAGTTTGGTAGGTATGACTAACAACCCTTTACAGTAGGTAAAACATTCTTATATCAAACAAGTAAGTACGTAGGTAGTTATCAAAACCTAAGTAAGTAGTCTAAACTATATCTTATAATTAGGCTTATTTCTAAGACGGCATTGCCTTATGGGTCGAACCTGTGGCGATGCCACAGGAGGCGAGGTGTCTGGAGATCCGAATTTCCATTCAGGAGAAACGGACGGAGAAATTTCGTCAGCACTAGCTGTGGACCCTCACTCGCCCTCCCTCGACGGCGTCATCATTGATTTGGAGCTTGCCAACTCCTCCGACCGCCCCGCCGCCGCTGGGCTCGATGGTTCATTATTACGCTCCGGTTGCATGTCATTTCCTATTGGTGCATCACAAGCCAGTGATTGCCTACTAGACCGCTTCCGTAACTGTTCGATGTGCCTATGGACCAGATTACCGTCTATACCTACCACACTAAAATCATTTTGGCCTAACCGATTCTTGACCTTTCCAGGAACCCACTTTTCCCTTTTCAAATATTGTCGATACCATACATCTTCTCCTTCTTCCACCGCCCTATCCGCTCCTCCGGCCTGCTCTGACTGACGTTTCTGAGCTTTATGTACGTGGGCCACCCTATCTGGTTTAATAACATCTAGATGAGTGCGTAACTTCCTTTTCAACATTAACATTGCTGGACTTTCGCCTGTTGTTGAATGCTCTGTATTTCTATAATGTAATAAAAAGAAACACAAAGCTCTATGGATATCCCGCCCTTCTATCTGTGCTTTCTTAATCACCCGTTTCAAAGTCTTTACTGCATTTTCAGCCAGTCCATTTGATGCTGGGTGGTACGGGGCCGTAAAAATATGTTCTATTCAACAACTGTCTTTATAATTTTGTAATTCCTTCGATGTAAATGGCGGACCATTATCGGAAACTATTTGCCTAGGTAACCCAAACCTACTAAATAACTCGCATAATCTGTTAATTACCTCACTCGCTATGGTGCTCCCCATTTGAAAAACTTCAATCCACTTAGACATGGCATCAACTATTACCTACCTGTTCTACCCCCAATGGGTCCCATAAAATCTAAGTGTAACCGGGAAAAATTTTGATTAGGCCAGGGCCACATACTCGGAGCTTGTCGGGATGGTGAGTCCGCCTGGGACGCGCAGGTTACACACTCACGACACAGTCGCTCCACCGCCTCATCCACCGGGCCACCACACATAACTCCTGCCAAGGATTTAGATTTAACAATTCCCATGTGCGGTTCATGGAGCATAACCAGCACTTTATTCCTACAACGTTCTGGTACTACTAGCCTGTGCCCCACATGACGCAGCCTAATTCCTTCATATAACTCTCTACTCCTATTGAAAATGGTTTTAAATTATCCACTTCACATTCTAGTGGCCATCCCTCTCTGATGTACCCTAAGACCCTTGATAGTTGAGGATCTTTTGTCGTTTCTTGCTTAATCACGTTGTAATCTAAGAGTAATGATTGTTGAACAAAATGTAGGTATGTCTGTTCCGGTTCTGATTTACTTTGCCTACTGCTAATGACCGGGAGTCTCGATAAGCTATCCGCCCCATTTTCGTCCGTCCGAACGTACTCGATATCAAAATTATAAGCTGATAAAATTATAGCCCACCTTTGCATGCGGCTGGCAACCATGGCAGGTATACCTGTATTCGGTCCAAAAATTGAAACTAACGGCTTATGGTCTGTACGCAAGGTGAACTTCCTACCATACAAATATTGATGGAATTTATTCATACTAAAAATAATCGCAAGTGCCTCCCTGTGTATTTGTGAGTAGTTCTTTTCCGCATCGGTCAACGAACGCGATGCATAGGCAACCGGTCGCTCCCCGCGGCCGTCAGCTGATGGCTGTGATAAGATAACACCGCCCCGACCCCCCGCCCGGACGCGTCACATGTAACTATAAGAGGGCGATTGTAGTCATAGTGCGCTAATACCTCCGCGCTCGTTAATAGGCGTTTTACATCATTAAAAGCCTGTTCACATTCCTTCGTCCAAACCCAAGTTTTACCTTTCTTAAGGAGCTCATACAGAGGGACTAGTTTCGAACTGAAATTTCTTACAAATTTTGCATAAAAGTTAATCAATCCTAAGAACGATCGAAGTTCAGTGACACAACTAGTGTAGGTATTTTGTGATTGCTTCAATTTTGTCCGGATCTGTTTTAATTCCCTCTCTACCTATAACGTAACACAAATACTGCACTTCATCGACTAGAAAAACACACTTTTTTGTCTTTAACTTTAAACCTTTATTATGTAATCTTTTAAATACCGCCTCCAAAGCTTGCAAATGTTCACTTTTATTCTTTCCTCCTATTATGACGTCATCAAGAAAGATTTCTACATTTGGAATTCCTTGCAACAAATTACACATAGTACGTTGGAAGATACCGGCACTCGATGATAGCCCATATACTAATCTGTTATACCTATATAAACCCCTATGTGTTAATCACGGTATACTTTTTCGACTCATCTAACTCAATTTGATTATAGGCCTGTGAAAGGTCAATTTTAGAGAAATAGCAAGCCCCACTCAACCTAACCATGACGTCATCGATCCTAGGCAAAGGGTAGCGGTCTGTAAGTAGCACTGGATTTACCGTAGCTTTGTAATCTGCACATAACCTTAATGAACCATCAGGCTTGTTGACGGGCACCAGCGGCGAGGCCCAGTCGGAGGCTTCGACCGGCTCGATGATGCCGTCGCGAGCATGGCGTCGAGCTCGGCGTCCACGCGCTCCTGCAGCGCGTACGGCAGCGGCCGCGCGCGGTGGAACACCGGCACCGCGCCCTCGCGAACCTTCAGACTGGCCTTGCCTCCGTGTACCGCCCCAAGCCGCCGCTGAACAACTCCTTATATCTAGAAATTAAATTGGATATTTCTTCATCTATTTGCTTACAAGTCACATTATTACAAGTAGTAAACTTAGGTACATCTACGTCCAGCTCCGCTAGCCATTGCCTACCTAATAAGGAAGTTGTTCCTCCATCAATAATAAATAATTCTAAACGTTTACATATATTTTTATGCCTCACTAAAGGTCTAATAACACCTATCGACTTCACTTTTGAACCATCGTAAAATTTTAAATTCAAATCGCTCTGGTCTATCATATGTCTCTAAACTGATGCATGATACAGCGGAACCCGAATCTATCTCCATCATAATAATTTGACCTTCAATAGAGATTGGTAAACTCACCGCCTTATAGTCATTTAGACATAGATGATGGAAGTCCTGGTCTTGAGCTTCTGCGTCAGACTCCGGTTCCACACCGCCTCCGCCTCGTTGAAGTACATCCCGGCTCCCCGACTACTGTACGATTGCCCGCCAGCCGCAGGGCCCGCCCGCTCCCGGCAAGCCCGGCGTAGGTGCCCTACCCTCTGGCACCGACTGCAGACGAAGGTCCGATAGGGACAAGTAGCATAATCGTGGTCCTCCGCCAAACAACCTCCACATCTTGTAAAACAACGCATGGTAGGTCCAGATCCCGGTCCCGACCGCTGCGTCCCGGCGCCGCCGCTGCCGCCACGTGCCCGCGCGCGCCGCGCGCCACGCGGCCGCCGCCGCGCCCGCCGCGCCAACCGCGCCATCCACGCTCCGCGCCTACCCGCGCGCTGCTTGAGGCCGCCAGCGCATGAACCGCTGCTGACCCTCCACTCGATTTGCCGTTCATGGTGCTTCCTCTGTCTCCGCCGCTGACATCGACCCTTCTACCGCCGCCGATTCTCTTCTGCTACTTCCAACGAGGTTGCTAATGTCACTGCCTTTTGTAGGTTAACTTGGTTATGTCCTCCGCGAATAACCTCTGACGTATGTAGTCACTGCCTAGTCCACAAACGAACTGATCTCTCAGATTATTGTCCAGATTCGTCCCGAAATCACAATAACGAGCTAATCGTTGTAACTCAGCTACGTAGGTAGTAATATTTTCACCCGGCGCT
Organism: Phthorimaea operculella; assembly: GCA_024500475.1. Taxonomy (NCBI): domain Eukaryota; kingdom Metazoa; phylum Arthropoda; class Insecta; order Lepidoptera; family Gelechiidae; genus Phthorimaea; species Phthorimaea operculella. The sequence continues at coordinate 210,834 of JANFCV010000323.1, read as the reverse complement.
TGCCTGCGCTGTCTAAACCGATAACGTTCCGCTAGCACTGATGGCGTCGGTTGCAAATGGCCGCGCATGAGTTCGACCGCCACCGCGTAATCCAGTTCAGAGGGTTTCTTTGGGCTCGCTAGATTCACTAACAACTCGTATGCTAGATTTCCCATCATAGCGATCAGTGTAGGTAATTTCATAGGGTCCTTCACCTCATTAACCTTGAAGTACATCTCGATGCGATCCACGTATGAAGACCGCGTTCCTCCCGCCGGGTCGAATTCTCCAATTTGTCCCACATTCGGCATTTTTCCAATTTTCTTTCAGAGTTGATATTATTTATTTTGTTTTTATTTATCCGCGTTCCGCAAAAACCAGCCTCGATCGCCACTGTGATATTCTAGTGGGCGAGACAAAGGAAACAAGTCTTACTCCGTTGAACGTTTATTTTAGACTAAAAGATGCCTACCTACATTACACTTTGCATCAGCGAAATTGATCACCAGAGGGCGCAAAATATACGGTTCAATAAATTTTAATCAAGCCTCTAAAGAAGACTTCTTAAAACAAAGAGTGGTAACTCCGCACTCTGTCACTTGACCATAAAATTATGAGTCTTAAAGTTTCTCTTGTGCAGATTTGTTTTAATTTATATGGCGTTGATAGAAGCATTATACAAAATTTTGAGAAAATGAATGCATTCTTAATAGTTTTAAGGTTATTTATTTTTAAAAGTGTATAGATAATGCTTTCAAATTAGTTTATAAAATAAATGAGCGTAATTATAATTCTATAGAGTCAAACCATGTTCAAAGGGTTGTTAGTCGACTCGGTGACCCACTCGAAAAGATGAAGAAGATGTGCCATTTACAAAATAATAGTATATAAATGCAATAAATATAGGCACAACCATGCTAAGGCTAGGTAAGTCAGTACTTTCGACCATTTTTATGCCCTAAGCATAAGATTTACATTGGCGGATCGAGTATCCAAAAGAAAATAAGCTTGACTGCATATGGGTAACCGCAGATTTCAAGTCAATATCAATAGTATGTTATTTCCCAGGATTTATATCATAGATTATTTTTCTAAGTTACTATCTTTTATTCTTCGACATGTAAATGAGTGAGGCTTGGGTCTTTGTTTTCCTTCATTCGGCCATTAGTCTTGGCAATCCGAAACACAATTCTCTTCCAAATTTTATTACATTTTTCTTCCTCGTTCCTTAATTAAATTCTAAATGCAAACGACTTGATCTATTCCTTTTTCGTTTGGGTTGACAGTATCTTTGTTCCCGAATATTTTTCTCTTGAATTTAGCGTATTCAAAGATATAATAAAACGCTAGAGTAAGCCTATATGATCATGACTTGTGCTTAGGTTTACACAAAAATCGTTTTACTTGGTCTTGAAGTACCTTATTTCCAGCAAGGACAGATTTAATTTGTTTTTTTTTGCATCGACAGCATCGATAAAATTTCATTTTATGCTTTAGCTGTTTTATCAATTTTGTTACATTTATTAACTTGCTCTAGCTATTATTTTGTATTCTTTACTTGATTGTATATCGGTCACATCGGAAAATATAATCAACTCTGCATTCCCTTTCCTAGCTTTGTGCTTTACTTGTAGTTTCTACAACTTTGGCAATTTTATAATATCCTCTCCAGATAAAAAATATCACCGATAAGGATGTCAAACAGAATTGGAGCACTCTCATATAACGATATCTCTCGTATGGTACGAAATATTGAAACGTGTAATATATCGACATTGCCGAGGTGATTGTGAATGCTAGTAACTGATACACATGTATCAATGGGTACTCATCAAGTTCGTCTTCAAACTGATCGATGATAGTTGAAGAAGTGATGAGAGTAATATTTCCTAATAATTTTATTATTGGCCATGGTCCTTCCTCATCGCTATCTTCCAGACGAACTGCTTTCAGTCGGTGGTATAACGTCCATGCACAGACCACTATGGACCTAGAATGTAAAAAAACTCATTAACAACTATAGTATTTTTTGATAATCCAACTAAACTTTACAGATCAGTCTTTTCTGGTTTATTTATTGGAACCCGGTTTGATAATCTTGGAAAATAAAACTTATAAGGATTTTATAGCAGTCTGCTCAAGAAAAGACTTTTCTTCTAAGGTTCATAAATAATAAAACCATAAACTTGGCATACTTACTTTTGAATCTTTTGCTAAAAACTTAGTACAGAATAGTACATTGTTGTCGAGGCCGGGAAAACAAGGCTTTGCCGGAGGAGTAGAGTTTGAAGTCCGAGCCGCAGGCGAGGACTTCAATTATACGAGTCAGGCAAAGTCATTTTCCCCCGAGGCTTACATAGTGCTTTTCTCAAAAAATGCTAGGAAATAAAAACTAAGTACTTACGTACTTTATAAAAAAACGTTTTGCACGGTCACTTTGGCTTCAGCCCTTATATTTGGCGGCGTGCAATCCATTTCGATACTACTCTCATCTGTACTCATTTTATTCCGTTTTAAGCAAAAGAGACTACAATACAACAGCCCCAATCATGAAAATTTTCACATTTTCCTAGTTTGTTTTTCCACCAATTGTGTAGGTATTTTTTATAAATAGGCCTTTAGCAAGGCACAGGATTCATTGTTATTCAGCCATTCTATTTGTTTAGTTCATAACTTTTTTTAATTCTATTGGTCCATTCTGGATAGGCAAGGGTTATAAAATCATACAGCCTTGTCTTCAGTTTTTTCATGCAAAATTACGTTCCGTTCCTACAGGATTCATAGAGATAACTATTTTGAAATTAATTATCTATGTGGCTTTGCGTGTAACGAATTTACTTTGCTGGACACCAGCAAAGGAATTCCATACAACTTTGCTGGCGCGATCGGAGACATGACACACAATGGGAAACTTTGCGTATTCTTTTTTTGAAAGAAATGAACATATTTCCTAGCATGTTTGAGAAAAGAACATTTTCATACCATGTTATATCAATACAAACATACCATAACAGCCACAACAATCCACAGCTTGACATGGGCCTCTTCCTATCGGGGGGTATTGCCATACTCACCACGCTTGGCAGGCGGATTGGCGAGACCAGGGTAAGGATGTTGCATTTACAAGGAACGCTGCTGCCTATTCCCTGGATGAATATCCCTTAGTCGGTTTTTACGACACCCACGGGTTAAATTGGAGTGATGCTATACCAAGCCGGCATCACACGGCACAAACAAACAAATCAATACAAACATACCAGATAAATTTGCCTTCTGTCATGTGCCTTTAAATTATTTACTAATCTCCATGAACGTAGAAAGAATCGTAAATATTGAGAATATAATTATCGGAGATGTAAGGGGCGTGAGATCGTCGGATGGGATAGGGCATGTTTTATGATGCTCAGTATGGTTTGCCTGATGATGGCTCAAGCATGAGAAGCTTTAGCAGGTGTAGGCTTCGGGAAAGAGAGTCCATGGCATCATGAGAAGCCTGAAATGAAATAAAAAGCAAATAATTTAAGTTCCGTCAGCTGGAGTCGCTAAAATAATAATATCAATAAAATTTGTCAGTTTGTGGAACAGCTTCCTGCTAGATGCACGAACTATAAGTTGATTTAGGATTACAGGTATCGCTTGGATTCAGACGGCCGTTGGTTGCTCGGTCTGTGTGACCGCATCAGAAATGCCTTTTCAGGTTTAGTGAGGGACGTTTCACAGCTCTGTTGTTGACTTATAATGCTGCTTCTGATCATGTTATAGTACCATAATGATGCAGTAATAAAGAGAGTAATCACCACCGCCACTTTGTTTGATTAGGGTACTGCAAAATTTCTAATTGAATCGTTGAAGTCTTTGATATTTCCCTTCATTGTTTGGTGAGGTATAGTATAAACGTGGTTTACTACTAATAATTAATAATAAATTGTAATAATATCCATTTCAGTTATTGTTTTTGGAGGTTATACACAAAGCATGTGTTATTTTATTTATTTTGATTATTTTGTTGTGATATGACATGATACGACAATACGACAATGTTGTGACCGCTGTCTATTGTCACGGTTGTAAATGATTTTGTCATAATCCATAGTATAAGTATAAACCACAAACAAAAAAAGTATCATACTATTAGGAGAAGAAGTGGGGAAGAAAAAAGATGTTTTGAAGACGCTAAGCTATTGTAGTTACTCAAACTTTACAGACCAAAGTCAAGGTACTGACCCTGAGAATTGACCGTATGGTTATCAAAGTGATTCAGACAAATCAACAGAATACCCGAAATTACATAATCGCGTAACAATCATTATAACAAGCTGATGTATTAAAACACAAAAACCCGACTGCGGTAGTTTCAAAGTCGGGTTTTGCGATAAAATCCGCCATCCTGAATTTATGTTTTTTTAATATATTCAGTGTCGCTCGCGCTCCTAAGACGAATCTAACAACACCTTATTTGTCAAAATCCAACAACCCGTTTGGGCTGTAGCCCGTGAAAAAGAATTTTCTTGTCCACATACATACCTACATACATACATACATATATACATACATACATACATACATACATACATACATACATACATACATACATACATACATACATACATACATACATACATACATACATACATACATACATACATACATACATACATACATACATACATACATACATACATACATACATACATACATACATACTTACATACATACATACATACATACTATTGAAAAACATAACCCTGTCTGAGGCAGTCGGGTAAAAACACTCACGGGTCGACTTCAGGAACCACAAAATGGAGACCATTAAACAAATCATTTATCTCATTTCCTTCGGCTTATCTCTTTGCCCGATCAAAAACTAATAATGAGCTGAACATAGTTAGTGGCTGAAAACTAAAATACAAAGCGGTCGGGCCTTTCTAAAGGCTCACGAAGTTTAACGCAGAAATCAAAGGCTTTGTACGACTGCCTAGGGTTGACTAAACTTCAGAAAAATCGGTAGACATTCCGATTCAGATCTTCACCTACTGATATATTGTTTTCATCTACCTACCGACTTTTTGGTACATAATTGACATTTAAATCTTCTTTCTACAAAATTATAAAACGCATCGTTTTTATATGGGGTGAAATTTTACTAGTGACCGATAGCGAATACTCTGAACCGGCTGGTGATAAGGGTCAACTTTCCCCAAGGAACATAGGTCGTAATAAGAAAAAACTATTCGGACCTGCCATACAAAATCCGAGCCGATCAGCTGATTTGATTTACTATGGGAGGTCAAATTTTTTTTTCGTATTTCTACCTATGTTCCTTGGGGAAAGTTGTTCCTTATCACCGGCCGGTTCTGAGATTTTGCTATCGGTCACTAGTAAAATTTCACCCTATATTTATTATGCAGCGTAGAAGATGGCAAGCAAAAATCTCGAGAATCTGATAAAATATTTATTTGTGTACGTGTGATATTTTCATATTTTTTTATGATTTGTAGACCACTTTATCTATTAAATCAACTTTGCACTTTAGTAGCCAAATCAGGCTTTCAAAGTTCTGAATGAGGTAGCAAAGCAACTTGCGGAACTAATGGCGCTATCGACCGTGCCCTGTGATAGGTCAATTGTTTGTCAATTTATTATACTCTGGTTACTCGCAGCTTGCAGAGTCGGTCATAAATCATTATGAGGCTAGGGTTGTGCGTTAGCGGCGCGGGCGCAAGGCAGTTATCGATAAAATCGTGAGCCATCAAAGTATGCCATAAGCTAAAGTAGTTTACTTGCATAGACGAGATGCATGCTTAATTGCATTTCTTGTAAGTAATTTGGTAATTAATTAATTTGTTTACTTACATACACGAAATTGCAAGTAAACAAATTACTTAATTGCATTCTACTACAGTAAGTCATTTGTTATTAAATCTTGTCGCGTCGCTTTATACTTACTAAGTAGGTTTTTATAAAAAAAAAAACTTCCCAAGTACATAATTCGTTTTTGTTTACTAGGTAAATGTAAATTCCAATAAATATAAGTTTTATTTCTAATCATAACAAATTTAATTATAGATGATATCAAATGACACCTGTTTTTATCTATGTCTATTCTATTAACCTATATAATTCCTAAAAGTATTTATTTTCAAAATATACAAAATTAAAGTTATAACTACGATTCACTGCAAGTTTCGTCAAAGGCACCAATACAAGTGGGCAAAATCAGCAACACGCCTCGTCTGAAATAATTGAAAAGAAAACAAAATTAATCCACCACAGGCTTCGTCAAGATTAAAAATAATTATAATAAATAAATAAAAAACATAAATTATCAGCGACAAGCTTCGTCAAGACCTACATGCTAACCTAGACAATTAAACGCGTCCGAACTCGCCCGGCCCAAACGTCCCCATCACACTAGCTGCGTTACCCCTCTGCACAGCCAGAGAAAGACGCTGAACCAGGAATGCTCCTGACCTGGGGTCAGACCCTCTTTCCCGCATGCGTCTGCCCAACTCGCCAATAAAAGCCTTCGCCTCGGAGCCCCACGTACCAGACGTTTCTAAAGCCACTGGGACAAAGAGGTACTGCTGCTCCAAAGCAGCATACTTTTGGTGCTTTAGTCTAGCCGCAGACTCCGCTGCCGAACCAGCCACATGCGCAGTACCGCCAACATGACAAGCAGCAAAGGTACTCACACACGTGGCGTCCAACAGCAAGCAACGACCTCTGCCAGGGCACCAACGTTAGACCGTCTGGTCTCTACCATCTGTTCGACATAGCCCAGGAGGTTCCAGGACGCATGGTATATTCGCCGATACGAGAGCACGACGAATAATTTCGTTTAGCGCGTGATGTCGAGGAAACCTGCCTGCGCACCTTTGGCAACTCAACGCATGGTGCCCATTCTCCTCTACCATAGTCCCGCATACATAGATGAGGTGCGCAAACACAGCCTAGACGCAGAGCCACTGCAATTCGCAAGCTGTCATCTAAAAGGTACCAAGCTGCGGAGAGGGCAGAGCGTGCAACCATGCGCCAGACTCCGACTTAGATGCAGCCTTGATTCGAGCTAAGTCTGCTCCAGAAGCATTCTCCATCATCCGCTCTACCACCACCTATTAAAAATACGCTATCGATAACACTTATCGACAGCAATAATACGCAGCACTACTGCCCCCACTCTTGCTCCCATAAGGCCTGTGAGTGCGAAAGGGAGCAAAATATCGCGGCCCCGCTCAGATGATTTACGACCGACTCTGCAAGCTCCGAATAACCAGAGTATAGTATTGTTATTGGTGTGTTTCGCCACAATCACGCCTGCTTGCATCTGGCAATAGGCTTCTTTGCCTCCCCATTCTACCGATCTTTAGCCTCAACGGCTACCGATATTTCAATATCTCTACCGATGATAGTTCAACTGTTGGTTCGGTAACCCTACCGTCCTCGTTCTCAACAATGTAATTACTGAGCCTTTGTTAATTGTTCCAGCAATACGCTGGCCACAGTTCAAAGGAAATAAAAATGTATGGTGTGAAGCCGTTGCAGGGAACAAGAACAAACAAGGTGTCATTTTGAACGCTGTTTTCTTATAATTTGCGATCATATTAATATTTTGACCTATATTTCTGTGGCGCACTTTGTTTGATCCGAACGATTTAATTAAAACGAAGACATATTTTTCCTCATTGTTTGAAAGCTTGGCTTATGGAATAGATTTGCGTTTTTATTGTGCTTGAATACAATAGCTAGGTACATATTTTTGTACGGGTGTGATTGTTTTTAAATAAGATGCTTTTTGAGATAGATATTAGTACACTTTATTAGCGGCATGCGGCACACGTACTTTCAGATTACGAGTACACAAATATTAAAAAGTGTAAAATAAACGTAATAAACAAAGATCGGAATGACGGGGGCTATTGTTATCAAAACTATGGATATGCCTTTGACTTACCGGAACTGCCGATTTCCGGGAATCGGATATTCCGGTAATTTTAATTTACTGAAAATCAGGGGCTTCTGATGGTTACATTAAGCACCCTTAACTCACAAATGGTGATAAAAGGTAGTCTATGTCAGTCACCGATGTGCTAACAATCAAGTTGCCATATTTCAGTAAAATCGGTTAAGAGGATCACTGGATAGCCGCGACGTCCACCAGAGCGACCTGTCATCGCCTCGTAGGTGACTCCCCGCCGAAGAAGATCAGAAAATAAGTTTACGCGCTGAGTCGCGGTAGTTACCTTTCGCTGGTTACTTTCGTAGAGCTCGGACCGCGGCAGACTGTTCGACTCTTCGATCGTGGAGTTTTTTGCGCTTAAGTACGGCGGGGAGACGTTAACGTGGTCCTCTCTCTCTTTGTGTGGAACCCTGGTGTCAGTTTTTCAACCGCTTACTGCAAGTAGCAGGCCACTGATATGGTTGTGTAACGACCGCCATCATAGATAGCAACCGGGGCTGACGGCTTATCGTGCCCATCCGAAGCATGGAACCATCTTGCTTTTCGGACAATCAGGTGGTTCAGCCTGCAAAGACCTAACCAGACTGGGACGTGGCTGAGCCACTCTAACGTTGTTTCGATTGCCGCCTGTGACGACAGGCGAGACGATAGAGGGTCGCTCTTGTGAGCGACGTGGTTGTCCAGAAATCCAGGCAAAATTTCACGCTGCGGCGAGGTTGAACCAGCCGGGTGATTCCCCATTGGGGGAGGTCCAGCTAGTGCCCGTCAACCAGCGGCGGCTCGTTACATCTGATGGGTCAAGTTACGTGATTGTCTGCCTCATCTTCCTCGCGAGGGTGTCCCAAAGCAGTGGTCATGTCCACTTAAGCAGCAGAAGCCGGGTATCTCTGGGAATGTGCCCACGATCCTATCTACTGGACGTGGAGTAGGTAGTGAAAGCCCACGTCAGACTGCTTAATAGCACCACCATGTATAGGGAGGGTGGGTATTCGGTGACTGCATCCAACGGACCGCACCCCTGGGTGGTTCTTGACGTGGCTGACCCGGTGCTTCCACGTCCTGAGGGGCGGGGGCGATGCTCGGCTCCTCAGCTTCCGCTTCTTCGTCGCTCCGCTGGGCCGCCATGAGAGAACCTGCCGCGTTGGTCTCTCCCATTCTCCCAGCAGTGCCGCCACCGTCTTCTCGAGCCCCGGCTCGACGGGTTTGGGTTTAGTGAGCCTGTGCGATTGTTTCTTACCTACGGTGTAGTACGGGGCAGACCCTCCTACTTCCCATGGTTCTTCCTACCAAAAATGGTATACGAACCGAATCTCGGAAGATGCAAAGTGGTACTTACCGGGGGCTCTATCACACTAAGCATTGTTGCAGGCTCCCTACAAGTTCTATTCGTCCCGGACCTCTCCCCGACACTTGCAAGTCGGGGCGGCTAACCTTTAGCGACAACACAACTTGATCTACTCATCGCGCGGCCCAGAAAATGAACTACCCTTCGTAACTTCGCCGGATTGCGTGCCATGCTTGTGCGAGCTTCCTGAAAGCCACGAAATTCTCTCGGCACGAAACGAGGTCCGTCAAGTAAGTTGGACCGATTTCCGCTCTCATGAGCGAGTTGAGCATCTCTGGTGTAGTATGGGGCAGTCGATGCTGTTGTCCCGCCATAGATGGAGCATCAACCACTAACGGGGTCTTATGCAGTCCCGGGCGGGTTGTTCACCGCCGCAGATAACGCGATTATTGCGAACTTCACTGGTTTTTCTTTCGGCGGAGCGTACGCTTACCAGGAGGTTCTGGCCCCGGAGCTCTCCAGCATGGTTAGGTAGCGCTGGTAGACGCAGAAATCCTGTTCGGTCTTCGCTAAAAATCGGAATTCAGTTGGTCCATAGGTCCATACATTAGGGGCGTATTCAAGTTGGTCTTTTAGTCGACAAAAAAAAAGTCACAGTCGTCGAAGTCAATGTCCGAAGTCGAAGTCCTCTTGAAGTTGATATTCCAGTAAGAACACAACAACGAGCAGCGACTTCTTAAGGTATTCAGTCGTCTTCATGGACGTAGTGGCTGCAAGTGGCGGAGTTTTCCCTGGGCTTGCGTGGACGCGTAAATCGTCTGGGCAGATATCAACGCTGGGCTGTCTCCAGTATCCGAGTTGTTTAGCAGAGGTATGAACAGTGGCGGCGTGACCCTCGTAGCCGAAACGTGCGGGTCCGGAGTTGGTGTGGTGGAAGATGAACGGCTGCAGCACTCTCCCTGAGGGCATTCAGGGCCGTGCGGCGGCGTGTAGAAGGGCAAAGAGGTCTAGCTGCTTCTTGTCCTTCGGCTCACGCTGCGACACGGCGAGGAGGAAGCAGGCATCGGCGGCAGTGGGGGTGCGGCAGCGAAGGCAGCGGTTAATGCTGCAGCGTCTGCCGTAGGCGAGGTGACGAGTGGTGGGCCCGTCGTTCCCGGCGTGGACGGCGTACACGATGGACGCGCCAGCGCATGGGCATCTAGCACTCGCAGGAAGGCTAAGGTGTTCGTGCGAAAGACACCCCTGGCGCGGTTTTAAAGTGCGGGGCGCTGGTTGCCTTTGTCGGACGTCTTCTTAGTGGCCTAGTCCGCGTAAAGCGTAGCCTGCCTTCGGGGCGCAGGACCCTGGAGTACCCTCTGGTGGGAGGCCGGGGTTTACTGGTTACGGGGGTGCTCAACAGAGCCTTTTGTGACGACCGAGGGTATGCAAATTCACTGAGTTTGTCTAATTCGTATGCGGGTGGGAAGTTTGAATCAACACCACGACGACAAGGCAGACATCCTCTTCGACTCCTGCGGCGGGGACGAGCTTATAAAACCTCGCGGTGCGCTTTTACGTGTGGCTAATTTTACGGTGTGCTTGTGTGCGTGCCGCTACGGCGTAATAGGACGTAGTAATAGTAGCATAACGCGTAGGCCTCCATGCGCTGCAAACTTTTACTTTAAAGTCATTGTCATATTTCTTATAGTTTAGATGCGATGCTGGTATTGCTGGCGCTGTACATTAGGTACTCCAGATCCTCGATTACTATGTGCCAGCAGAAGCAGCCTGTGATGCTGAACAACTTTTGCTATGAACCCGTTTTTTTAGATTTTCGTGGTTGTTCACAACACTTAAATTTTCGTTTACATCGGGATTATTTCCGCGATTAGGTTTTTGTTTTGTGGATATGGAGCATGAAACCGCTTCGAAATATTGAGGTACACGAAAACGTAATAATCCCGATGTAATCCAAAATTTAAGTGAACCAGTTTTGGTGTCTCAAATAGTTTAGCTGTGCTCTTGGTGCCCTCCATCAGGTACTAGAGGTCCTCAAGTGCTGGCAAAAAGGAGTACACGTCCGTCTCCGATTTGCTAGCAATATCAGAGCCAAATTTTGCGAAGATCGATAAAACGGTGTGGCTATAATGGGAAATATCCGCTATATTTTCCGGTTTGCCCGCTAATTATCGTTTTCTCGTGGGAATAAGTTTTTTTAGTTGTTATACACCTTGCCTACAAAACTGGCTAACAATAATGGTAGCAATAAAAGATCTCTTCTTGTCTTAGTTGAGATCATTTAATGTAATTTATAAAATCGCCTTATATTATACGTATGCATCTATATATTTTACGCTTTATATATTTCTGTAAAATAATAATTAATATGGGTTTTCCGTTTACCGGAAATTCTTTTTCCGGTAAGAAATCGTTTTCCGTAAGAAAGTAATATCCATGTTAATGATTTCGTACCAAATAGCCCCCTGATTCCGATCACTGGTAATAAACATAAATAATGAGCTAAGATCATACTAATGGCCTATCATAAATCTGTCTAGACTTTATCCGCCGGGGCCATTGCGTACATTTGAGTCCAAAAAAGTCGTGATTTAGCAAAACACAATTTTTGTAGTGGCACCTAAATATATAATTACGATTTGGTAAGAAATAAAAAATGGTAGGTAGTCAAAAGATCTTTTAAATACTAAGTAAATGTGTTTGAGAGTTTATAAAGAATGTTTTACAGATATCTGCTTTCATTAAATCGCTTTTAAAAGATTACTTTAGCCGGGCCTGTAAGTACTTTCTAAAGTGTGAACGGTTGAATTAAAGTTAAAAACTGGGAGTTAAATCTTTTAAGTATAGTGTTAAAGTTTAAGTAAGACCAAAGTGAACTCTCGAGGGACCCAAAGTCTTATTTAGAGTTGATCCCGAAACTTGCAAAGAGACTGGAATGACCCAAGTACAAGAACTTAGATGTGCTATTGCTAGCAAAATACTCTCTATCTCTCAACCGAGGGGCTAACTTACATTGTATTTTCATACAAATACTAAGAAAACCAGTATAAGTTGATTCCTTAAATAGTTAGGTGGATTTTCTGGCGATAGTTGATAGTTTTGACAAATCTAGGTTTATTTAAATTTGATCTTCAAACTTTGGTTTCCAAGGCAAAGTTAATGGGTACTTTCTTCGTAAGCCTAATTTCCAAAAACAAAGCTTGAGGTTAGGTTAGTGCTGTCTCTCAAAGGTTGAGGTTTCAAAGGATTTAAACTAAATGATAGGGGCGCAGATTAAAGATAATCACTGTGGTCTAATTCTATTCTTAATTCATGGACTTTCTTTATAAATCTTAATACTCATTTCGTTTACTTTTACATTTATTTTTTACGACGTTTACTTGAATAGAAAGACACTTTGCTGAATTTAACAATGTTGGTCACTGTATAATCACGATTGTGGCATACCTAACTTTCTTTAACCATTTATCTAAAACGAAAAGACGCGTAGTGATTTTAATTTAGATGAAACGTTGAATTGAAATAGATGTAAAAAATACTTACTTACAAACATAAAAGATGAAAGAAACACCCATAATCGTTGCACAAAGTTGAACTTCAACGAAAGAGCCGTAAAAACTCCAGAAAGCCTAATAAAAACTCGTATACCAGGAGATTAATTTAAGAATAGTGGTCATTTACAAACTCGCCCGCTCAAAATGTAATGCCATAACGGTTTTATCCAAACTCCTTTCTGCTACGTGCCTGCGTTGGCAAGGATTGTGTTATCCAAACAGACTCAAGGGCGTAAAGAAGGGCAAGTGCCTAAACGATTGTCCTAAAACGGGTTCTGTTGGCCGAGTGATGTTGGTTTGGAATAGCATCACCCCAATTTTACCCGTGGGTGTCGTTAAAATCGACTAAGGGATAATCATCCAGGACATAGGCTGTAAATGTAAATGCAACATATAGGTACTGGGCTTGCCAATTCGCCTGCGAAGCGTAGTGAGTATGGCAATACCTTCCAATAGGGGGAGGCTAATAATAGTATAAGACGTTACTTTGCGGAAGTCTAGTTATTTTACAACTATATCTTAATGCAAACGTACAAGCGATGCACGCAACTAACACCACTACAAACGGTTTGTACCCTCTGAGGTATGCGTATGCGTGTTTAATTCTTCCACTGAATATCATCCGGAGATATTCGACAGTCGAGTTCTGAGTACTGACTACATTCTGTTTCTACGTTCCAGTTCTGAGTACTGACGTTGCGATTGTGTTAGGTTTCCTATCCTATTTCAGAAAGCCTTTGCTACTCCACCGAATCAACGAGGCAAGTTTCAAACGTGATGATATTCGCATAGAACCCATTCAAGGTAAGCTAGGCAATGTTCAAGGCGTCGCAATGTCATACGTCTCACCGTGTCCGACGCTGTCCGATGATCATTTGTTTGACAGATGCCATCTTCATCCTACATCTCATGTCCACTATGTGAAGCTGGAGCCCTTGAGCTGTTTTTATGGAATGAAAAAGTTTAATTTCCTCAAGATGCAGCTGTCCTTGATTGATCAAAAAAGACCGATTTCAACAATCAAAACCCCGTGGGTTCAACTTTAGGCCACTCTTTCCAATAGGGCCACTTAATAAATTTGATTTTCACCCTAAGGAACCCCAAAAACCGAGGCGACAGTATGTTTTCCTTCAATAACCGCACCGTACGTGATCCGAATCGTGAACCGTTAATAATCTACTGTTGGTTCGGCTATGCCACAGTAAAGATACAACTCAGTATGTGACTTAGGTCCTCTGTCCGAGGGATATGACAAAATAACGCCTAAGTAGTCCACATGAACTCGCATCAAATGATTTTGAAGATAGATCAAGGAATATTATGCCCCTAAATGGGCATAGTGTAGTAGTGTAGTAGTAGTAATAAAGTAGCTACTTACTTCTAACTTGTCTGATTGTTTAGCAATATTTTATAATGAAGATGCGTTTAGATGCAACTTCAGTTTCGTCAATATTATAACTCTACTGTACTATAGCCATAGAAACCTTACAAGATCCGATTTCACCAGCCGATTAAACCGGAACTCACGTGAATAGGTTTTCTGGCTTCTTTTTGTTATGCTCGACTAAGCGGGTTTACAAAGTAAATATAACGAAAAAGTTATATCAATTTTCATAAATCAATCAAAAGTTATTCGGAAAATCTGTTGCAGTGTGTCGAGAGTTAATATTATCTGAAGCATAATGCAATATTGAGCCAAGCTTATTGCTGAATTATGTATGATATTGGCTGAAGGGGGCTGAAGCAATGACAGTATAAACTTAACAGAAGATCGGTTTGTGAGCATTGAGAGCATTGAATTTAAAGACACAGTTTTTGTATGACTATAGGTTGAAATCAGCTCCGATCAAACCTGAGATGACGCTACCTAATGATTTTGAAGTGTGTTTTACATACATATTATGTAGATATATAACGCCTATATCCCTTGAGGGTAAAGCAGAGCGTAAAAGGTTGCAAAAAATAGCCTTTTACACCACATCTGATTCTGTTTGAGTCAAGACTGTGTATCACTGTGGTATCACTACAGTGACAAGTTGTTAGCCTGTTGCCTAAATTTGCAACTTTACCTCGTGTTGAAAGTAAAATTTCATTATAAATCGCATTTAGCAGCATTGAATATGTGCATCAGCTGCAGTAATTATCTGTACTATTTAAATAATAAGGCCTCGACCTCATTTCGATCCGATAATAAAGGTCAAACGCAGATGAGAAGAGGTATAATATTACAAAAGTTGAATAACTACAAAGTTCACACATACATATATCACGCCTATATCCCTTGCGGGGTAGGCAGAGCATAAACGGCTGTAAAAATGGCCATTTACACCACGTCTGACAAAAGTTTGAGAGTCATTCAGAAGACTGTGTATCACCTTAGTGACAGGTTGTCAGCTTAATCCCTGTCGTTTCTTACGACACCGGATTTATCTGTGATATCTCTGACTGGTTCCTGTTTTTCAATAAAGATGCTCTGAATTTGTCCAATTAGTTGGAAATCGCACGAATGTTCTCGATTCGCTCATTCATTCCAATTAATTGTGGAGAAGCAGAAATCGGATTGAAAACGCTACAGTATTGTCTGTTTGAACTGCTTTTAGTACTATGTGTGCACGGAGGCGGATGCCGGCTTATAATAGCATCACCCAATATTCTTTCTGTGTGAGTAATAAAAAGCGACTAAGAGATTTTGGGAGTTGATGTAGGTATATTGCAATTTTAGGCGACGGACTAACAAACTGTCTTTATGAAACACATTCTTTTGAATTACTCTGAAGCTTTTGTCAAACGTGATGTAAATGGCTGTTTTTACAAACGATTGCGCTCTGCCTACCCTTCAAGCGATGTAGGAGTAATATTATAATATGTAATGTATGTATGTACGTACCTACACATATCAGAGAATCTACAACATTCTAGTAATTTCCGAGTAATTGGACGGATTCAATGTCGGGAGCATCTTGATCTCGATAAAAGTTCCATTTCGAAGAGGCACAGACAAATGAAGCCGGTGGAATTAATCTGTGAACGGCAATCTACGATGATGTAAAGACTGGAGTGAGAAAGAAGAGGCCTATGCGCAGCAGTGGGCTGTTGTAGATTGTTAATTATGATGAATGTTTGGGAAGTAAACATACATCTTTATAGGTCCACTATCCGTGTGTAGGCATGTTTAGATTAGCATTACCCCATATAGCCTACCGTGGGTGTCGTAAACGGCGGCTGACAGGATTTAACCAGAAAGTGGGCAGCAGAGTTCCCTGTAAATACCTACAACACCTTGCACTGCGATCGTCAATCCGCCTATTTAGCGAGTTGAGATGGCAATACAATACGCCCCAATTGGTAGAGACTAGAGGGCCATGTCCAGCAGTGGACCGTTGCGGCTGCAGTAGAAGTAGATTTATTTTTCCCTCGTCCTATTCAAATCACCTTTCAAAAGCCGCAACGATTCACTTATTAGGTAAAGTTAAATTTGACCTCTAGTTCTGTTTATAAGTAGATCAGTAAAATAGTATTATAAATATGAACGTTCTAGCCCTGGCCGTAGCCAACGTTTTTCTTCTTTTTATTTTCGCTTTTGAGGTTATCGTTTCTCCCATTCTACTCGTTTCATTATCTGAGGGCAAATGAAAGAATGGAGGAAAAATAAACAAGTTCCTGTTTCGTTGTAGTCCCTCCTCTGTTTATACAATTATTTCTGCAGGGTCAAATATTCCTTTGATTAGCACAATTTATGTTCAAAGAAGACTCCAGATGTTTCTAGAAAGAATTAATGATTTTATTCTTATTCCATTGTTTTTCTTGGTTCTTTTGTTTCGGTCACGACTTATTTGCTTTTGCTTTGGAATTTGGATATGTGATACAGACAGAATTAAGAGATTATGAATATCTTTGCATTTATATAATAGGTATACAGTGGTTTCAGATTACACAAATTAAACGTTTTGTTTCTTGAATTAAAAAGTACACAAAAATATTTTCTAATATAATTAGGTATTTAGTTTTTTCAATACTTGCAAAAATTTTCACCGCAGGTAGGATTTGAACCTGAAACTTTCGGAATCTGTACTGCCAACGCCACTACCAACTGAGCTACCGCGGTTCTAATCGAGCAGCCATGGTGATGCTGTTCTAAGCTAGTATGCCACGGGATTAACCACCACCATGAAATTAATAAACATTACCTTACAGCAGCCTAATAATTTGTTTTTCGATATCCACTTTCATTTGCATTAAAAACAAATCTAACTGCAAATAGGCCAAGGAATCAGGACGAATCCAGAATCACCCTTTTCTGAATAGGTCACGTAGCGGCCCACTCTCGGTTGTAACCAAATCTACATATTCAGGAGATATAGGTAACTATATGCCACAGTAGGAAGAAAACATTCTTCTAAAAAGACTACACGTAGACTCGTATCATCAAGAAATCACAACACAAGATGTATATCATATCATCTGCCTGCCCGAAATCTAAATTAGTTAGGGTTGACATAGCATATTATGTTAGAGCACAAAATCATGTTTTTTAGTTTTTAGAGGAATCGCCAATGTTTTATGACCGGCCGCTTGCCCGAAGTCAACCTTCTTTGGGAAGACATAGACATAGACATAGACATAGACATTTTTTATTGGTAAACATTCATTACACGTCAAAAGTAGGTACATTTACAGCAAATAAAATGTAAGGTAAAATAAATTAATATTAAATCATATATAACGAATTATATACAATATCAAAATAAATTATTAAGTTCATTTCAACTAACACGATAATAATAAATTAAAATCTGATGCTATAAATAAATTAACATGTCATAAAATTACAATCTTAGAAACTCCTCGTAGGTATAAAATGCTTGACCGATAAGCCACCTACAATCTTTTTTGAAGATGTTCAAATTTGGTGAGCTGGTTATATCCTCGGGTAGCCTGTTGTACACCGCGGGACCCATGACTTTAATTGTCTTGGCAGTTTTAGTCAGTTTGTGAGTGACGGGCCAGAGTCTATTAGCGTGTCTCAACTGGCGCGCGTGTCGATCTCCTTTTCGCGTGAATTATCTCGATTTTCCATACGTACGTTGCTGTCTGGAAAATGAGGAGGCTTGAAGTGTCATGATACCTTCAGACACAAAATGCGGTCTCACGGACTCGTCATCGTCAGCCACACGCGCAATCGCTCTTATCGCTCGCTTTTGCATCCGGAAGACGCGCTCCCAATCAGCCGCGCGACCCCAGAGCTCGATGCCGTATTGAAGAAGCGACTGCACGGTGGCAAAATAACAAGTGCGTACCACGTCTTTGGGAGGGTTGAGCTAAGACGACCTAACGCATAGCACGACCCGCCCAACTTGGCACACAAGGAGTCAATCTGGGATTCCCATGTGAGGCAATCATCCAGCTTAATACAGCTGAATACTATGTAGGTGGTATCACCGCCGCAGTAGTCGTCAGATATTCAGCCGAGGTCAAAATTTCTACGTTGCCTTTTACGGAACACACTTATTGGATTAGGGGTGGAAGTATTCTTAGCCGCTTCCACACGACTAAAGACTACACGTACCTAAACGTGCCTAAACTGTTATGTGACAAAATAAATTTTGCCCAACTGGTTTAAGATAACGGATTTTGATGCGATTTTATTAGTGTTTTTTTTTTTATAAATAATGGGTAAGCATTTATCCGCAATCTCACCTGATGTTAAGTGACGATGCAGACGATGATGGAACATGCTTGCCCAGATAATGCCTATTCACTTTCGCCTTGAAAAGGCCCAGGTTATAACGTTCCGGAAACAGATCCGCAGGCAGGGAGTTCCACTCCTTAGCAGTTCGCATTAAAAATGTAGAAGCGAAGCGCTTTGCGAATTTGCGGGATGTCTACGATATAAGGGTGGAATCCCAACTGGCGTCTCGTGCACCGGAGATGGATTGGTGACGGAGGTATCAGGTCATAGAGACTGTGCACACTCCCGAAATGTATCCTGTAGAATACCGACAAGCAAGCTACTTTGCGACGGTGTTCAAGGCTCTGTAACTTTGCGTCAATTAGTGCCCTATCAGCGATGAGTTTCTTGGCGCGCTTCATCGAGTCCAGGGCTGCCAGCTGGTATTTGGCAGACCCGTCCCACAGGTGACAGCAATACTCCATGCAGGAACGGACTTGAGCTTGGTATAGTTGTAAAAGCTGTACTGGTGTGAAGTATCGCCTGACCTTCGAGAGAATTCCGAGTCTTTTTGCTGCAGTCGTGGCCAAAGACTCAATATAATGTTCAAAGTTCAGGACAGATGAAAGGTTCATGCCAAGAAGCTCAAGATGGTCGGAAATCGGTACGGATACACCTCGGAAAGTCGGAGTCACGTCGAAGGGACTCCGTTTAGTGGAGAATAGACATGCCTGTGTTTTAGATGCATTAAACTTGACAAGATTTGCATCACCTTTGCATCACCCCATTCGGATATTGCTGGAATTTCGGAATTGGAGGACGCGTACGGGAAAAATGCCTTTTCCAGCGAAAAAATAAGTTTCAGCAGATGAAACCACTAACGGGTCAGGCTAGTTATCTTCGTTAATGAATGGTTCAAGTCCCGGACGACGCTAACGAGTTTTGAAATTTTTTAGACCCTTACGTCTTTTCAGTGAATACATAAATGATAAAAAGCTACTTTATATCTTATCTATCTACTACTACTTTATATATTATCATTATATATTATCCGTAAAGTTTTACTGCCAATAGACTGATGCATTTCAAGTACATAATCATCCTGCTCTTGTATTTTTTCTTTACTGTGACCTATGTTTTTGCCTGGAAGCAAAAGTAGGTACCTACTGCTTTTGTAAGCTTATCTATACTGTGATTTAAGGCTCTAGGGTACCTAACTATAGTCCCTACAAAGTGAAGTGGGTACTTTGCCATCCAAACTTGAACATCTTTTCCCTTTCAAGGGTTTGTTCATACTTGTTCTTGTTGGACAAACTTTCCGGATATGGGTTGTTTTATTAGAAGTATAAGTTAATAGTTTGAGCTTTGTAGCTGTATAACTATTTGAGGTACCTAGTAACAATTCATATCATCTATTTTGGTTATTAAACGTAATTTGACTTACCTATTGCTAAGAATTGCATAGTCTTGGATTGCAGACATCACCGCATAAAATTGAACCTGTCAAAGGTAGTCATTCCATACCTTGTATTTTGTGATTGTAACAAACCGCAATATCGCGAAAATTTGAGCGAAAAATGATTGGCTGTTTCTTTCTGGCGCATCACAAATAAAAGGGACCAACTTTTCAGAACGCCCAACTTCTTGATGTGAACCAAAATAGCAGAACATAATTTTCTTAGTTCTTCAGTCGTAGTTCTGAATCAGTTCAGTCAGTGACTTCAACAGTCAGATTTCGCAAATCCACGAAACTCAAAGTCATTGCGCCAAAACACTTTAACTTCAATTAGAGCCGTGCGCATCGCTCGCTCGCTTCGCGCTTCGCCGAGCGCGCCGCGTCGCTTCTTCGGGGACCATATGTGACGTCGTTACTGCGTTATTTTAGCGCTGCGTGACGCATGCGACAACCTGCTGGACAGATGCCATACTGAAGCAATCGACTGCAACACCCAAGTGCAACAAACAACAGGCGATGGATAGAGTGGCGAGACAAATAGTTTCTGGAGCTCTTTTGGTGGTCACTACCCTCAGCCTTAAGGCAACGACGCAGAAGTAGAAAAAGAAGGCACATGCGTTTGAAAAATACGAATTTGCCATACAAACACGGTTATGTAAAATGGTTCGACAGACTCATTCGCTAGCGTTGCGTATTAGCGTTGTATCGACGGCGTCTCTCAAACCGTTTGGCATAAACCATATTTGTATGATAATAAGGCTAAAATTCGCATTTTCATAACACACGCGGCACTAAGATAACGCAGCAACGGAAGTTACGTGTGATTCCCACCATCGTCTCGTCTTCGCTGTTTTAATTCTTATTTCCGAGGATGACAGGGCAAAGCGGAAATTATATCGTTAAGCCTGTGTGCGATTGTCTTCGCGATATTAATACGAGGATGATTATATTTAGGAGAGTTCACGAGGTTATGTGAACTCAAGAACATACGAAGACAAGGGCTCTAAATAAGACAAAACACACGCATAGATCTCATGGACATACACATAAACGTGCAAAACACCTGAGATCATCATTTACCTGCCTTACGGAAATCGAAACTGGAACCTTTGCAAGCTCCACAGGCGAGACGTAAGCCATGAGACGGAGACGCTTGAAACCGTCTCCATATAAAATGTATGAAAAAGAAGCGACGCTGAGACGTGCGTCGCATCGATGACGGCAGACGATCAGTTGTCTGACAGAGGCCATCTTAGGTTTCACGTGGCACCGTCTCCTCCGTGGAGTTTGCACTATAACGCAGTCGCACTACCTATGTAAGACTATGCATAAGTTCGCGTTTAAAAAGAATTTGAGATTTAAAAATACCAATACTAAAACACTTTCCTAGTGAAAGATACTTACTTTTTAGCATAACTTTCCCATTTACATTTCCTTGATAGCCAGCACATTAAAAAACTAGTTATTATAGGTAAACAGTTTGCAAACTCCTGAGACGGCGCTAAAGAGCTTCGGAGAACTCCCGTAGTTTTTGCGCTCCTTAATCAGTTCCGAGGTACTGGGGATTGCGAACTTCATAAATGCCGTGAGATGTCGGTTTCGAACTGCATCATGATGTTTATCCTGCAGGTTTTGTTATAGACAATTAGGGGTGCAGGGGTTTTAAGTGACCTCAATTATTTCAATTTTGGGTGAATGACTAATATAGTCACTGTAAAGTCACTACAAATATAGTAATATTATATCTCAAATGAATTTACAAACTTTGCAATATCACAAAGAATAAAAGCATGATCTTGTATCTGAATCTATAACTAGCTGGTGCCCGCGAACTTCGTCTCGCCAAGCGATGTTTTCCTGTGTTTCGTGTTTATGTTATATTTATTTCGTATTTATAGTTTAGCCATGCTCCTTGTGTCCTCGTCAGGTAGGTAGACAGGCCATCCAGTGCTGATAAAAGTTATCATCACTTATCTATCATCATAAACGTTGATGAAGACCTTAATCAAAACATTTTGTCAGCCACCATTTCAAACATCAAAATGGATGCATGCACATCTATGGCGGCCCACAGCGCCGCTGTAAGATGCATGCCAATTTCAAATGGTTGGTTGGTTGTCGGGTATCCGGTTCTATTCCCGGTAGGACACTCAAAAAGTTGATATTTTCGCTTAGTGTTTTTTATTTCCTAGTCGCAGTCTGTTTAGGACATTGCATTCTGAACTATCTGATTGTCAGAAAACCAAGATGGTTCTGTGTTTCGCCCAGTTGCTGTTTATGATTAAAAAGACGGTGGTCGTTACACAGCCATGTCAGAGGCCTGCTATTTGGAGTAGGCAGTTGAAAAACTCTGACACCTGGGTTCATCGGGTCGTTGAACGACTTGGTGTCCCACACGAAAGAAGTTTCTCCAATTATTTTTCAGGGTTTATTACCAAAGGTACCCAGTTACTGATACTTCACTGTCTGTTTGTTCATCCATCTATCACCAGTGGCTCATGCAACGAAACTATAGGCTACAATTCTACAGGTGAAATTCGATGTACATTGCGAAGCCGATTAGCAATTATGATTTCATTAATAAACCGGCTACGCAATGTACATCGAATTTTGCCTGTAGAATAGTAGCCTGTAGTTTAGAAAAATCGGGTACAGGAGGCTGTATCTCATAAACCGTGATAGTTAGAGTTGAAATTTTCTCAAATGTCATATTTCTGCTGCCGCTATAAAAACAATTAATACTTAACACAGAAATAAAATAAAATTTAAAGGGGCTGCCATACAAATATTTATTTAATATCGTATTTTTTGGGGAAATGAGCAACTTTCCCGCGGTAAAAATCCTAGATGTTGACCAATGCTAGAAGCTACATATTACAAAAAAGTTTATCAATATATTTTACTTCTTTTCGGAGTAGTAGGTTTAGTAGGTTCCGGTGTAGGTTTGTATTTTCAAAGTAAGGGTTGCGTAGCACTAAACTTTTACAGTTTTATTAAATAGACCTTTCACTGTTGACATTAAATGTGTCGATATAGATGACAAAAAACCGAATAGTTTTAGGCAAAAATCATAGTTACTGATCTTGAGGTCACATCTACTTGGTACCCAGACCTTCATTTCAGCATGCAAATGAGTGATTTTCCGGCAGTAATAAGTAGTTTATACTTTGACCTTGTGTGCTTAATAAGTTAATAACTATAAGTACACGACAAAAAACTATATTGAAATCCACCTGGTTTAAGATTAAATGTTTTGAAAGAATTTAAAGATTCTACTTGTAATCGTATTTCCCATGAAAATGAACGATTTTTCCGCAATAAAAGTGTCCTAGATGTTGAGCAGAATTTACACGACAAAGTGTTTCATTCAAGTCCAACCGTTCGAAGAGTCCATTTTACGTTTAATCGTATTTCCCGTAGGAAAGTGCGATTTTCCTGCAGTAAAATGTGGCTTAGATGTTGACCAGGTTTAGTAGCTACACAATACAAAAAGTTTCGATCAAATCCGTCCAGTAGTTTCAGAGATTAGCGGTTAACTTATCTTAAAATGTAAAGATTTTACGCTTTATCCTTTTTCCCGTAGGAAAGAGCGATTTTCCCGCAGTAAAAAGTGGCTAAGATGTTGACCAGGTTTAGTAGCTACACAATACAAAAAGTTTCATTCAAATCCGTCCAGTAGTTTCGGAGATTAGCGGTAACAAACAGACAAACAGACAAACGGACAAACAGACAAACAGACAAAAATTTAGATAATTACTGAAATGTGTTCTAATGCTATTTTTACATCACCCCCAATTAGTTTTTCGTATTTTTATTCAATGTACAGACACACGGGTTTTACTGTTTTATTATATGTATAGATTATAATATCTGTAAACTTCTCAGAAGGCGCTAAAGAGTTTCGAAGCGCTTCCGTAGTTTTTGCACTTCTTAATCAGTTCCTTGGGGATTGAAAACTTCATCATTAGAACTTTTTCTGGATGTTGTAGTATCTGTGAATTTACAAAATGTATCTTCTTTGATCGAAAAAAATAAAGAGTAAACACAAAACAGTCTCCGTAAGGTAGGTAAGGTTTAAAAATTGCAAACTACCTACATTAAAAAATCTGAAAAACTTTCCCTGAACTTAAAATAGAGGAGTTGTCATACCAAACGTGTTAGAGCCACAAGTTAGGGAAACTAGCGATACTAGCGACGATTTTGACGCTTACTGACTTTAACTGGAAATAACCGTACGTAATCTAGAAGTCAAGGTAACTACGAACGTCATTTTTCATGGATTTAAAATTGGCTTAGCTTTATCAGATTTTGCTGTTTCGATATTTTTTTACTTGAGATATTTGACAGTACCAACCCTAGCTATATAACAAGTGCCAATCGTAAAAAATCCATGTCCATTGGTAAAAAAGTGTTTCAATTTCATGGTCTAAGACCTTCAAAGAACCACTTTTTAAATAACATGTACTCAACTACTTATTTACTTATTCGTATTCCCAAAAGCCGTCCCTTAACAAGAATTTTCCAACAATTTGAATAGAAAATTGGATGTGCCTTCAAATTAATAAAAACAACTGATAAATAAGCTAGATAAACTAGGGAATTTACAAAGTTGAAACAACATTATGTTCATAATGCCCAGAGTCTCGTTTATCTTTCCGTTGTCTTGAGAACATTATGTCGATGAACAACCTGAGAAACAACAAAAACCGCAAGATAAACCATAACAGCCACAACATTCCACTGCTGGACATGGGACCTCTTCCGGGGGATTGTCATACCTACACACCACGCTTGGCATTACGAGCATGTTGCATTTACGAGAAACGCTGCCGCTATTTATGAAATCTACGGGTATAATTGAGGTGATTCTATTCTAAGCCGGCGTCACACGGTAAGAACCGCAGATATGAAAAATTAGGGGCTTCATTGGTATTAAATTAATTAGGTACCAACGCGATGGCTCGAGGTAAACGCCCCACCCACGTACAGATAGCGAAGGTAGTAAGATCGATTCAACATTATTGTTATTGCAATTTTAATGATAATTTACAATGTATCTTTATGATGACGTTCTTTATAATTTTCAGCTTTACTTGAATTCAGTTTTGTCAGAAATTCAGTCATCCAAATACCAATTCAGCTCTAAAATAGACTTTTAGGGTCTCTTATTCGTATTTCTCCTGGGATTCTATGATACGGCGGACGGTTGAGCTAACGACAAGCCAATTTTTCAGCACCATTACTTCTACTGATTTGCTTTGAAGTTTGTGTAGCTACGTAACTTACTAACCGGCTTAGAATAGCACCAACCCATATCTATGCGGGTGGGTGTCGTAAGAAGCGACTTAGACTTGATGTGTATTGCAATTTTGTAAGGTGTTACAAGCTATTTATTTTCTCATTGCTCATAACTTATTTCTTCTGTGTTTGTATTAGGTAAACCTACTTTTACATTTTTAATAACATAATTTAAAAAAATAGTAGTAACTTGAAAGAAGATCATTTAATGGGTTAATAAGTACTGAAACTATAAAAGACCTTATCATTTCTAAGTGACTTTGGGAATCGGCTGTTGAATAAACATTTAGGTTTTCTTCTGGAAAATGTTCTGTAGTTACTCTGAAAGCTGAAAGTAATTTCGCTAATACAAAGTCTTGATATTATGATCTCAGATTAGCGTTTGCCTATCTTTAGTAGATTTTCAGTATTAACAATTTGATCTTAAAACTAAAATAAATATTTATCTTTGAACATAACTGTTGTTTCGAAAATCTATTTCTGTTTTAAATTAAATGTTATTTTCAAAACCAGAACTCTATCAGATTATAAATACATACCTTGCTCACATAATTGAATAATTATTTGGACGCAATATAAACCCGTACTTACGTAGTTATTAGTGAAAATTTGTCACATACCGCAGCTCACAGCATTTGCCGCAGAAATTCCTGGAATTTAAGCGATACGTTGTGTCACCATGATACGTGCGTGCGTGATTATCGTGGAATGTTCCGGGTGTTCCTACATAGTGTTGACAACAACTGTCGTATTTAATCGAACCTGGTTTAATTAAGAACGGAATTATCAGCGGTTTAATGTGTAAGAGGGAAACCTTGACCGCCTGGGTATGTAACAGTCTTAGTGCGAGTGAAAAAACATGACTTTCGACAGTTTATTCATCAAAATTTTTATGAAATTTCTTTGACAAAGTCTATGTAAAATATTTCTGTAAAATTGTTCTGAACTTACATGACAGCATCTACAGCAACATGGAGAATATTAAGGAAACACCTATAGCATTGCCAAAGTAGCAGAACAACTTGCTGTGACGAAAAACACATACGTTTTTTGAAACTCTGACTTCTTGTATTCAATAGATATCAGAAAAGGTCTACATACCTATTCTGCAAAAGTTGTTCAAGCTGTATATAACGACACGGAACAGAACGATTTACTGAAATCAATTCGAAATAAAAACCCCTACTATCGGCGAAGCTCATTTACTTTCATTGGCTCAGCTAAAAACGTTCGGATATCCGCAAATTTATCACCAAGACCTGCATTTACGCCGATCTACATAAAGCTTTTATTCGTTATCCGATCGGAAAAAACAAATAACCCCGTTTGGATGGGAATCGCGAAATATGACCGTCAGTCCGGGTTTGGGCGTAGTGATGTGTGGAGGGAATATTGTAATAAATGTTCAGTTTTCGTAAGAAAACACGTCGCGAAAGATAGCTAAGTAGGCACAACTCGAATTGCACTAAAATTGGCACTTTTGGTAGCTTGAGTGATAAAATGAGTCGGGATTTTAATGCAATCGGCAGTGCTAGATATTCTCTGACAAAGCAGTGGGACGGTACCCTACGGTCGCGTCGCGTCTTCAAGCCCAGCCGCTAACATTTTTTCAATTACTTATTTTCATTTAAGAGTATCATAAATGTGTATAGGTATAAGTAGTAGTAAAGATATTATAAATGACGAACTGTGATACCTGCAATTGGATACGGTGACGTGTTCCTCTTAATACTCAGTATTTACAAGGGATAATATAAACTAAAGTTCTGTTTATGCTAGGCTTCAGACCAAACCCCCATCAATTATTAACCACTTTCTTTCCTCGGGTACTTACAATGTAAAATTAATTTTACAACTCAATTCGTCACCTCACTAGTAAAACTACGTACCTACTACCAATTTTACGAATTCTGGGATTCTATCGAATTTCACTTCCAATTTATATTCGGCTCCTCTTTCATAGTTGTCACATAAGTTGTGAAATTATATCGCGCACCGATTCAAAGTTGGAGCCGTAACTCTACATGAGTCTACTCTTTTATCTATTTGACCCAAGTAAAGTATTAATGTAGCATTTTGAGAACTGTAGCATTTTATCAACCGTTATTCAAATGCTCACTCGTAATCAGTATTTAAACTGAAATCTATACATATAATAAAACAGTAAAACCCGTGTGTCTGTACATTGAATAAAAATACGAAAAACTAATTGGGGGTGATGTAAAAATAGCATTAGAACACATTTCAGTAATTATCTAAATTTTTGTCTGTTTGTCTGTTTGTCCGTTTGTCTGTTTGTCTGTTTGTTACCGCTAATCTCCGAAACTACTGGACGGATTTGAATGAAACTTTTGTATTGTGTAGCTACTAAACCTGGTCAACATCTTAGCCACTTTTTACTGCGGAAAATCGCTCTTTCCTACGGGAAAAGGATAAAGCGTAAAATCTTTACATTTTTAAGATAAGTTAACAGCTAATCTCTGAAACTACTGGACGGATTTGATCGAAACTTTTTGTATTATGTAGCTACTAAACCTGGTCAACATCTAAGCCACATTTTACTGCAGGAAAATCGCACTTTCCTACGGAAATACGATTAAACGTAAATGGACTCTTCGAACGGTTGGACTTGAATGAAACACTTTCGTGTAAATTCTGCTCAACATCTAGGACACTTTTATTGCGGAAAATCGTTCATTTTCATGAAATACGATTACAAGTAGAATCTTTAAATTCTTTCAAAACATTTAATCTTAAACCAGGTGGATTTCAATATAGTTTTTTGTCGTGTACTTATAGTTATTAACTTATTAAGCACACAAGGTCAAAGTATAAACTACTTATTACTGCCGGAAAATCACTCATTTGCATGCTGAAATGAAAGGTCTGGGTACCAAGTAGATGTGGACCTCAAGATCAGTAACTATGATTTTTGCCTAAAACTATTCGGTTTTTTTGTCATCTATATCGACACATTTAATGTCAACAGTGAAAGGTCTATTTAATAAAACTGTAAAAGTTTAGTGCTACGCAACCCTTACTTTGAAAATACAAACCTACACCGGAACCTACTAAACCTACTACTCCGAAAAGAAGTAAAATATATTGATAAACTTTTTGTAATATGTAGCTTCTAGCATTGGTCAACATCTAGGATTTTACCGGAAAGTTGCTCATTTCCCAAAAATACGATATTAAATAAATATTTGTATGGCAGTTTAAATTTTATTTTATTTCTGTGTTAAGTATTAATTGTTTTTATAGCGGCAGCAGAAATATGACATTTGAGAAAATTTCAACTCTAACTATCACGGTTTATGAGATACAGCCTCCTGTACCCGATTTTTCTAAACTACAGGCTACTATTCTACAGGCAAAATTCGATGTACATTGCGTAGCCGGTTTATTAATGAAATCATAATTGCTAATCGGCTTCGCAATGTACATCGAATTTCACCTGTAGAATTGTAGCCTATAGTTTCGTTGCATGAGCCACTGGTGATAGATGGATGAACAAACAGACAGTGAAGTATCAGTAACTGGGTACCCTTTAGGTAATAAACCCTGAAAAATAATTGGAGAAACTTCTTTTCGTGTAGGACACCAAGTCGTTCAGCGACCCGATGAACCCAGGTGTCAGAGTTTTTCAACTGCCTACTCCAAATAGCAGGCCTCTGACATGGCTGTGTAACGACCACCGTCTTTAATCATAAACAGCAACTGGGCCCGAAACACAGAACCATCTTGGTTTTCTGACAATCAGATAGTTCAGAATGCAATGTCCTAAACAGACTGCGACTAGGAAATAAAACACTAAGCGAAAATATCAACTTTTTGAGTGTCCTACCGGGAATAGAACCCGGATACCCGACAACCAACCAACCATTTGAAATTGGCATGCATCTTACAGCGGCGCTGTGGGCGCCGCCATAGATTGTGCATGCATCCATTTTGATGTTTGAAATGGTGGCTGACAAAATGTTTTGATTAAGGTCTTCATCAACGTTTATGATGATAGATAAGTGATGATAACTTTTATCAGCACTGGATGGCCTGTCTACCTACCTGACGAGGGACACAAGGAGCATGGCTAAACTATAAATACGAAATAAATATAACATAAACACGAAACACAGGAAAACATCGCTTGGCGAGACGAAGTTCGCGGGCACCAGCTAGTAATGAATAAACGCAATACAGTCAGACAAGTACTAAGAAATAGTTACGCGAGGCGGAACTTGTTATTATTACCGATGCTATCCACTAGTGAGGACGATTGGTGATTTATTATCAACTTTTTCTCGAGTGAGGCATTGAGTCGTGTAATGACCCGATGAACCCTGGTGTCATAGTTCTTCAACCGCCTATTAGAAGTAGCAGGCGTCTGACATGGTTGTGCAACGGCTAGCATCAAAGTAATGATCAACTACAACCGCGACCGAAGGCCTAACGTACCTTTAAAGCAAAATGGTTCAGCCTGCAATTTCCTAACCTGACTGGAAACAAATTCACAAAGTGATACCTACCTAAATTGAAATTGAACCCAGAACTTTCTGTGTCGCAGGCAGTTGCACTACCATTGTGCCACATCGGCTGTCACCGTACCTTATTTTTGGAAAATTGGGGTTTTGTTTCAAATAATTAATTACTTAATGATCAGACTCAAACCAAAACATGTCCACTTTTTTGAGTGCATTAGCCTTATAAGAAGGAGGAGAGCAAAAAAATAAGACAATAAGCGTTCGTTATCCAGTTCCTAAGTTACAACAATAGAGCGGAGTCAGAGAAGCAATTTATTATCATGAATAATGTAAAAAAAACCGGCTGGAAGGAGAATCTTTCCATTCCTTATTATTTTAAGGGATTTCCGAACGAGTAGGCTGACGGGGGAATGGATTGGAGAGGGGGGATTATATTGGGGACAGGCTGGTACTGTGCACTTTTGTGTTGAGTGATTCGGGTTGTGTCGGAATCATGAAGGTCAAAATTCATACAACACTTGAGATATTGTAAAATCTAGCTAGTGGTCTACACCTACACTTTTCTGTAGAATATATCGGCTAAAAGAAAAATACATGTCATGTTAAATTATTGAATGAAAATACAATTTTTAAGATATATTTTTTGTGAACTCGTTTGAATTATCCTTGCTTCGTAACGAATCAAGAGCAAACCATCAGAAAAACATGACTGATACGATAACTTACATTACAGATTTTGGTGCCTAAGCAAAACTATTAATTTACTTAATAGTATGGTATTTTTACAGTTAGTCTCTAATGTCTCTATCTACTATAAATAAAATATAAGAAATGTAATCATAATTATGAAACATGAATTTACTCGATATTAATCAGACTTGCATTTTCTTGGAAGCGTATTTCATTCATGTTTCTGGACAAAACACCGAATTAAGCGGATAATAATTAAATCTTTAACCCATTACCTATTAAACCAGGCGTGTTAAAACTTCTAATTAGATTATCTGGTGGGCTGCGAGCTAGGATATTCCGAGAATTTGCGCTGGTGCTAAAGAGTTTTAATTAATTCGTGGTTTGCCTCATAAAGACGTTTCAATTCTTAGAAATCAAATATTTTCTATATAGGTACCTGCGTTAATTAAACTTCAATGAGCATTTTAATTTTAGGCTCTTGTACTGTCAATTCAATTTTGCTGAACAACTTAATATGAAAAACATATTCTTATCTTGATTCTTATCAATAGGTAGGTACATGATAAAAGGAAGTACCCTCATACGTCGCTGATGCGATCACAGCTGTAATCCGGCAGGGAATGGAATATTTCATTCCTTTCTCCGATATCCCGCTCGGTTATAAAGCCCAACCTTGGTTCAATGCGGACTGTGCTCGAGCTGAGGCTCGTAAACAGTGCGCTGACCAAGCTGGGTAAAGCTCGTGATCGAAAAGTGCGAGCGAGAAGAGTGCGAGCAAAGAAGAGAGCATATAATGCCGCCGCCAGGTATTGCAAACGGGTGCTACGAAAAGCTAGGTTCGACCATATTAGCCGTATTGGGGCAAAGCTTGCATCATACCCACCGGTAGTAAGCAGTTCTGGTCCCTTTCGAAATCAGTCGAATCCAACTTCTGCCGTCCCTCCACCTCCAATGCAGAAACCTGATGGGTCGCTTGCCCACACCGCGGCAGAGAAAGCAAATTTATTTGCCGATCTGTTTGCGAGCAACTCTCGTATAGACGCTGGCTCGAAATATCCACCCACCTTACCTCACTGCGATTCTTTGATGTCTGAGATCACAGTGCACAATAAAGAGGTCCGTAGAGCCCTTCGCAGTCTGGACGTGAACAAGGCCAGTGGTCCTGATGGCATACCAGCAAGATTGTTGAGGTATTGTGCGCCTGAGTTGTCTCCTGTACTGACACGCTTGTACCGCTCTCTCTCGTGTCAAAATTGTACCAAAATCTTGGAAGCTTGCCAATGCAACCTGCCCAAGAAGGGTAGCCGTGCCGACCCTAGCAACTATCGACCGATCGCCATCACTTCCGTACTCTGTAAGGTTATGGAAAGAGTTCTGAACTGCAACTGCTTTCGTACCTCGAAGACAATGATCTTCTCAGTGATTGTCAATATGGCTTCCGCCGAGGGCGTTCCACGGAGATCTTCTAGTGTACGTAACGCATTGTTGGGGCGAGGCCATTGAAAACCACGGCGAAGCAATAGCTGTTTCGCTGGACATTTCAAAGGCCTTCGATAGGTGTGGCATGCGAGTCTGTTGAGCAAGCTTCCAGCGTACGGCATACCCACTGGCTTCTGTAGCTGGGTGGCTGACTCTGAGTGAACGGTCGATCCGAGTGGTCATAGACGGCTGCTCCTCTGACCTCAAGGCTATTGACGCCGGAGTTCCTCAGGGGTCTGTACTCCGCGACGCTTTTCCTGCTGCACATCAATGACCTTCTATCTTCAGGAATTGTTGGGTACGCAGATGACAGTACTGTCACCGAGAAATATCTGTCCGGCGCAGGAGCCAGTGGTGATGAAATCCAAAGATTGAGAAAGGCTATGATTGAGCGTACGAGCCTGACGTTAAGTAACGTCTCCAGTTGGGCGTTGACAATCTCGTCAGCTTTAATGCTTCAAAAACGCAGGCGTGTCTTTCTCCGCAAAAAGAGTCCTTTCACCTTTTCTCCTACTTTTCGGGGTACATCTGTTCCAGTGACCAACACTCTTCAACTCTTGGCATGGAGTTGTCCTCTGACCTCAACTTCGGCACCACCATCGAGTCCAAGGCTCAAATTGCAGCTAGAAAGTTGGGCGTCCTGAATAAAGTCAAGCGGTACTTCACGCCTGAACAGCTTCTAACTCTTTATAAAGCTCAAGTCCGATCTTGCATGGAGTACTGCTGTCACCTTTGGGATGGCTCGGCTAAATACCAACTTGCTGCACTGGATTCGGTGGAACGCAGAGCCAAGAGATTAATAGGCGATAAAAACTGGTGGCGACCAAGCTTCACAGCCTGGCTCACCGCCGCAAGGTTGCTTGCCTATCGGTCTTCTACAGATTGTACTTCGGAGAGTGTGCGCGTGAGCTGCATGAGCTCATACCACCGTCTCCTTTCTTCTATCGGACATCCAGACGCACGGCCGGCTACCATCCGTTCTTAGTTGATATACCCACATTACGCACTAAGCGCTTCAAATCATCTTTCATTATGCGCACGGCTAAAGAATGGAATTCCCTGCCTGCGTCTGTATTTCCGAGTGCATATAACCTGAATCTCTTTAAGTCTAGAGTGAATAGGCATCTTCTGGGCAAGCTCGCTCCACTGTAGATCCCATCTCTGCTGTAGGGTGAGATTGGGGTCAAGAGTAAGCCCATCATAAATAAAAAAAAAAAGTAGTTTTTTGCGTTTCTCTGTCTCATCACATCAATTAATTATTTTTAATGCATTTTATTAAGTAGGTGGATAATTCAATATTAATTAAAATTATTTTAAAACTCGTAATATACCTATAGGTACTGGTTCAAGGTGTATCGAACCCACATAGCTATAATTATGCCTGTTCTACCCCAGTCTATAGATAAGCGGGCGACGGAAGGGCAGACCAGTTTATACCCAACGGATAACGTAAGGGGTTACCATGCGGGTTTCGCTTACGTAGTACAGATAAGGCGAGGAAGCTCGTTTTCGCCCGCTATAGGATACCGAGTTTGAGTCAGTCTTTGAAAGGTATTTTTCAAGATTTTACATAGAGTGAAGTTTTCAGTGACCGATAGTGATAAGAAACAACATTTGCCAAGGCACATAGGTCGAAATACGAAAAGAAATTTTGTTCCTCCGATAGTAACTCAAATCAGCTGATCGGCAATTTTGTATGGAAACATGATCTATCGTTATAGTATACATTCAATCGGTAGACTTTTAAATGGGAGCTTAGTCTAGTACCTACTGTACAAACCTTGCAAGCTCCACACATCAGCATTTCTATAAATAAGTACCACCAAAACATTTACTTGTAAAAGAACAGTCTCGCCTCTCAGTTCATCTACTGTAAAAGTTGTGAGATCCATGTGATGCAAAGTCGGTTATTGATTTATTCAAGGACTACTTAGGAACTTTCATCTTAAGCTATTGCGTAATTAGTAACAGACATCATCTTACAGTAACTGTTTCGATATTTAAAAACTTTTATATTTACAATAACTAGAATGACCCGGCCATCGCACTAGACCATCGTATCTCACAAGCAAATAGTGTGCGATTGCCAAGTCATTCTAGTTATTGTAAATATAAAAGTTTTTAAATATCGATATAGTTACTGTAAGATAATGTCTGTTACCTAATTACGCAATAGCTTAAGATGAAAGTTCCCTGAAGTAGTCCTTGAATAAATCAATAACCGACTTGGCATCACATGGATCTCACAACTTTTTACAGTAGATGAACTGAGAGGCGAGACTTGGTTCTTTTTACAAGTAAATGTTTTTGGTGGGATCTCATTTCTTTTTATATATATTCTTTATTGTGTACCATTTATAAAACAGGTGAACTTAGAAACTAGACAACAAAAGGTGGACTTATCTCTATAAAGAGATCTCTTCCAGCCAACCTATACAGTGGAATCAGAGAGGAGAATGAAGACGGGAACAAGACTGTACACATATATGAAATATAACACTAGTACCTACATAAATACAGATCCAATAATATTAATAAAATAATATACTACACAAATAATCATCTTAACCAATATACATAATCATACAATACATAATATACCTACATACATACATATACACAAATAATTATATTTATGATATTTGTGACAAAAAATGCTCTTTCACTCTTTTTTTGAAAGAAGTAATAGAAGGACAGTCCTGTATGGACTTTGGAAGTTTGTTCCAAAGTTGTATAGCTCTAACCGTAAAGGAGTTAAAGAAAAATGTGGTATTAGACCTAGGGCATTCAAGTACCTTGGTGATACATGAGCGCCTAGGCCGGGCATCGGGAGGTAAGAAATGGAAACGGGAGCGGAGATAATCAGGAGAGGATGGGTCTTTAGGATTTTGTAGAGAACAGAAAGGATGTGCACATCACGGCGAAGGCGGATGGGGAGCCATTTCAACTGAGCGCGAAACTGAGAGACATGATCAAATTTTCGAAGTCCAAAGATAAAACGAATCGCAAGATTTTGGAGGCGCTCGAGCTTATTTAGTAGCTCCTCAGTCACATCCAGGTAGCACACATCTGCGTAGTCAAGGATGGGAAGAAGAAGGGCTTGTGCCAGCATGATCTTGGTGTGAAGAGGAAGGAAGGTCTGAGTCGTTTGAGAGAATGAAAAGAAAATGCATGCGCCTGCTAACATCATTAACTTGCGCAGACCAAGATAGATTACAGTCTAAAATTATTCCAAGGTTTTTAGCTTTAGTAGTATACGGTATGCATATACCGTTATACATCAATTTGTGTTCATCAGTGACTACAAGTTTACTACGAAGCCTGTTGCTGCCTACGATCAGGGCTTGGGATTTAGTAGGGTTGACAAGTAGGCCGAAGCTTTTGCCCAGTTTTCAATAGCTGTGAGGTCTTCGTTAATTTGTACAACAGCATCAGTGAAATCAGTTATAGGGCAATGCCTATA
This sequence comes from Phthorimaea operculella, assembly GCA_024500475.1. NCBI lineage: Eukaryota > Metazoa > Arthropoda > Insecta > Lepidoptera > Gelechiidae > Phthorimaea > Phthorimaea operculella. Next base: position 175,524 of record JANFCV010000323.1, on the reverse strand, counting down.
TCTGAAGGTCGTCTGCATACAGATGGAAGGGTGACGAGATAACACGAGTAATATTATTGATAAATATAGAAAAAGAAGAGGAGAGAGGACGCCGCCTTGCGAACACCAGCAGTTAAGTTAAGCCAGTCCGATTTCAAATCGTCTGTCCTCACACACTGCTGGCGACCATGAAGATATGAACGGAACCACCTGATCACCGAAGGAGCAATGTTAAGAGAGAGAAGTGAACCAAGAAGGATGTCAAAGTCAACCGAGTTAAATGCGTTGCTGAAGTCTAGCAAAGTCACAATGGTCAATTGAGTGTTGTCCATGGCATAGCGGATATCCTCCGTAACATTCAGCAACGCACTAACCGTACTATGAGAAGGACGGAAACCGGATTGGAGGACAGAGGAGGTTATTGGAAGTAAGATATGAGTAAAGTTGTTGGACAACACTTTCGAGTACTTTCGAAAGTATGGGGAGGATAGAGATAGGACGATATTGGGATAAGGAAGTTGGATTGGATGTTTTAGGCAGTGGTATAACGAAGGCCTTTTCCAGGCTGATGGAAAACATTATCCGTTAAAGAGAAATTAATAATGTGAGAGATAACGGGAGTAATGTTATCCAGGATAGGAAGGAGCATATCGAGGCTCAAGTCGTCACTGCCCACTGCCTTAGTGGAGATGGAAAGGATGCTCTTCTTAACTTCGTCCCTCGTGATCGGTCGAAAAGTATAAGGAGTGCAATCTGGTAGGGCAAGACTTGAAAGATAAAGAAGAGAAGAAGTTTTGTATAGGTGTCAAGAGTGACAGGTGGTATAGAAAAATGTTTATTTAGAGCATCAAGATCCGTGGTGCCACTAGGGTATCCACGGCCTTGCCCTCCAATAGACTTCAAAATCTCCACGTATCGTTGCAGATGTTACGAAGCTTTTGTAGATTGCAAAGTTTTCATCCGACGGTTCTTTTTCAGTCGGCATTTTGCTCTATCCCTTTCGCCATTGTCCTTCTGATAGTTGGGGTTAGCCAAGGAGCTGGAGCATGCTTTACGCGCACCGGTCGAATAGGCGCAAGAACGTCAAATAAATTCGTCAAGATTGTTGTAAAAGCCGCGACCTTCGCATCAAGCAAAGTTAACTTTGTAATCCTATACATTTGTATGGAAATACAAAGTTAGTTATGCGGTTGCAACCGAATTTGCAGAATGTTATAGTTTCCCTTTATTCATACACTAAATACAAGGTGTATTCTAAGTTTCAAGCTCCTCAGTCTGCTAGAAGTAACTTAGAATTTTGATGATCGGTCAGTCAGTCAGTCAGTCAGTCAGGCAGAAAATTAAGAAACTTTGACTAAGTATAACTTCTAAACTACTGGTCCAAATTAAATGAAATTTGAAATGTATTGTGTCTATGCAGTGCTTAATACGATATTTAGGTGTTCGAGCCTGAACGGCTTGATCCACCTTGAGATTACACCTCTGCATTCTGACGTCTTTCCGGAGTGAAGTTAGCTTCAATAAGCCTAGTGGCGCCATCTGTTACTTGCGCCAACTTCATGTTGGTGGGGGTAGAAGTATATAATTCAGCGCGGGCGGTCCATTCCTCAGTACGCTTTTGTATTCTGACGCGATTACACGTGTGTGAAAACGCTAGAAAAAGTTTTTTCTAAGTGAAAACCAGTGAAATATACACAGGTAAGCAATTTCAAATCGATTTTTGCTACTCAAATACTCTGAGCAGCATCAAGACTTGAAAAATCGCAATGCGCCCTAGTGCCATGTGCGTGGGTAGTTTTTTCTTAATCTACCCTCAGTTACTGTGCGTTCTTATACCACAAGTAAAGCGTCGTATCAAATAACTACGCTTGCCGCCATGGCAAATTATTCGGGCGCAATGCTCGATTGTCGTGTCGTATTGTTAGAAAACACTGAGTGGGAGCATTGTTGATACGACGTATCACTAATGCGACGTGTCACTGATGCGACGCCACCCTTACACGACACATCAATGATAATACGACGCATCATTGGTATGACACTCGCAAGTATCAATCAATGCGACCAACGATCCAAAACGACACATAAGAACAATACGTCGTATTAGTATGAATGCTAAGTAATTTACATTCATAAGTGAATCTCTACTTACAGAATCATGAGCGGCAAACCGTCCTCATCAACTCTTACGACGATGGGTGAACTATCTCTTAATCCGCCCGATGGCGATAAAAAGAGTCATACGGCAGTGGTCGATCTGGTACGGAAGTATTACCCACCTGATTGGGAAAATTGGGAGGTGAACAACTTACCTTCAGAAAAAATATTCGGCTCTTCCATATCACCTGAAGTGGAGAAGAAGATAAGATTTGCACTTCCAACTCTTGAATTACTGCAAGCCGTATACCCTGATGCAAAAGATGCTTCGGAAAGGAAGTTCAGAGATCTGAAGCGACGCTTGTTAAGCTGGCCTTTCGGTCGAACACTATTGTACACTCCTCATAATATCATGGCCCAAATACACACTAAATCTCAAGATACTTTTATGGAGACTGTCAATAAATTGAAACCGCACATACTGTCAAGACAAAGTGCTGATGAACGACTCAAATCAGATTTAGAACCTTCTCCAAATGCCACGACTTCACCTACCTCTAAGAAGAGAGAATATCTAAGTCACCCGTACAACATGAAACTCCGAAACGGACATGCTCTTCTACGGCATCCCCGTCTCCTCTCTCTGAACAAGGAGAACACTTGCTATCCTTACTTTTGGAACAACAGCATCGCCAAAATGCAATGTTTGAACATATCATAAAATCAAACAAGCGAAACGAAAACACAATAAAGAAGTTAGAAGAAACAATCACAAGTCACGCAGAAGAACCCACAGCAGATGAAGATCCCTCGGAAGAACCACCAGGTGAACTAGACATATCGTTTGCGGACAGTACCCAATCTGGTGAAGAGGACGAGGAATCAGGAGATATAGGTCGGAAGGGCACCTATGGCAGAAACCGTATCTAAAGAACGCAAAGACGGTAGCACCTCTGATGCTGTAGAAATTCTACGTAATCAGATTGCTGAAGCTCAACGAAAGCTTCTAGAAATATAACAAAATTCGGCATGTATTGCCGAATGCCCTGATAATAATACTGTTGATTTTGCACCAGCGGTAACTGAATCTCAGGTCAAAGTGGTTAAGGCGGACGAAACTCTCGCTAAACTAGGAGCGGAATGCCAACGTTTTGTAAGGATACCTGGAAAATATACGCTACTCGAAGTGCAGAAACAGTTTCAGGCCACGCCCGTCTTCACTGCACTAAAAGTCAACAGCCATTTGGCTTTAGCGACTCCGTTTTGGCATAGTGTCTCTCTGTTAGAGAAATTTGATGGCACACTTGCAGCAATCAGCCATGGCTTATTGCAACAACGGAAGATATTTCAGGGTTTTGTCAAAACCTAAGTCCAGAGTTAAAAGCCAAATAAACACAGAACTCTTGGGACCAGATGCTAAGTTTAGGAAGACATCCGATGCAATCCTACAATTTACTTGTGGAAGAAGATCAGAAGTGATAAGTCAGAGAAGGCAGTTATACAAGGCTCCTAATAAAGCAATGAACGAAGTGCTTCATGACATTCCGCCTTCTGGTACACATTTGTTCTCGGAAAAAAGAATTAAGCGAGTTAGTCAAGGACCAAGGGGGATTGCATAAGCTCTTTCCTAACAAAAACAAAAAAGTTACAAATCCAAAACAATCGATACCCAAACAAAGTCAAAACAATTACAAAAAACCTCAAGCCTACAGGAAAACCTTTCGTAAAAATAACAGACGAGATGAGCGAAAACCTTTCAAACCTCAATCAACAAACAACACCAAAAAAAGTTGGAAAACTGTCGAGCAGAAAATTCTGACTCGTTCCAAGCAGGACAATTAGCGAACCATGTTCAACAATGGGAGAACCTTGGAGCACCACCAACTATCGTATCAATCATTCTATCATACAGAATCCCATTCATAAGAAAGCCACCATTGTTGAACCTAGTTTCAAAATCACAAAACTTGACAATCCGAAAAGACGAAGCCATGTCAACTCAAATAGAACAGTTGATAAGATCAAACGCAGCAACTCAACAAACATTTCAACGAGGATTCGTGTCTCCAATCTTTCTTCGGAAAAAGTCCAATGGGGAGCACAGGCTAATATTAAACTTAAAGAACCTCAACCATTTCGTCAGCGCCCCAAGGTTTCGCCTGCCGAATCTATACAATATTCCAGATCATTTGTGGGAGAAAGATTATATGATAAAAATAGACCTGTCGCAGGCTTATTACCACATACCTGTTGCCCAAGCACACCAAAGATACCTGACATTCGAATACGGACACCGGTTTTACCATATGACATGCCTTCCATTCGGCCTTGCAAGTGTCCCTCGGCGTTCGCCAAAATTACCAATTGGCTAGCTCAATACTTAAGGGCAAGCAAATTCGAGTGATCGTCTACCTAGACGACTTCTTACTGATGCACAGCGATCCAGACATTTTATCACACCAAGGAAGGTTCGTACTCAACCTTCTGACAGAGCTCGGATGGTGTGTAAACCAAAAGAAATCCACTCTTACGCCAACCCGCTGTGTAGAATACTTAGGAGTTACTTGGGACACAAGACAAAATCAAAAATACCTTCCTCAAGAAAAGGTGAAATCTTTCGGAACACACATCTCCAGTCTACTCGAGAAAGGATGCTGGAACTGGTGGGAAGCAACAAGTGTTGCAGGAAAACTCAATTTTGCTGCCGAAGTTGTGCCTTTGGGTCGACTTCATTGCAGAAATATCCAAATATCGACGAGACGCCTACCTCAGTCAAAACGACGGAAATTATTCCCTATAGAACCAAAAGCTCTCCAAGACCTTGTATGGTGGACCAAAAATCTGCACAAGAAGTCACCAATACATCTGAAACCTGCGACGGTCTTCATCACTACAGATGCAGCAGACAAAGGCTGGGGTGCGATAGTGAACAGCTCAAAGCTGAAAGGAACCTGGAACACAAACGAACAAAATTGGCACAGCAATCAGAAGGAGCTATGGACATTATACGAAGTAATGCGAAGGAAGGCTTCTTTCCTGAAAGGAAAATCGGTAGTTTTTCAGTCGGACAATCGTTCCACAATAGCATACATCAACAAACAAGGTGGAACCAAGTCAGCTACACTTCTGAAGACATCTTCAAAAATCCTTCACCTGGCTGCAAACCTCAACATGACGATAAAAGCACGGTATCTTCCAGGCAAACTAAATGGCATAGCAGACAGCCTATCCCGTCAAAATGCCCTACCGGAATGGCACTTAAACGAGCAATGTCTGAACCAAATCTTTCGAATCTTCGGGAGACCGCACATAGACATTTTGCTTCGAAGGATTCTGCAGTAGTGCCGACCTATGTAAGCGAAGACATAACGGATCACAACAGCTTATATACCGACGCTTTCAGCCGTCAGTGGCATTACGAGCTTGGATGGATTTTCCCACCACCGGCGTTAATACCCAGAATCCTCCACCATCTCAACACTTGCAGTGGGACTTACCTGATCGTAGCACCGGATTGGAAAACGCCTATTGGAGACCGGCCCTGGAGAACATATCCAAAACCAAGCCTTATCAGCTGAAAAATTTGCGGAATCATTTAATAGATCTACGGACAAACCAACCCCCCGCAAGGGGTAGACGAGATGATTTTGCTGGTATGGCAAGTACAGGCTGGGAAGACCACATCACTGACTGGCCGGCAGAGACTAAGCGCTTAGTCGAAAGCTCTTGGCGTCCATCTAGCCTTAAGACATACCGTCCAGCGTGGAATAGATGGACAGAGTGGGCTGGCATACAAAGAGTCTCAGTAAAGGAACCTAGACCTTCCGATCTAGCTCGCTTCCTCGGTTACTTACACACAGACTTACATTTAGCACCTAGCACAATCTTAGTACATAAGTCGGTTGTGTGTACTTTCGTCAATCCCAATTCAACGTCAATTGGATCACATCCTCTAGTCAAGCATATCTTAAAAGGGATAGTTCTTTCTAAAAGAAAACGGCCCTCGAATCATACCTGGGACGTATCTTATTTCCTAAATTGGCTGTCAAAGTATCCCGTCAAAGAAAACAGTATCTTCCAAGTATCTCGTCACCTAGCGATACTTCTACTTCTAGCGACGGGCAGAAGAATCCACGATCTAACTTTGTTAGATCTAGGTAAGGACTTCTTCATAGATACAGGGGTCAGTATAAAGTTTTGGCCAAGATTCGGCTCAAAGACTGACTCAACTACAAACTTACAGTCAGGATGGGAGTTTCTACCTAATCCCGAACGTAAACTTGATTTATTAACATGGACCAGACGACTTCTAGAAGTATCGAAGGAAAGGCGATCTAGTAAAGGTTTAACAAATCTATTCATAACTACTCGGGGTAAAACCGCTCCAGCGTCCCGAACTGTTATAGCTGGCTGGATACGCACTCTGTTTAAAGAGGCCAACCTTACAGCTACTCCAGGTAGTTGCAGAGCTGCAACAGCATCTCACAATTTTATTACTAGGAATATGGATATAGAAGAAGTGATGAAAAGGGGGAAATTGGAAATCGTCCAGAACTCTTTTAAATCACTATTTAAAGAAGATCTCTCCTCACGTATCTGGTAATGCAGGCCCTGTTAGGAGCTTGGCTCACTCATTTGTTCCTATAGATTAATTTACCTATGTTCTTTATTTAAAAGAATCTTAAGTTCCTCGCCATTGCAAAGTTGATTATGATGTAGTTACGTTATGTTTTTGTTATCATTGTCAGTAAATATAGACAATTACTTAAATTAGAACACTTGCATTTTAATTCATCTGTCCTTATTCATCAGTCACAGTACGCTAATTCAGCGCCGGCAGATAGTAAACACGTCTCAAGGTGGATCAAGCCGTTCAGGCTCGAACACTAAATAGCAGCGTTTTTCCCCGAAGGGTAAAACGCATATTTAGGTTTCAGCCGTTAGGCTTGATCCACCCAATTTCAATCCTTGCCGGCTTTCAATTTAGGTACTGAGGAATGGACCGCCCGCGCTGAATTATATACTTCTACCCCACCAACATGAAGTTGGCGCAAGTAACAGATGGCGCCACTAGGCTTATTGAAGCTAACTTCACTCCGGAAAGACGTCAGAATGCAGAGGTGTAATCTCAAGGTGGATCAAGCCTAACGGCTGAAACCTAAATATGCGTTTTTACCCTTCGGGGAAAAACGCTGCTATTTTAAAATGAGGGTTCTAAACTTATCGACACGGGAGTTATGGGGTCAAAACGGCCTGAACTGGTTCGAGAAAAGGATGGTACGGCCGTGCCGCTTTCAGCTCGATTGGTGGGGCACTGCCGTGCCCCAGATATAGCTACCTACATGCTATTCTGTAAGACATGTCGGCAAACAGGAAAATTGGAATCGTTTGTACAACGCCCCTAATGTAACATCAGCGGAAACGAAGCTAAATACTGTGGTAAACCGTAAATTTTCGCTCTTTTTGATACGAATATTCTATCCGTCAAATACATATTCTATCTATTCAAGTTAAAAAAACCGTAGGCGATTGAAAAACTCTGACAAGGTTCATCGGGTTAAAATCAAAATCAAAAAGCTTTATTTCTCAGTAGGAATTTACAAGATTCTTTTTAAGAAAGTCACATTCTAATAAAATTAAAATTCAAAATTCTTTTTTATAACAATTTGTGTCCGTACTCTAAACGCGGCTCGTTGTCGTCGTCGTTGGACGACTGGGTGTCCCAGTCGAAGAAAGAAAGTTCAAAAATAATGTAGTGGATAAGTACTACTGAATGAGACTCTGACACCAGGGTATGATTGTTAGATTGTCAACTTCGTGTAATGGAAAGAAAACATAACCAATCACTAGCTTTTGATCCTATAAAATGCCTCCTTGTATTGCTATTTTATACATGAACCGGCTTCATCGTAGACAGCCAATGTGGCGCAGTGGTTAGTATACCTGCCTGCCACGCAAAGGTTCCGGGTTCAATTCCCGGTGGGGTCACTCACAAAGTTGATATTTATCACTTTGTGAATTTGCTCCCAGTCTGGTTAGGACATTGCAGGCTGAACCACTTGATTGTCCGCAAGTAAAATGGTTCCGTGCTTCGGATAGGCACGTTAAGCCGTCGGTCTTGGTTGCTGTCTATATGATGGTGCTCGTTACACAAACATGTCAGAGGCCTGCTACTTGCAGTAGGCGGTTGAAAAACTCTGACACCAGGGTTCATCGGGTCGTTGAACGACTCGGTGTCCCACACGAAAAAATAAAATAAATCGTAGACCCTGTAGATATCCTATTCAGTTCAGGAGCAAACCACTTACAAAAGAAAAACATAACCTTTACCAATAAATTATGATAACGGCCTGTTTGTACATCTTTACGTTCAAAGAGCTAGTCGATAGTGGAATAATGCATGGGCGGAAACGAGTAGTGCCCGTTAGGTTGGTACTACACTATCCTGCCAATAGAACACGATTTAACGTACACTGCTGGCATACATCATCAGCATCACATAGACCAAAAGCAGTCCATCTTCTTCCCTTATCCCAATTACTTGGGGTCGGCAAAATATGTTTTGTTTGAACACAATATCATGTTGCAAAAGGATTTGACTTAGTTTTACTCTACTACTCTTTGGTAATGCTATCTTTGGTGGTATAACAGCCACCGGTAATACCATACGATTGACGATGGTCGGCAAATATTGAAGCCAAGGTCAAAACTTTATGCCGTCTTTACGAAAAACCCTGAGTAGAATAGGGGTAGCAGAATTTTTAGTCGCTTCCACTTGGAAACCGTGAACCCATGTCCGTATGATGTGGTTTAGAACAGGATCACAAACAAGGCAACTAAGAGATGTATCTTGGGAATGGGCAGCAGCGTTTCCTGAGAATACAACACCTTGAATAGCGCTTGCCATTCCGATTGCCAAGCGTAGTGAAGGTAGCAATAATCGATTCTGGGAGACCCATGTCCAGCAGTGGACTGTTGTAGCTGTAGTAATAGCACTTAGTAGCAGTGTACAGCTGGACGTAGAACTCCCTCAGGGTACTACACAAGACGCGATATCTGGCTTTCGCCGACCAGTCGCTCAATACCAGCCGCGGTCTATAAGTCATTGGTCCATCTGACTGGACGGCGTACATCGCTACGCTTGTTGGTTATCTTAAATTTCATGAAAAATTACCCATTAAATAACCAGCAATGTACGTTGTATCGGGCTGTGTGTAGTGAAATACCAATTTTAGTACAGAATGAAATATTCAGAGAATAGCGTTGTAAGTGCTTGTAATCAGGTGAGTGGTAGCAACTGGAAATTTAAAGTATTATTTTGTTAATAAATAATGTGAATGCGATTCTGAATGTTGAAAGATAAAAGTCTGAAAAACTCTGGTCTGAAAGATTTACTTGGCTGAAAATTCTTAGGCTGAAAGATCTCTGAACTATCTATGGTCGTATTTTTTGAGGACATTGAGCTATGTTTAAAATAAACAAAATAATTTAGAAAAAAGGTTTCATTTAGAAATACAGATGCAGAATTATGGTTTTCACACTTCTCACGCAGAAAAATCATCTACAAAAAAAAGAATAGAATGTTTAGCTTCATTCACTGATGGTAAGTCATGCTGCTGAGTGAAGCACACACGACCGCAACTTAATGCAAATGTAAAAGCGATGCACTTTACTATCACCACTACCATTTTTTACTCTCTACGTTTTGTTTCGTGGAGCATCCTCTGGAGATCTTTGACAGTTCGACTGAGTCGTCCCTGACACTTTCATCAAGATAGACTTCCGCAAAGTAACGCCCGATACTCTCAGTTACTTACTCGTAGCTTTATACTTGTCTTCAAAGTTTTAAGGAAATTGTATCCAAAATTGGATACTTAAATATTTTATTGTCATAGTACAATCTGCAGTCGGGTGTACACCAAACAAAGCGACACAAATCCTAATATGAGCTGTAAGTTAAACACGGGAAGTGCAGCGAGTTCACAGCAAACACAATATATGAACAACATCCGAATCTCGAGTTTAAACTCGGTAACATTTCAGTAAATGCAAATGTGTACCTATGCTCTGCAGGTTTATTCACAGACGGATAAACTAGCTTTAGCGGTCACTAATAGACCTTAAGAACAAAAATATGAGAGTTAAGGAGATCAAAGAACTCATGAAACTGAACTTTTTTCCCCATGGAGCATGGCAGGAATTCTGAAAAAAAATATGGAACTTCCACACAAAATCGTCGATCAGCTGATTGTTTTAACATGGGGGGTCCAATATAGGGTAAAATGTTACTATTTGTTTAATGAATACCTTAATATTCTTTCAGCACCTTTTTTGTTACTTGCGGTATCGTCAGCAAAAACACCTACCTACCAGTTCAAGGGATCAACCTATACTGGTTAATTTTAGTATTTTTATGAAAAACTAATCTAGGTAAGTCCTTTAAATAGGTAGGAGAATTTGCTGGCGAAAGTAGCATGCTAGAGTTTTGATATTATGATTGTTAGCACAAACAAAAAAAAAAATATGAATACTAACGACTTCGCTAGGCCACAAAATAAAGAGTTTACAGAAGGTTCACTCGACCCTGTTTAGGATTTTCGCGATTGCCACTTGTTAAATTGCCAGGGTTGTTACTGTCAGTAATCCCAAAATATAAGAAAAATAAAACAGTAAAATCTGATACAAGAACGTCATATGATTCTGGGACAATTTTAATCAAAGAAATATGACGTTCGTGGCATTAGATACCTTGAGTTCCCCTAAGTTACAGTTAATTCCAGTTAAAATCAGTAAGCATCAAAATCGTCGTTAATACTGAGTGAGCTATCTGTATCTACCCCGCGCCGTTTTCTTAAGTTGTAGCAGGACCTTCCTTACCAACAAGCTGTTAAGACTTGTTGCAAATAATAATAATTATAATGTATATCAACCGATTTGTCTTTTACAATAAAAACATCGTTATTGTATAATGTGCTTGGTAGTTGCAACAAAACAGAAATAGGTATTATAATTCATTATTTTCCATAAAAGCCATTACGTACGTAGTTCATTATTAGGTAATGATGTAAATCGATATTCATTTCATTCAGTTAGTAGGATCAACAAAATTATGTTTACATACACTGTATTACATGTGATCTCTTCCAAAGGTGATATGTTTGACCTTTGTCGATAAATAATCGCTATCCCATCTCGACGATTCAGCAAATTTAAGCTGCTTAAAACAGCCTAAGCACAAACACGACCCAGGTAAACTAAGACCCTAAAACACGGGCCTAGTCCTAAGCACACAGATTCTACAAATACGCGTCGGGGTGTACTAGGGATGTGAAATATAATCAATTATTAATAAATGTTTTTTGGAACAAATTGTGCACTTTTCATTAATTAATTAGTTTTAAATAGATTTTTCTAATTTTCGGCAGAAAAAACGATTACTTTTGTATGATATTTGCACCACAAATTTTTTCGGTGCTTGCGTAATATTAATAAAATTACACGACATCTTTTATTAGGTCCCTTGTAATAATATTTCGTTTGGACGGAATGATGTTTATTGTCCTTCTATCGAAAATTTATATGATAAAATGTATTATTGCGATAAACCAAGCAGGTATGGAAAAATCGATGTGTCTTTGGATAAAAATAGATTACTTTTTAATATTTTTTTGGCTGAATTTTAATAATCGATTTTCAGTTACTAAAGTCGCTTCACTCGGCTGCTCAAAAAGGGTTCTAGTTCTTGTTTGAGGGCTGAGCCCTTGAACTTGGCGCGCTCTTACACTGATAACTGTTCTGTGCTCTGCGGGCGAGAGGAAAGCAAATGTTGTTTTAGCTAAGAGCAGGCCGGCGGCACTCGAATTGAAATATGGGGGACAAAATTTTGACCAGGCTAAAACATGCGTAATGCTTGTACTGACAGGCGTGTATGCTGTTGTGTGCGTGGCAGGGCTACCACCTGCTACCCACAATCGGAGCGACTGAACAGGCGCGACAGCACTAAACAATTAGACCTATAATGCCTATAAGTGCCTCTCTCTCGCACATTGGAGATACAAGCTAAAACTCTTTTTCCAACATGATCTCAGTAGTGTATTATTGTATCTTCTGCGTCAAGGTCCTCGCTGCGCTCGGACCTCAACGCAGAAATATATAATACACAACTTTTGTGTTACAATCAAACTGTAGGATCGTATTGAGTGTCAGCTCCTTCAAAATACCTACAACATGTTCCAGTCAGTTAAATAGCAATCAGACAGCCCTCTGACCTGGTGAAGAAGTTTTCAATATTATGATGATTTATCTTTTCATATGATTTGAGTAAAACGTTATGGCGCTGCATTATAATTCTTTTTTTTTCATTCAGCTGCATATTAAATAGATGTTTTATTAGTGGGAGGTGTCTGTGAGCAAAGGTAAAAAAGAAGAATCAAAGTAATTGTTTAAATAATATTTATTTGGTATTTTACAAAAGTTCATGCAGGATACAAGCATGTTACTTATCAATTAACAATTATAAATAGAGTATAAATACACGTATAATATCACGTATTATTCTAGCATAAGAGAAGTTAGGTATATCTTATCTAAAAAACTGTTTTATAATGCCCCCAAGGATATGTAAAGATTTTATCTTCCTGAACTTGTCTCTTATCATCTTTAGTTGTAAAAATTGACTTGTTGATTTTCTGAGTAAAAATTTTATGATTTTTTGATCTAATAATACACATATTATCTCGAAGCATTAAATCATGTAGTAAAGCATCTTTGTATTTTTGAATGTCAAGTTTTTTAGTTACACACTTTTTTACACCTTTAGCTTTCTTTATAGAAGATTTCATAGATTCAATACAATAAAGTTTTGCTCCTAAACCAACATATTCTGAAATAATTTCTCCACCTAACTCATCTTTGAAATAGCCGGGTACCTTATCATTTACCTTCGGCATGTTATAGATGTTATTGGATTCAAAATTACTTGTGTCAAAATATTGCAGATTATTTTCATATCCGTGTAAAAATCTTCTGTATATATCAAATACAAGAGACTATCAGTATCCGTGTAACAAAGTTTAATATTATCTTCATACATTCGTGTCATGACAGAGTAGTGAAAATTATACAAATGACTTTTAGATAGTTCCAAAATACTGAGTCCAATGTAAATAGGACGATCAAGAATCAGTTTTGTTTTGTGCATATGTATAGATACTAATGAATCTGATATGATTGACAAGTCTTTAAAATTGGGAGCGTTAACATATTTTTCAGCACCACAAATCTTATTGGTCTTGTTGAAGTTATCTTTCCATATATTCACTAACTTAACATCAACTTGCTTTCGCTTATTTTCAATAGTTTTACAAAAACAGAGTTGTTCTGTTTCTTAAAAAGCTGCGCTCGAATTCGGTCTTTGCTTTTGTCTGAGCGCAGTATTTAATGATATATATGGCTCCAAAAATCGTGATTGTGTAAATGATAATATTCTATGAATTTTCAAAAGTTTTAACCCATTTTTTAAGCATGTTCTTAAATGAATATAGTGGATAACATATTTGTATTTATCATAAACACTAGCTATTAGTTTATGCTGTCTGCTGCCAACTGGCGCAAACTTTTCAGCAGCAAAGGGTAAATCAGAATGTTTATCATGCAAATTTGAAGGATAATGTATATCTACTTCTAGAATAAAACCAGTATCCGAATCCAGCGGTATAGACATAATATCAAAACTCGACATTTCATCATTATTTAGGAATCTAAAATCTCCAGTTGGTAGCTTTTGCATCATAGCATATCCGTACAAGTTCACACAATCCAAATAAACCAAAAAGCTGCTAGGCTCGGCATTCGTGTGATCAGGTAAATACTTATTATTGGCTTTTGCATATCGATGTGAGCATTGCGCCAGACCACCCTTATACCTTTCTCTAACATCTGGTATACTTCTATATCTGATACAAGATCTAGTTCAACTTTAGTATGAAACAACATAGCATCCCAGCTTAAAGATGGAGATGAAACATAGTAACATGGATCAAGATCATAGTTTTTTAAGCTCATAGATCGAAACTTTTCTACTGTGTCACACAACAAAATACAGTCACATTTCAAATACAGGTCCGTGAACTCGCCTAAATTTTTGATATTAAAAGCGTTCCAAACATTCAAAGCATGATTATAGTCTTCTTGACTGATAGGTTCATTTGTAAGCTTGTTGAAAAACTTTGAACGATCTGGTAATTCAGTCTCCTCATAGCGCTCCCAACAATCAATATAATCATAACAATAGATTCCTTTTCTTTGCACCAATTGAAATAAATAAGGATCTTCATAAAACGATCTTAAATGTTTCAAATCGCTTTTTTCCATTGTTTTGACTAAGTTGTCGAGACTTGAATTTAAAAAATTGAAAGAATCAATAAACTTCATTTGTACAACATTTTCATCGTTAACAGGTATCAATTTTGTAAAAGAAATATATTTCTCCTTGTTTCTTGGTATTAGCTTAATTCTACCAGCTATGTGAGAAAGTTCATTAATAAACAGGTGGCTATCATAACCTGCAAGGTTGTGAAATACAATAGGAATAAAAGGACAAGTTTTCGCTTTTAGGTTGCAAGTATTATGAGCTGGACCTCGATATTTGCCTGTAAAATGATCATGATCTTTAACAACAACATCATCACTATTAAATTTATTTTTGCATATGTGGCACTCGGTACTCATATTAAATGAATTCAATTCATCATCTGTCAGCGGAATCATATTTTTGTTAACAGAAAGTATTTCATGTAATCGAACTACATCATTACTCAAACTTTCTACAAATTTTTTGAACAATTTTACCTCTATAGGAGACAAGAGTATTAAGCTCTGGGTTGGAATGACAGCAAATATAGTAAGCGAAACAAGTAGCTTCATGAACTTGTATGTTTTCCACAAATGAAGACTTGTTTTATCAGAATATTCTCGTAATAAACATTCAAAGTCACCATATATTACTATTGGTATTCTTTGAGTTCTTTCAAAATTTGAAAATCTTAGCTTCGTTCCGCTCTCAGGCAAAATAGTTTGAACTCTTGCACATTCATGATTAGTTAATTTTTCGTTACTGTCAAAATACAGAAAGCACTCGTCACATAAATGTATCTTAGATGTGTGTTTTGTAAGTTGTTTATGAACAAGTTTCTCAAAATCTTTTATCAAACAAAAATGGCTTTTATCCCCATCACTAATGTATAATAAGTTAACATGATATAACTTTCTTGCTGCTGTTTTGTACAATGGGCCTGTAACAGTATTTTTGTAATCGACTCCATAAATGTTTACACTTATATTATCATTATTCATTTCGAAATTCCGAATATCTTCA
Source organism: Phthorimaea operculella (assembly GCA_024500475.1). Classification (NCBI taxonomy): domain Eukaryota; kingdom Metazoa; phylum Arthropoda; class Insecta; order Lepidoptera; family Gelechiidae; genus Phthorimaea; species Phthorimaea operculella. The sequence continues at coordinate 160,073 of JANFCV010000323.1, read as the reverse complement.
AAACTAGGAGGAAAGGACATGTTGGAAGTATTGAGCAGTTTTGAATAGTGAGGATATGAAGTTACTCAGTTAGGATTTTGTTGTGTAGGATACATGTGTGCTACAATACACCAAAGAAAACAATGTGAATCTGTATTACGAATATTTAGACATGACTTGGTATTAACAATACTCTTAGGTAGAGGCAAGTATGTGCCAGCTCGCAATGGATTGTATTTAACTATATTCAATTCTAAATGACTTGTTGTCTGAATTGCCCATCCTGATTCAGCCATTTCAAAGTCTATTGATTTGCAAACTAGCTTATCGGAAAACTCTTTATACAAAAGAGATATGTCTGTGCTTTGTAGTATTACTTCATATTTCGTATTAAAAGATTTTAGAGATTTTTCATTATTTTTCGGCAGCAAGTAGTTAACAAATAGTTCAACATTAGCTTTAATAGAAGTGTGTTTTTCAAAGAACTTTTTATAAGACGGCATACGGTGTGAGATACTTGTTTCATGAAAGTTTCGGGTAAAATAATAGTTTTCTTGGGTTTAATTTTGTAGCTAACTATTCGATTTCTAAAAGCAGTCGCTATGATATATACATCATCGAATTGAGTGCGTAATAAACAATTCGATTTATGCAAGTTTGACTTTTTATGTGCAGAATATTTCGAGACTGGTATATTGCAAGAGTTACAGAAAAACATTATTACAGGCTTTGATCATTCAGAATTTGAAAACCGAGAATACTGATAGTAAAAAAAATCAAGACATTTGTTTGACCTGTTTAGAGCAAAACAAAATTATTTAACAGTGTTAGAGTGCTGAAAATAAATTGCAATTTATATGCAAGTATTTATTATTTCAACTTTAGGTATAGGTAGGTACTTATTTATAAAATGTCGTATAACAAGGATAAATAGGTATGTAAATTGATTATAATGTATCTTAAGGTTATACACAAATTATTTAAGTTGATTATGACCTTCTGAAAATGTGACCTAAATTACTTGATTCGGGTACAAAATAGGCTGAACGCTCTGAAATTCTCGTTTAGCTGCCTTCACCAACTCCGTTGTAGCTTTCCAAGTGGGTGAATCCGGATAAAGAGCACCCTTGTATGATATCAAAGCAGTTTTCCATCTATCAGCGCCTAGCCGTTCCGCCTCTCGAGCGCTGTACACGCGCAGCTCTACATAATATTCTCCTTGGCGCGTGTAGTCACGTTGAAACGATACTCCCGAGCCAGTCCGGCGAGACAAAAAGCTTCGCAGCGCTGACGCACGCACTGGCTCCTGTTCTCGCAGCTCTTCCTCCTGAAACAATTGAAAAGCAAACATGTTAATGACATTTTTTTTTTAACTTAACTGGGTTCTTAAGCTGACACAGGTGATTGTGTAAGGAACGATCAACGAAATTTAGACAGTATGGAAATAATCATACAAACTAGTAAACATCACTACTATGTTTTCTTATCCTTCACCGGGAATCGAACCCGAGCCTCCGGGTCGCAAGCCTAAGGCTTAAACCACTCGACCACGGAGACGATGGACACAAACGATAAAATAGCATTAGATTGTAATAAACTAAAGTTGTGTTACACTCATCACTTTACATTCACATCATATAACTCGATGAATAAAAACAAACTTACCTCTATGTATTGTTTTGATTTGCGCTTCTTAGCGGGAGCAGGGCACTGATGCTTTCAGGTTCGGAGTCGCTGTCCGATATATCTCCAAACAAATCTTGAACCGATGGCAGCGAGCGTGCTGGTTGTGAAGCAGGCGGCGCACTCGGTTTCTTAGCATTCGACTTGGGCTTGCTCGAATGTTTACCGCTCGAAGTCGATGCAGATGCCGCGGGTTTGCTGCCAGCGCTTTTCTTTTTAGGTTGGACGGCACCTGCTTGACGCTCTTCTGCGTCCGAGTCAAACGGGTTGAAAGGGCAGATGACCTGAAATCAAACATAACTATTTAGAAACAAATATGAAACCGAAATAAGAAATGAGGTGTGAGAAATAGTCACGTCTATATCACGCCTGCATCCTGATAGGTTACAATAGAAAATGTGCATTTAAAAAAACATGTAAAAAATAAATACTTACATACTTGTGGAGCTATATATTTTCTTCTGAGACTGGAGATGGCACTGAGGAAGACTCGACCCGACTGTTTGATCACTCCAGAGCACTTCACGCATTTATAGAAAAATAGTTTACATGTGTTGAACTTAATGCAACAAGGAGCCAGAAATAATTATAAGTTATTCAAAATCTTATGCTCGGTAGAAGTAAATAGAGTTTATTATTGTATTAACATCTTTGCTATGTGTGCACTCACAACCCTTAAAAGATTGGCGACGATACGCCTCTGATATTCGAGACGAAAATCTAAAAGGTAAGTCTATGTACTCTATCAAACTTTAGAAATGTGTCATGTATCATATTATATTGGTTTACCAATATTAATTCAGTAAAACTAACGATACATGAGCTATGTAGTTATTAGGTAAATAGGTACTATTGACAGCAGTTCGAGATAACTATTTTACTTAACCTGCACATATTATCTTGATAACTGTATATAGTGCCAATTAATTTTGATCTCTTGAATGGATAAATCAAGGTGCTGCTGATAGTACATAAAATTCTAATTTAAATTGAAAATTTGTTTACTCTTTTCCTTAGTACTAGTATAACTTGATCCAATTTTTTCTCAGAGCGGATTGTATAAAGAAAAATGAAAACAACATATGTAATTCATTACTAAGTCGTTTAATAATTTCAATAATATTATAGTTACACATAAAACTAGATCACACCTACTCTCAAAATTAAATTAAATTTATTAAGAACTAAAGCGAAGGCGTAAATAACTCGCCTCACCAAATCGTACACACACCAGTCGCTCATACCAATTTCACAATGAAAATAGAAATACAAGCAAACATAAAAGTTATTACAATTCATCAGACCGACTTATCTTCCTAGCAATTCGCTCTACAATATTTTCAGCTGAATCTAAAATTTCATCATATTGCTCATTAACTATGTATTGCACCATAACTTCATCATTATCAGCACTATCTTCAAGATTTGATATACTGATTTTAATTATACGTCTTCCTTTTCTCACCTTCTTTATTATATGAGATGTGAGCTCAGATGATTTTTTTCTTTTCTGCGTTTTCTTTCGATCTGTTTGATTTGTTTCTTGCTCTCCTGCGATCGCAGTTGGAAGCAGAATTGAGCTATAAGTATCTTGATATTTGAGGTAAGCATCCAAATCTTGGGAATATGGAAGCGCATCAACATCTAAACCTTGCGAATAAAAGAATGGCTTGTCTAAGTGTTCTTTTCATTGGGCTGTGAGCCTGCCATAATCTGAAAAAAAGGCATAGACATTACACATTGTTAAACTTAGTTATGAAAGACTATCACATTGATTTAAAATTATAGAAGTAGCTGTACTTACCAATTTCAAATCCGAAAAATTATTTAATAAGTAAACACGTAACTGTTGAAGAAGTTTGAGATACACTTGTGCTCCTTTGAAGTCTGTAAAGAAACTAAACGTTTCTGATTATTTTTATACCTTTTCATCACAAGTTTTTATTATTATTAAAAATAGATATCATTCCCAAACTGTTGCATTCAGAAGTTAACTTGACATTAAATGAACCATCCGTATGATTCTATTTGGTAGAAGGGTTCAAGTAGGTTGCGACCCCACAACTCAAGTTTTAGAACCACTGGCCTGAAATATGCTGATGCATTACAATGATTGGCCTAGAATATTGTTTTGCTGACTGGCTACTTGTGGGTTAAGGTCATGTAGATTAACATTACATAAACACTTTATTTCATATCCGTAGGTAGGTACAGTCACTCCCGCTCACTTATAAACAATTCAAAATGCGAGGATTGTTTTTTTCAGGCTGTAATATTTTCCAGCAATAATTGTTACTTTTCTAGATGCAACAACATTTATTGAATCGCTTAACATAATTTTTGTCTGGCTTGCCGGTATTAATCACAAGAAAATCGAAACATTAAAAATGGAATTGTTCATGAGTTAACGCGAGAGACTGTACTTATATTAGTAATAATGAATTTTGTCACAAACATGTGACGGTAAAAAAGGACATAGGTTTTTTTTCCGTGCACCTTCCAACAAGCTAGTATACCTACTATAAATAAATAAGTAAGCATGGAGTTTATTGGGATCATCATGAAGCAAAAGTCATAAAGTATTAAGATGTTACAAGATTTGATGATATTATCTACTATTGATTCAAATGCATCTACATAATAAAACATAAAACCAATTAGTTAACAGAAAGTAAAATGAAGCTAATCAAGCAACTCGTATCTTTGCCAATTGATAAAATTAATGTTGATATTATATATTCTAAAAACTCCAAACATAGCACGCTTTTACCCAATTCTATTCGCTGCATAATATGCGGTCCTTCAAATTGCGGCAAAACGAATACTATGTTAAGCTTGTTACTACAAGAAAATGGTCTGAAATTTCATAATATTTACATTTATTCGAAAACAACTTTTCAACCCAAATATTGCTTTTGGAAGAAGTTATTAGGAGAATTCCAGATGTTAAACTTTTCATGTTTCAATATGAAAAGGATGTCATATCACCTGATGATGCTTTGAAAAATTCAGTTTTATTTTTGATGATGTGGCTTGTGAAAAACAAATGAATATCCGTAATTATTTTTCTATGGGGCGACATAAAGAAATAGACTGTTTTTATTTATCACAAACATATGTGAAAATACCAAAACATTTAATAAGAGATAATGTAAATTTTATTATAATATTTAAACAGGATGATATTAACTTAAAGCACATCTATGATGAGCATGTGAATTCTGATATGAGTTGGCAGAATTTTAAGTCCTTAGCTTCAAGCATATGGGCAGATCCGTATGCATGTTTAACAATCAATAAAGAGTGTGAGCTAAATAGTGGAAGATACAGGAAATCATTTGACGTGTACGTCAATTTTGAATAGTTTGATGCTACAAATAGAGACTACTAGTCTCAGTTCATATCATTAAAGATCATACTATAAAAGTTGGTAGAAGTGTTTTTTCTTAATATGGAGTCTAACATAAAAGAACAATTAATAAAATCAGTAAAAATATAAAAAGCAAATTGAAACAAATGCGGAAAAAAGAAGATAATTTAGAATTAAAAAGACGTAAAATATTTAAACCACTAACCGACCCGCTGGAAACAATGATTACGCTGAATAAACAATGTCAGGATCATATTAAAGCTGATAACATGAATGCTGAAAAAAATGAAGATACATGTGACCGAAATATTGAACCAGAATCTCATAGTAACGACTCTTTTGATGACAATGATTTTAAAACTCCTGTCAAGGAAGATAAAGATATAAAGTTTAACACATTGCCTATCCAAAATGCCTACAAAAACATTTGCGTGCCTTATGGTATAAGAGATGATGGGGATAGATTGATGATTGGAAATGCTCCAATAACAATTAAACAAATAGAAGATTCTGGTTCTGATAATTATTCAATGCTGACTTTAAAAGATAATAGCTATGAAATGACGCCTGGTTTGTCTCAGCTTTTATTTCAAAGTAAACCTGATATACAGTTGATAACTGAAACAGATAAATTAACGTATAAAGATATTTTGGTTCACACAAACGCGCATAAAGAGGGTTTGAAGAATCTGGCCAGATACAGGGGAATTCAGGAATGAAATATTCTCAAATCATCAAACCTTTATTCTCGGAAAATAATACAAAAAGCGTAAAGCTAGGTGGAAACTTGCCAATTTTAAAAAAATACAAATCCAAAACAGATTTAGTTTATTGGGATGATCCTAATGAACTAGTTGACAGATTAAAACTATTGATTGCCTCCAAGGACGCCGGAAACACAAACCATGACAATGAAATTATTTCAATTATAGAAGAATTGACTGAAGCTGGCGTCATTAAGGAATAAAAAGGTGCAAAATAACAAATAATTGTATTTGATCATAGTTAGCTGACCATGAATGTTGACAAGTTTGGACATAATGTTTTTAAAAAACATAAACATGATAATGATTTGCGACCAAATACTATGTTAATGGATAGCATTTGTTTCGATGCTGAAAATAGGATCATTAAACATGTTGGGTTACCAGTAGAATCGAAGGACTGTGTGAATAAGCAATATGTAGATGAAACTGTGAAGAGTTTGATTAAAAGCATTGAAGAAAATATTTCTATACATTCGATTAATTATGCAACCAAGAAATATGTTGATGAATCTGTTAATAATTGGTCTAGTAAATTAAATAATAATATCAAATCTTTACATCAATCCCTTGATCAAATGCAAATAGAATTAAATAACATTAAACAAAACATTGATACACTTTCAAACAAAATAAGAAAAAAATGAGTAAAGAAAATGTCGTCAATGAAATACACAAACAAGCAAGAAAAATTTTCCTCGCAGGCATGTTGTTATGAAAGACATAGATGATCTGTGGCAAGCTGATCTTATTGATATGCAATCGATGTCAGGAAAAACAAAAATTTTAAATATATTTTAGCTGTTATTGATACTTTTTCAAAATATGCATGGGTGTTTCCTTTAAAACAAAAGGTAAAGAACATGTTACTCAAGAATTTGAAAAGCTATTTAAAACGGGTCGTTTTCCGAAAAATTTACAAACTGACTTAGGCACAGAATTCTATAATGAAAAATTGAGAAAGGTTTTAAACGCTTATAAAATAAATCATTATTCTACTTACTCATCGAAAAAAGCCTCAATAGTGGAAAGATTCATAAGAACCTTTAAAGGTATATTGTATAAACATTTCAGTATGCAAGGAAAATATGAATGGATCGGCATGCTTCCTAAACTAATAAATATGTATAACAATACAAAACATAGAACAATTGGACTTAAACCTATCGAAGTAAATTCTAAAAATAAAAGTCTAGTGTTAGAGAAATACCAAAAAATGTATCAACAAAACAACAAAAAAGAAAAAGCTAAATTCAAAGTCGGAGATTTTGTCCGAATTAGTAAGTATAAAGGAACGTTTGAAAAGGGTATACTCCAAATTGGTCTACTGAAATTTTTACTGTAAATAAAGTTAACAACACAAGTCCTATTACATATTTTCTGGAAGATGCTAAACATCGTCCAATCCAAGGATCATTTTATCCACAAGAGTTACAAAAAACTAAATTTCCAAATATCTACCTTGTTGAGCAAATACTAAAAAAGAAGGGGGATAAATTATTTGTGAAATGGTTAGGTTTACCATCAGAAGAAAACAGTTGGATAAATAAATCAAATGTTTTATAAATAAGACAGTAATAATAATATTATCATTTCTAATTAGTAACTGTAGCGAGAAAGAGTGTTGTAATTACCTACCTATTATTAATTTTATTTTAATAAATACAAAACAATTTATTATCATGAAAAAATTTAAGAAAATCAATGATCAAAAGAATAATTTGAATAATAATTCAAAAAGAAGAAACAATGTTAAAAGTGGTGCTGGAATAAAAAAATCATTTCATAATATTGTCTCTCTTACCAAGAACCATATTAAAAAATTTAAGCCGAAATGTAAGAAAGCAGCTATTGATCTAGCCATTGCTGTTGTGAAAGAACTAACATCAGATTTAAATTCATCCGTGAACATACCACGAGTTATACCTGTACCAAAAGTTGGTGGATTTCTACCTTTAGTGCCTATATTTGCAGGATTATCTGCCGCAGGAGGTTTAGCCGGTGGAGCGGCTGGGATTGCTAGAGCAGTAAATGCTATAAAAGCAGCTAAAGAACGTTTACAAGAACTAAAGAGACATAATCAGAAAATGGAAACGATGTATATAGGAAGAGGGCTTCAACTTAAGGAATTAGGAAATGGTTTGGGGCTCTATGTAACAAACAAAAAAAACTAATTAGTAGGCTACCTAAAAGAGCACTTACAAACATAGATTTGCTTAAATTTTGTAAGGATATTCCCTATTTTAGAGGAGTATTCATGAGAGATGAATTACCAAAACAATCTTTTGACAAAGAATGTGGTATTATTAATCTTGATAGCTCTCAAAATTCTGGTACTCATTGGGTAGCCTATGCAAGAAAAATATATATGTTGAATATTTCGATAGTTATGGGAATTTAAAACCACCTCAAGAATTGATCAAGTATATGGGATCCAATATTTCTTATAATTACGTTAATGAACAACAACATAATCCATACATATGCGGTCATTTATGTATAAAATTTCTACAGTCATTTTGGGCTCGTCATAAATAGTGAATACGTGATAAATAAAGTTTAGTTACATCACCATGTCTATAACGTTAACAGTCACAGGCAGTCAATCTACACTTCAATCAGAATTTATACCTCCGCTTATGTTGGATGGTAGCTTTGAGTGCGGATTATTATATTTTTCAACCTTTAATTCAATATCCAATATCAATGAAAATAACAATATATTTGCTTATGGTGAAAATCATAAACTGATAATCCCTTGTGGCGCATATGACTTATTTGATTTATATGAATATCTCAAAACTCATGCTAAAAACTGTGATATAATAATCAAGCCCAATAATAATACTTTCACATGTTCTTTGTTTTCTTCCCAACCAATTGATTTCACTGTAGATAATAGCATAGGTTCATTATTGGGATTCCCATCGAAAACTTTAGAATCAAATAAATGGCATGAATCAGCCCACCCTGTTAACATTATTCCAGTATCAGTGATACGGATCGAATGTGATCTAGTCCAAAGTTCTTACACAAACGGTTTACCTACTCACATAATTCATGAATTTGTGCTTGACGTTCCTCCAGGACAACAACTTATTGAAGTGCCAAAAAAATATTATTTATTTACCTGTAAGAAAGAAAGAGATTTCCTCAATTTCAATTAAAATTACAGATTTGCAAGGGAACTTAATTAATTTTAGGAAGGAAAATATAAATCTGTGTCTTCATATACGAAAATCAAAATGATTGTTTTCAATGTCAATCCAACAATTAACAAAAATAATTGCAAAAATAAAAACACAACCATTACTAAAACAAGCGTCAAACGTTCCAGACGTAAAACAAAACAAAAAAATTACTAAAGAAAATCAAGAGTTTCTTCGCGCTCTTGGTTTAAAAATATGAGTATCCTTCAGATATCTGATTACCCGCAATTTGATAATACTATCGAAAGTTATGAAATCCATACATATAACCCATACAATAACAGTTTTAAAGAAAATGATGAAATACGGATACCTATTCATCAGCAGGATATTTATGTATTGCCTTCAGCTAGTGCAATATACATTGAAGGAAGATTTCTCGTAAAATTCAAAGAAGCTACAACAGGTGTATTAAAAGTTAAAAAAGTTAATTTAGTTAATAATGCTGTATCTTTTCTTTTCAAGATATTAGATATGAAATGAATGGAGTTGAAATTGATCGTATAAGAAATTCAGGTATAACTACAACAATGAAATCATTAGTTTCTATGAACGCTGGAGAAAGCAAGGCTTCTGAAATGTGGGGCTGGAATGTAGATGGATTTAAAGATAATGATGGTGAATTTAGTATTCTTTTACCACTGAATAAGTTGTTGGGATTTGCGGAAGACTATAGGAAGATTATTATCAACTGCAAACACGAATTAATACTGAACAGGAGCAGCACAAATTGCAACAGTGTTATGTGTGATAAAGATGATTTTATAGAACTCAGTTTAAATAAAATTCAATGGCGTATGCCTCATGTCAAAGTATCTGATCATCAAAGGTTAACTTTATTAAAACATTTAGAAAAGGATAAACCTATCCAAATTGCATTCAGAAACTGGGATTTATATGAATATCCTATTTTACCAAAGACTACTAAACATTCATGGTCTATTAAAACTACTTCTCAATTAGAAAAGCCTCGTTATGTTATATTTGGTTTACAAACGAACAAAAGAAATAATAAAGTAAATGATAGTGCATCATTTGATCATTGCAATATTACGAACATAACACTTTTTCTTAATTCTTACTATTATCCGTATGACGCTCTTAACTTGAAATTTGATGCTAACAAATACAGTATATTATATGACATGTATGCTAGATTTCGCCAGTCGTTCTATAATCTTCCTATAGATCCGCTGCTTGATTTTAATAGTTTTAAGGCAAAAGCTCCATTATTCGTAATCGATTGTTCAAGACAGAACGAAAATTTAAAAACTGGTCCAGTTGATGTTCGCTTAGAAATAGAAAGCTCTTCCCAGTTCCCAGATAACACAAGTGCTTATTGTTTGATTATAAACGATCATTTGGTGGAGTATAGACCTTTGAGTAATATAGTGCGAAAATTAACATGAAATCAATTGTCATCGTAGACGTTCAAGGGTTTAAAACAGCAGATAACCAGTTTATTTTAAAAGAAATTGCGATCTTGGAAAGTGATAAAGTTCAAGTTCTTTTAATTCAGCCTCCTTTCCCATTCCACAACCTTACAGCCACAGAAAGGAAGCAAGTGAAGTGGATAGAAAGGAACAGAAAAACAAATTGGAATGATGGTTTTATACCCTATAATCAATACATATTGTACGTTGACGAATTTCTAATCGGAAAAACTATTTATTGCAAAGGAACCGAAAAAGCTATGTGGATTAAAAATATATTAGGTCATTCTGATGTTATTAATGTAGAAGATATACGTTGTCCTAATTTGTTATCTTTGTATGAAGAATATAGAAATTGTAATGATGTGTATAGCTGTATTTATCACCCAACAATATGTGCTCTTAGAAATGTAACATGTTTAAAAAATGGTGTGTGAAAAATAAATTTTTTGAGTAATTACTTACTTATTTTTATTTGCATCCTATTACATACAAACATTTATCTTTAGTCTTGAGAAAATGGTCCTTTGAGTTTCTAATTTTTTTAGTGTCACAGGACCTAAAAACTCATAGCCGGATCGTATGTGGCTAAGTGTACTTGTTTATAATCCAGCGAGGTACGTACGAGTAGTGAGTAATGATAATGAAATAATAAGCCAATCTGGCCGCATCGTATTTCGCACATCAATGAAAGATCCACAGTAGCCAAGCGCATGCACGTGTGAGTCATATGATCAAGCATGGCAATGTTTGTATAAATGCGAATTCGTAACATACAAATGGACAGTCACTTGCAGCCTTAAAGTAAGGAGGTGTAATTTGTTAGTTGATTAAAAGTAGGATAAGTTTCTTCGTCAAGATTTGAGTGCTGCCTGCTTGCTATTCAACTGACTGGTGTTAAAGAGCTGTTGCTCAATACAGTTCGGCTAGGAAAATACTGAAAAAAGTTGTGTATTATTGTATCTTCTGCGTTGAGGTCCGAGCGCAGCGAGGACCTTGACGCAGAAGATACAATAATACACTACTGATCTCAATCTGACATTTAAAGTGAAAAAAATATATATCATAATAACACACACTATGTCAAGTTTCTGTACGCAGTGACTTTGTACTGGCGCTCAAAATAATAGTCCTCATTCCCCGTGGTACAGCATATGTACCAGTGATTTTGAATCTTACTACCCTCAACTTAAAGTTCAAAACCTATGAAAAAGCAGAACAATAGCTGGTATTTAAGGGGTTAAATATTATTCAATGGTTTTTTTAGCACAGGTACAAATATTAGTTTTTTGTATAAACTTTGCAGGGTGTTTCTACTCACGATTCTAAACAACTTTTAATATGGGGCGATCTGCGCAATCGCAAAATAATTTTGGATGTTTCATAGAAATTGAATAAATATAAGTGTTTGTTACCTTTTCCTGTGTTTTTCCGTTTAAAAGGCTTGACATTTTGATGTAATTTAGTAAATAGAGTAGAATGTGAAAAAGTACTAGTGACGGCCGATGTGGTGCAGTGGCTAGTGTGACTGCCTGCGACGCAAAGGTTCCGGGTTCGATTCTCGGTGCGGCACTCACAAACTTGATATTTATCACTTTGTGAATTTGTTCCCAGCGTGGTTAGGACATTGCAGGCTAAACCACCTGATTGTCCGCAAGATAAATGCTTCCGTGCTTTGGGGGGCACGTTAAGCCATCGGTCCTGGTTGCGGTCTATGTTTACTTAGACGGCGATCGTAACTCAACTATATCAGAGGTCTACTAATAGTAGTAGGTGATTGAAAAAAATCATTCATTGGGTCGTTGGTCGACTCAATGCCCCACACGTAGAGAGAGAGTACTAAGCACTCACACATAGGCTTTTGTACTGCAGAAAATATGCAGGTACCTAATTCTCAGGGGTAAAATGAAAAACAGCTGCGAGTGATGCTATGGAAAAAATCTGGTTTAACTAACTATTTGACGAGAAAGAGGCTAATATAACACTTCATCATGGGTCACATGTAAATCTTTAGTGTTTACCTTAGTTTTTATTTGATAACCAAGGTGATCCTGAATCGAGAATTTCAGAGATAACGTATTAAATCAAATGAATTGACTTAATTTTTCAAATTTGCCGTTCGAATAGAAGTATTGTCACGTAAAGTCATCACACCCCACAGAAGCATTTTTTCATAGTATGAATACTTGAGTATTATGGCCTCTTAGTCTCGTCGTGATAGACGAAGCGGTAACCTGTCGTTATATAAAATCTCTGAATAGGTATGTATATTTATAACTTCTTTGCCGGAAAGATGGTAAGACGACATGAAGCTTTTCTCCCAAATTGGCATTCGGTAGCACAAGATCAGAACTGGTCGAGTGAAAGGGGGAGCCTTTGCCCTGCAGTGAGACAGCGGAGGCTACATAAAAAATTACTTTTTTATTTACGGTAGGGAAGTCTTTTTCATATTAAAAAAAATATATCTTCAAACGGCAATAGATGGCGCTACCAAGATGCAGGGGACTTGCCTGAGTAAATTCTCGTTTGATTTTGTTTTATTTGTAACAATGTTCAACGTAAGCACTTTTTACAATTATAAGTATTTTAGAAAACGCGATAAAACGGCATTCAATACTTACATTATTTTTAAGTACAAACTAGAATTTCGTAACGCTGCAAAAGTTTTCTTTTATAAACAGCTGTTAAAAAAGGTCTCATTGTATTGATATTTTTTTCTGTGCGCTACGCCGCCGCTACAAAGTTACCGCGCGGGATACCTACTCGGGCGGGGGTTTGGTATGATAAACGTAGTAGGTCATATTTTTGGCTCCAGATACTTCGACTTTTTGTTTTGGAAAACCTTGCGTTAGATGCGTACTTACACATTTACTTAGATTACCTATACCTACTAAACTAACAAATACTTACTGTACTTACGCTTTAACAACTTACTTTAGCACGATTACGTAGGCAAGTTTATTTTAACTTACTTACCTTGATCCCTGTGATGGAAATCGAAAAACTTTCAGTTCTTTATCGTCTCTGGTATTTTTGAAGCACCCGAACACGCTACAATAATGCGCCATTGTATACTTTTACAAAAATTTTGTTCACAAAATTCCTACTAATTACCTACCGTAGCGCGACGTGGCAACCAAATGTCAGTATCCTTTCATATCCTCTGACCGCAGGGCGACAGCGGGGGTGAGGTAGATATCAGAGAGGGGGTGTCAGTGTCGCTTCTTAGCGGTTAGCTATAGTTAGTATTCTTTGCTAAGAGTTAGGAAATAGCCGTTTCTTTTCAAGGCTAATCCTTTTTAGTTCCGAAGATGGATTGTTCAATAAATATTATTTTGTCCATCTGTTCAATAATTACCATTACAGTCAGTTTTTATGCTAGAATACTGAAATATGAGAGCCACGGCACTGAAATACTAAAGCAATAAAAAACGCTAGGTTAGTAGTTGTAATTTTTTGTCTGGATGGCACGATGATTAGTTTCTTTCTGTTGAAAATTTATATGATAAAAATTATTATTGCGTAAAATAAAGTAGGTACTTATTTTTAAAAAAGACGAGTTTTTAACTCGACTTTTTTTTGTTAAAATAGAATTATTTTTAATCGATTTTTTTGCTGACTTGAAATAATCAATCATTGAAAAATCGATTTTTAGTTACTAAAGCCGCTTCACTCGGCTGCTCAAAAGGGTTCTAGTTCTTGTTTGAGGGCTGACCACTTGAACTTGGCGCGCTCTTACACTGATAACTGTTCAGTGCCCAGCGGGCGAGAGGAAAGCAAATGTTGTTTTAGCTAAGAGTTAGGAAATAGCCGTTTCTTTTCAAGGCTAATCCTTTATAGGTCTGAAGAGATTCGAGTTGGTGAACAAAAGATTTTCCTCGAAGATGGATTGCTCGGTGTATATTTTTCAAATATTATTTTATCTATTTGTTCAATTCCATCACAGTCAGTTTTTTGTGAGAATCAAGTAGAAGAGCCACGGTGCTAAAACACTTTATTAATAAAAAACGCCAATAAAGTAGCAAGGTAATAAGAACAAAATACCCATGTTCACAATCTACTTACCTACATCTTAATTTCAGATCAGTCAGACCAACTAATGAGACGGACTTTACTGCGTAGGTGGACATTGTATATTAGATTTCTCGTGTATTTTACGTTGGAAGTCTATCATACACACGTCAAAGTCAGTGGTCATAGTGTTTTCCATAGTATTTTCTTGATTGTATTTGTATGGGCATGGGATATGACAATTTGCACAAAACATCTTTATTTTGATTTTTTGGTTGAGATTTATTTGTAATCGATTTTTTGGCTGACTTGAAATAATCTATATTTGAAAAATCGATTTTCAGTTAGGTACTAAACGCATCCCTGGGGTGTACTCAGCTGCTCAAAAAGGGTTCTAGTTCTTGTTTGAGGGCCGAGCACTTGAACTTGGCGCGCTCTTACACTGATAACTGTTCAGTGCCCAGCGGGCGAGAGGAAAGCAAATGTTGTTTTAGCTAAGAGTTAGGAAATAGCCGTTTCTTTTCAAGGCTAATCCTTTATCGTTCTGAAGAGATTCGAGTTGGTGAACAAAAGGTTTTCTACGAAGATGGATTGCTCAGTAAATATTGAATAAATATTATTTTACCTTTTTGTTCGATTCTATCACAGCCGGTCTTTTTGTGAGAATAAAAAATATGAGAGCTACTGCACCGAAATACTGTAATAATAAAATAAGGTAGCAAAACAAATACCCGCGTTCACAATCTACTTACCTTCATCTTGATTTCACATCAGTCAGACCAAATAATGGGACGGACTAAACTGCGTAGGTGGACATCGTATAAAAGATTTCGACGTATACATTTTTTGTCTGTCATATCATATCTACGTCATAGTAATTTTGATAGCATTTGATTATTATGATGAATATGACAATTCGCATAAATCATCTTTGTTGTCCTATTCAAATAACCTGCAATTCTTTCGCTCTGTAGAGTTCTTCTAACGTATAAGATATCGAGTCAACGAACAGCCCGATGAACCCTGGTATCCAAGTTTTTCAATACTGTAGCAGGCTTCTGACATGATTATGTATCGCCCGCGATCGAAATTTACATAAGTGCCATAGACAGCAACTATTAATGGTGGCTTAGCGTGCCCTCCGAAGCACGGAGGCATCGAATAACGCTAAAAAGCTGACAGTCTAGTAACCGTTGCTGCAGAACGATGTAAATCTCGTAACGACACGACGTCTTCAACAATTTCGAAGGTATTTCAGAATTAACAAAGATAGATTAACTCATGAACTCCTCTAGAAAGCTTCAGGATTGTAGCCATTAGATTAATTAACAGATGGCGTTGATAATTTACAAAAAACACTCAAAATAGGGTAAAGCTACGACTTTTTGGAAATAGAACCATCTAGATCAATTTAAATCACTGTACATTAACTTTAAAGCAATAAACACACGTTACGTCAGTTTTTACATTATTTCATCAAATGCGTTAGGAAAACGAAATACCTACTAAAACTTGTTGTTTTCAAACATATTTGGTTTATGTTAAAGTGTTTGACAGACGCATCCGTCGAAGCAGAGCGTTGTGCGAGTGCTAGTGGATGTGTCTGGTTGACATTTGTATTGTCCTTACGCTTAAATAGACATTTACCACGCAGCTACGCAAGAAAACACTACAGCAAAAACCTTGACATACTTTACCAGATATTCTTAGCGTTGTCCTTCAGGTACAATTTTGTTGTCTGTGGTAGAAACCCAGCGAAAAGTTAAAGGAACTTCAAACTTGGCAGGGAACTTCCCTTGGGAAGATTCCTCGGGAGATAGCTGGAGGGCGCGCTGATATTGGGAGCGGAATAAATTAGGATGTACGGAAATTAGGTTGTTGGGCTGAATCATCATTTTCTGGGCCTTCGTCGGACTTTTTGTGGGACGATTTCAAATATTCTGTTTTTTTAACATAAACTTTATAATAACACCAGGGTTTATCGGAACGTTTGTTGACGCTGAGCTTCATCCACACAAGCGAGCAAGAACATGTTTGACGTAATTTTTCATTTACCTATGTCATATTTGTTTTTCATAGCATGTATTTAAAGAATTAGTATAAGAGGAGCTACATAACATAATAATATTCCATACCGTATCGACAACAACAGTCCAATTCTGGGCATGGGCCTCCATGGGTATTGCCATACTTACCACGATTGGCAGGCGGATTAGCGACCGCAGAGCAAGATGTTAGAGCAGGGTACGCTGCTACCATTTCCTTGGATTCCTTATTCGCTTTTTACAACACCTATTGTTGGGGTGATGCTACTTTAAGCAGGTATCACACGGCAGTACACATATCTAATACCTACCTAAATCGTTGTCGAGATGACGTTGTTGATGACAGCTGCGGTTATTATTACTGTCATCGCATCAGTTACCTGCCCAATTAAATTAATTAACTAAGTGACGTCGTCACTATGACACAGATGCAGATACGAAATCATCACTTAGGGTGAGAATCCACCAGAGCTGTGCGAGGAAAATGTGTCGTACGAGGATGCGTAGCTGTGCTGTGGAAATGTGTAGGGGTTTCCACCAAAGCTGTGCGAGTAAAATGTGCCGTACGAGGATGCGTAGCGGAGCTGTGAAAATGCGCATTAATGTGCGGAGCGAGGATGCGTTGCGAAGCTGTGAAATGTGTGAGCGGGAATGCGGTGTAGTGGAAACCTCGCAACACATTTCTCGCAACGCATTCCTCAACGCATTCTCTCTACACATTACTCGCAACACATTCCTCGCACATATTTTCGCTTGTTTTGTATGTAGAATGGCCTCGCTTCGCTCAACCCTATTCCACCAGAGCTGAGCTGAGCGAGGCTAGGAAAATGAAGTGATTCTATTGTTGGATTTTTTCCTCTTTCACCGCCTCGCTACCTCGCACAGCTCTGGTGGATTCTCACCCTTATCCTTAGCGGAGTCGGCAGTTGTATCACGCTTGTATGAAATTAAATTAAGAGCTATTTTAGAAAGTATGTAGTACTGGCCAAGGAGTTTGTTCAATAAAATATTCTGTTAAACCAAAAAGCATTGAAATACCTACTTAAATAAAAGAATAAAACAATTTTAGTCTTCAAAAGGTCATAGAAAAAATATTGTGATTGAAGAAATGAAACGATCAAAATTTAATCTAAAGTCACGGTTAGATAAATATTGTATGAATATAATATTTTTGTTATTTATTGACACCCACGCACAGCTGCATACATTGAACTCAATAAAGTCTTCGTGATGTGTAACAAAATCACTTCTTATTCTTCAATAATATTTGATCTTCAAGTTCAAAATCCTTCTAGAAATAAATAATATTAACTCTAGAGTTTTCGCATCTAAAAGTATTTGTAAGCAAAAAATACATTTTAGCAAAAAGAGAAAAATGCTTAAATATGCGAAGCGAGATTTATCATTACACAAAAACCATGCCAACTTAAAGGCTACAAAAAGAGTGGGTATAAAATACTTATCCATTTGAAATATAAGGTCAAGGTATTCATGAAATTACACAAATGTATCATGAAGGTAGGTCAAATGTTATGAGAATTTTTTTATCACCCAAACAAGTAAGTCGAAAGCTAGCACGATTATTAGGAGTTAGATTGGAGCTCAATTTTCTCGTATTGGGAAAGTTGTTCATTATGATATGAGAAACAATTATTCGGGTTCTCCTAGTCCTTTTAGGTACTCTTTATTGGATCCAAGCTCTATTGAATACCTTCGTATGTAAGTGAGAAATGAGAATACAAAATGTATTAATCATCAAGCTCCATTACCGGCGCAAAAAGAGTTCCGTTGTACAAAAACCGTGGGAATATGGCTACCTTTGATCCTCCCGGCTCAACCTGTGGGAGTATTAAGAGCATTTCATGATAAGTGGCGCCCTCATTAGTTTAAAAGGCCTTGATGAATTGCATTACTTTATGTAAATGTAATTTATCGAAAATCAAATGAAGCATAATATAAGTACTGAATAAAGCTCATTTTAAGCATTTGCTAGAGCAAGAAGTAATAGAAGTATTTTGTAACAAAAGTACTTTTATTGAATTTGCGAGTATACACAGACAACCTTTTCTTATTAATGTAACAGCCTCAAAGTTTGATTTTAATACCTTCCCATCAGCAGCCGAAGTGATACGATTTCTGTGTTTAGTACTTAAACTTCATCATCATCATTAAACTTCATGGACTAAAATGGGTGTTCGATAATTTATAGGCTTCAGCAAGCGTCGAACGCTTTCTGGTCTAATGGACCGATGAATAGGTACTAGGTAGTGACTGGATGGCAAAAACGAGAAATCGTGCGTTTTGGCGTAGGTACTTTGGGGAGGCCTACGACCAGCTTTCGACTGCTATATAGGCTGATGTGATGTAATGTTTAATTTTTTTTGTAAGGATGGAGCTAGTTTCTCTAGGATTTCCTATAGAAAAATACACGAGCAAAAAACACACGGCAATTACACATGTCCCTATTTCAAGGGCCATTAGGTTGGAAATTGTTTGCCGACGGTTGCACGGCCGTTATTGCCACATAAAAGGGTACTGCTCAACTAGTGTTGGACAAACTTGTTACCTACGTTGTTGCTATTTAATAGAGGTTTTTCTTTGTAGCGTTTTAAGTATCAAATCACACTTACCTTAGTCGTAGCGAGCCTATTTTCCGGCCTTAGATTTATTCATGTAATATTGAAGCAGATATCTTTTACCGTTCGGAGGGCACGTTAATCCGTCGGTCCCGGTTGCTGTCTATGATTACTTAGACGTCGGTCGTTACACAACCGTTTTAAAGGCCTGCTACGAGTAGGCAGTTGAAATACTCTAACACCAAGGTTCATCGGGTCGGTCAAGGAGAAATCGACCTATGTTGCTTGGGGTTGTTCCTTATCACCAGCCAGTTCTGAGGTTTCGCTATCGGTCACTAGTAACATTTCACCCTATATAATCAAAAACTTTTTACGCTCAAAATTAGGTACGTTTTATCTACCTAGAGAAGATCATGCAAGTTGGCATACTAGAACCACGTTTTCGAATTGTATTTTAACAGGTTTTTCAACTAAGGCATATGAGAAGACTATTGATATTCAATAAGCAATAGTTGCTACTGAAATATTACCTATCGTTTACAGACGTTTTGCCCATTCTACAAAAAGGAAAATGGTTGGACATAAAACAAGATACTATCTTTGCCTCATAAGCAGGCTTGATGTTCCAAAATGGTGAAAAATGGGGGACTCCAGTTTACTCAGACCCCTCTAACCTAACCGCAGGGTTGACCATTTCTCATGCTAAATTGTGTCTGCCTGGTAGATTTGGACCTCAAATCTGTTATTTAAAATCGGTCATGAATAAAGATTAGTAGATTTGGCACAAGTGCGGGTGGATTGAGGATTGGAACTTCAAGTTAAGAAGAGAAACACACGTGGCGACTTTTAAATTTTATACTTCTTATGTTATGTAAACTATTTGGGAAACTTGCAAAATTTTCCACCGCAGACAGGATTTCAACCTGCAAATTTTGGCACCTGCACTGCCGACGCCAAGCACTACCAACTGAGGTACAGCCGCGGTAGCAGACAGAAAGTCGCAGGTTCATTTCATATCTCTTTTTTGCCTTATAAAGCATCTGTACAAAACATTACGTTCAACATTCACCTTTCTATTTTCTTTATTTATCTTTCTTTTTAATCAGACTTTCATTACTTTCTTCTAGTTTATCAGCATTAATACAAAATGCACAATGAGTTTTTAATTTTATCTCTTCTTATTCCCTTTTACCGTTGTATTATAGATTCAGCTCACGAGAGCCATAGTTCGACTATAAACAAGCATTTTTAATTCTACCCGCGTCCTGCGATTCTCGTAAAAACTAATTTTAATTACGTTTCAGTGCGTTTGTACTGCGCACTAGCGCTTTACATAAAATAAAATAAAAACTGGCAGCCTGTAAATACAAATATTTATTGAGCATGCATGCATGTTTGATTTTCAGATATAAATTGTAATATGCAGGTACCACTGGACATAAGCATTCACATTTTGTGCATATTGTCTGTAGGTACCTACCAAACAAGTTTGACAGCCGCGATAGTAGGTAATCGTTATGTATTTATTTGTATTTCTTTTTAAATATGATAGGCCCGCATTTGTCCCGCAATTGTTTTCTTTGCATCCCATTTGTTGATAAGTGATGAATGTTAGAACATGCTTGCTTAGGTAGTGATTATGAGTAGTTTATTATGTGGCATACAGAACACACTACTTCCCACTTCCTGAAAACATTTTATTCTCTAGTCACTTTTAACGACAAATACGGCTGGAAATTAGATTTCATTCTAAACCAGCTTCACCTCTCCATTCTTTTTTTTTCGCGTCAATCGGCTTCTGTGTTAAATTAAATTTAGACTAGGAAAAAGAGAAAACCTGTCCGTTTGTTATTGAGTTACTTACTTAGTAGAATTGTACTGCTCAGAACATTTGTTTTTATTTTCTCTTAGTCATGTTACTTCCTAAAAGTGACGCTAGTGTTCAGTATAAACGCTATTTAGTTTGTTGTGTAATAATTTATCGCTCAAGCGGCAGTCTGTTTAGTATTCTTGAGACTTTAGATCGCTTTCTTGTTGAAAACAGCTTATTGAATGCAACGGCATCGCTGGGAATAAATAAGTATGAAATCAGTCGTAAGCGGGCTCTACGCGTGCTCTAAGCATGTTGTGCATGTGTGAGTACGAACGAAGTCACCCGCGTAGAGCACGCATAGGTAGGTATAACGCGGGTGCAATAGCTGGGCTGCGGGGGTCGAATACATGCGCAAAACACGCATGGAACACGCGCAGTTTCACGCGTTGATACAACACGCTTTGAGCCCGTTTCGTCTGATCCGGTCCTTATAATGCAAAATGTGAAAATTGGCGCTAGGGTACATTATAAACGCTATTCAGTTTGTAGTGTAATAATTTATCGCTCCAGCGGCGGTCTGTTTAGTATTCTTGAGACTTCGCTTTCTTGCTGAGTACAGCTTATTGAGTGCAACACTTATTATTTATAACATTATAGAGCCATGTGCATATTACTATAGCGGCAGGTTGTCCGCCTGTCTGAAATAACTCGTATTTTTGACCAATCACAGGCACAGGCGTGAGGGGTGCTATTTTGTTCTTAGCTGTTTTCGTCTTTATTCATCTCGATGGCGCTGTTCATCATCTTTCTGGCCTTATCCCAAATCAGTTTGGGT
Source organism: Phthorimaea operculella (assembly GCA_024500475.1). Lineage (NCBI taxonomy): Eukaryota > Metazoa > Arthropoda > Insecta > Lepidoptera > Gelechiidae > Phthorimaea > Phthorimaea operculella. The sequence continues at coordinate 138,355 of JANFCV010000323.1, read as the reverse complement.
CGGCGCATCATGTTTTGTTTGAAAACAAATACGTTTTATGACCAGCCGCCTGTTTGACGTCAACTCTCTTGGTATCACCGCCATGATGCGGTCGATATAGTCGACAGATATTCAGCCGAGATCAAAAACTCAACGTCGCCTTTTACGAAACACCCTGAGTGGACTAGGCGTGACATTTTTTTTAGTCACTACAACACGGACAAAAATGGCGCCAGTGTACAGTATAAACGCTATTCAGTTTGTAGTGTAATAATTTATCGCTCCAGCGGCGGTCTGTTTAGTATTCTCGAGACTTCGCTTTCTTGCTGAGTACAGTATTGAGTGCAACACTTATCACCGAGCGCAGCCGAGTTATTTTCTAGAAATATTTTATATGCATATTACATATTTTAAGTCTTCATGTAATTGTGCTGGGGTTTCAAATAGTATTGCTTCTTGTACCTTATTACATAGTACTTAAAAATTGTTATGATAAACTTATTTTAAACTTAAACGCGTGGGACATATTTACTAAATAGAAAATCAGCGGTGACGCGACCGAAAGCTGCACCTACTGAAAAGTAATGGAGGTTTTCATCAACCGATTTTTAAAAAAAAGTGCAAACATATGACCGTTGAATTTAATAGATCAGTAACGATAGTATTCTTCAGTGGAAATACCGAAAACTATTACGTTTTTATTTTCAAGATAGCCCACAATATCTACTTACAAAAAACATTTGAAAATATTGTTTTCGGTGAAAGATTATAATTTTTGAATTTGTTATGGCTTTCAGGCTGATAGAGGAAACTAATGACGCGATTCTGTGAAATCTGATGCTCTCTTGTTTAATTCTAATCTCAGTTTCTGACTAGCTTCTAATATCAGCTTTCAAATATGCACCTGATATCAGAATAATAAATACCTATCTCGAACAAAACTCAGTAGAAATTACAAAAATCAACTTCTTAGAATTTGTATGAAAGTATAAGTAGGTCGACATTCTGGCAAAAGTACGACTGAACAAGCCCTTATCTAATTATCTTTTTCTTCTTGAAAGCAGTATCATTGTTAAGAGATGGTTAATCGCATTAGAGTGCAGTCTACTATGAAACATAATTAGGCTAAGAAGCCATTTCTTCCAGCATCACACTGTTATAAATGTGAACCTCACACTTGTCGTCCATTGCTGTGTAATATTAGCGCATGCATCAGATAGAAGTTTTTAATAAATAACAACCAACGTTGTTACAAGCGCTAAAAAACTGATGTTTGTTTGACGCAGGAGCAACGCAAAAACTCGGTCTTAGTAGATGCAATAAACCTATCTTTTACACAAATGGATATCAAATGAGCTAGCATGTGCACTGTGAATATAGACAGACATATCTTGCACACGAGAAGAGTTCAGACAGACTTGTGAAATTGTGTAGAATGTATAAAAAAAAGTGAAGAAATTTGATATAGACAGGTGAAGAGAATATTGGAGTTGCGTGTTTGCATACTAAAGCCCTAACTTCACACATTATACGTAAGACATGAGACGTGAGATGTGAGACGTGCGATAACGCGACGCCTGAAACCATTTCCATATAAAGTGAAACAGAAGAGCTAAAGCTACACCCATGACACACGCCTCGCATCAGTGACGGCTGACGATCACTTGTCTGACAGATGTCATCTTACGTTTCACGTCTCATGTCTACTCTATGGAGCTTTAAGGCGCCTGATGTGAGACCCGCCAAAGTAATAAAGAAGACCTTTTATGACTACGGAATAAAGAATAAGTACACTTTTACACTTTATATAATGAATGGTATTAAATTATGAGAAGGACTTGCTTAATGTCCCTACTTTTTCTGGGAAATTAGGTCGCGCTATCGAATTAGACTTCATCGCTAGACAGCTAAAAGCCATTTTATATTTTACGTTTAGAGTCTAGACTCTAGAAGTTGTTTTAAAAATGTTCTTACCTTGTTATGGAAAGTAAGAATACTTAGCGACGATACTACGTTTGTGTTATACAGGGATTGAGCAATTAATATTGACTGGAAATTCACTTACCCACTAAATCCACCCATTAAAGAGACCAACCTATACCTACTGGTTTATCTCAGTATTTGTAGTAGTTAGTAGTGAAAACTGTTATAAGTTAGACCCATAAACGGGTAGGTGGATTTGCTTGATGGTGTAAGTTATTTTTCTCTGGTGAGACTTATTTTCGCTGGATATTCTAAGTACTTAAAAGTAATTTGCAATATTGGAATGTTTTTTTTCTTGTACCTGCAAACATGCAAAGTAAGAAATTTTGTATTAAATGCATGCATAAAAACAAAAAACACTCGCGAGGGCATTCAGCAAAGGAATAAAAGAAGTTAATTTTCATTTCACTTGGCAAAAGAAAAAACGCGGAGATAACGTAAACAAAGACGTGAATTCCAGACAAATTGTGCATACGTATGTGCTATATTAACATAGATAATCAGCCAAGAAAACAGGGTTGGAATCAGTAACCATAGTGGTATATATGTAATGCTATTGTATTGACCATAGTCGACAGATATTCAGCCGAGGTCAAAAACTCTACGTAACCTTTTACGAAACACCCTGAGTGGACTAGGGGTGGTAGAATTCTTAGCTGCTACCACACTGCCTAGTAACCAGCTGTATACTTTCATATTTTTTTAACTGATTTGCCAATAGTATGAGGTGAAGGGCTAGTTTATCGAAATAGCAAATAAGTTAATAGGTAGGTAGACTTTGTGAATTAAAAATACTAAATGTTTATCTTTATGTGAATACTTCGAGGCGTTACCTAATTTTTCATCATTTGACGTGTGTGGGACACGATATAATAAAAACCACCATGACCGACAACTTAACGTACTGTTATATGGGGCCGACGTCAGCGCTTTTTAAAAAAAACTATTTATTTGAAACTAGAATTAAATTTATTATTAATTAATTAAACACAAAGGATTTTGAAATAATAAAACTTTGAATTAGAAATACAAAAGATTCAGAGAAAATATGTGAGCCGCGCACGGAGGTTCAGGACGGACTGACTGGGACTGGGAACTAGGTTCAAAAAGATGACTATGCATTTCAGATTTCAGGAGGGGATCTATGCAAGCTCAGCAGTTTTACTTACATAGCTATTTTATAACAACTCCCCGCGGAAGACTAAACTTACGCATTTTAAGAATGCGAAGTTTATGCTAAATACAAAATTTTACATGACTTTGATTCTGGGACGCGAGGATGATTCAACAATTTCAGGGATTTCAATATTTTCAGGATTTTCAGGTTTTGGAACGGGACGGCGGCATTTTACATAACATTTCATCTTAAATGTAAGATAGATTACAAGTACAATAATACTAAGTATGCTAATAATAGACAATGAAGGGTAAGTATAATTAATTGACTTTAGAATATCTGGCTGATTATCTAATAACTTTAAATCGGTAAGTATATCATCGGCTTTACTTTTAATTCCAGATAGGTTTTCGAGGTTCAATGACGTTAAGTTAATGTAAGACATGGAAGGTAAGTGACTTTTAAATTTCTCGATATTACAGCAAGTATCATTGATCAGATTAAAGTCGGATTTTATCTCATTAATACTAATCTTAGGGCTAGACTTAGAAAATAAACGAATATTCTTAAAATATGCAATACAGTTTTCAGGTAGGTTTAGGACACCTGTACCGGATAGACTTAGTTCAGTTAAGTCTGAGTTACATTCAATAGATAGTTTACTACTATCGGATTGAACATACAACCATTTGTTATCACTCAGCTTTTCTAAAATATTTACATTTCCGGATAAAAATCTGACATTACAAGATTTTGGTAAAGAAGTTACTCTCTTTGTCATTATTTCCAGTTCGCAACTAGAGCTTGAATCTACAGACGAGTATTCATTTACTTTATTACATATAAACAACTGACTACCAATTTGTTTACAAGAGTTCAACAATGATAAGGTACAGAAGGATGTTTTGTCTTCACTTAATGCAATGAACTCCGTTGTTGGGATTATCATTGCGTAGGAGTTGGGGTTCTGTGAATTATGAGGCACAGGTAACGGGATATTCTTGTACAGATAATATTCTGTGTGATGTACTAGTGGAACTTTAATTATGAATACAATTTTATTATCTACGCTGTAACAACTTAAGTCGGACAAAATAATTATTCTATGAATAGTATCTAAATCTATTTTAATAGGAAATTCTCTATATCTAGGTAGATGACTTACACTATTAATAAGTTCTTTATATAATTGATTCGGTGTTAAAATCGCAGGATGCAAAACATTGCTTTTGTAAACAGAATAGAGTTTAACATATCATCGACTTTGAAAGAAAGAGTTAGTAGGCTAGTTTCGATAACGTTAATAACTTCATTAATGCTTATTCTAACATTTAGGATATTTGAAACAATTGACAGATTTCTTAAATCGACAGACAACTTCTCGACAGCGTCATTCAAACGAGCTTCATTTACACTAATTGATTTTAAGGTTTCGTTAAAGTTAGTAATTGCAGATGTTGCTAATAAAATATTCTGTTTAATAAGGGATGTTAATTTTTTATCATTACTCTGGAGAGTTTGAAGAGCGCTGTTATACATTATCGCATCATCTTCGTCCATAGTTCCGAAAATGTGTTTGAAGACTGTGCCAACTCCAGCAAACCAAGCAGAACGCTTTGACCGTTTGGAAATAAGATGAGAAACGGCTTGATAGTCTTTCAGAATATCGAGATAACGCGATCGCAAAGGCTGTAGAGAATTATGACATTCTATATCCTCTATAACTTCGTTTTGCTGGCAAAGGAAACGGGATGTGCTAAGAGCGTTATTGATATTCTCCAAATGCGAAGGAATGTAAGAAATGTCCATAGGAACAAGTATGCTAAGATCTTCATTAGTTATTTTCATGTGTCCCAAGGGTTGAAATAAATTCCTGGGTTACTTTGTATGGGCTCGACGAGGGTTCCATACTTAAGCGAAATGGTAGAACTGGAATAGAATAATAGAATAATTTTATTTCTACTGCTTAATGACCTACTATCTAACCTAAGGACTACTCTATCTATCTATTTACATCTAAGCAGGTTTCACTTCATCGAAGTGATGTTTTACATGGCGTCGATTGATTAAGAGCGTCAGGGTATTGTTTGAATGGACGCTTATGACCTTGTAGGCCTTTCCAGATTGGGAAAGAGCTTTCCGCAGCCTTAAATGGTTTTTGAGATAAACCATGTCTCCTACTTTATACCTGACTGGCCGGGACCGCTGGTCGTAGTAAGCCTTTGACCTTTCCTTGGATTTCTGGATGTTTTCCAGAGCTTTGTCACGTGATAATTTGAGGCGGTGATGCAATTTCTTGATGTATTCGGGATATGTCAAGTCTGATCGCAACTCGTATACAGAGTCTGGAATATGAGGCTTGTGTCCAAAGACCAGCTCGTATGGTGTGAACTGAGTAGTGGTATGTACACTGGTGTTATATGCCAACATGGCAGTGTACACGAACTTGTGCCAATCGGATTGGTTTTCATTCACGTATGACTTTAAATATTCCTTTAAGGTGGAATGACTGCGCTCGAGAGCACCTTGAGTTTGAGGATGATAGGGACTGGACCATAATTGTTTTATTTTCAGGAATTCACAGGTTCTTTTGAACAGGTCGGCTGTAAAGTTGACACCTTGGTCACTTAATATAATTTTAGGTATGCCGAAAACTGTAATAAAATGTACAACACACTCACAGGATTCTTCTGCTGTGGCGTTTGAAATAGGATATGCGATAGAATACTTCGTTAGATCATCTTGCATGGTAAGTATAAATCTCAGTTTTGTTGGGCCTGCTTCGGGAAGAGGTCCGACAATATCAAGACCTACGCGCTCAAAGGGTTTGGTAGAAGTGGTTGTAATCTGCATCAGGGCTCTATTGGTTAAGCGTAAGGCTTTGTTCGCTTGACATTGACCACAGTTTTTAACATATTGGTCAATATCAGCACGCATGTTCTTCCAAGTACTTTTCTTTGATTCTGTTGTACATTCTGGTACAGCCAAGGTGACCAGCAATAGGAATGTCATGGTTTTCTTTCAGGATTTTTGGGATTTCGCTTGGGACAGGATATATGATGTTATTATGGTATATGTTGACGGTGATGTTAGTGTGGTTGAAAAGGTAGAGTATTATGTTATATATTCTGAGAAAAGCAAGATTTTCGAATGGATTTTTGAAATCTGTGATTGAGATGTCATCAATTGGGTCACTGGATACTATTAAATTGTTTCTTATATTTTTCAGGGCTTTGAAGATGTCGGAGTAGGAAGATTCATCGAAATGATGCACTTTTACGAAAAGGAAATGGTAAGTTTGGCCTTTCAATTCTAGGACGTTGGAGGAGTAAAGACTTCTTTCTTTCTCTAGGAATTCTGTGGTATCACCGTAATTGGCGAGTATTTCTTCTACGTAGGGATTGGATTCATCTAGATCGATAGAGGTAGGTATGATGACTATTTTGGATTTTGATTTCAGGATACTTTCATTGTGTTCTACTACGTTTACAACAGGGGTAAATGATTGATTATTAATTGCTTTTAAACATTTACTGTATGTATCATCATCTTCAAGAAACTGGAGTGGATCTGTAAGGTTAGGATCAGGTTGTTGACTAGGGCTTTGATTTTCAGGAACTGAAGATGGACCTGGATTTTGCGATTCTCTTTCAGGACTCGGAGCGGGAGTTGGATTTGTTAAAGGTAAGGGTTTAGGTTGTTGTGTTTCGTTTCTAGGACTTGAAATTGGAATAGCAGGTGGAGTTGATAACGGTAAGTCCGTAGGATTTTCGGCTGATGTGACATGCGGATTTTGACCTATTTCGAGGAATGGGTCGAGCTGTTCATCAGAGTTGTATGATAACGGATTTAGGTCTGGAAATAGGTTTTCGTCAAATTGGATGTCGTCAGCGGGAGGAAAAAGGCTTTCATCTTGTTGGTTGACATCAATAAAAGGTGGAGTATTTATTGGGTTTACTGGATACCTAGACAAGGCATCTGCGGCACAATTGAGTTTTCCTTTTTGATATACGATTTCATCGAATTCGTATTCGCCAAGTTTAAGACGCCAACGTTGAAGTTTGCTACTGGGGTCGGTGTGGTTAAATAGCCATCGTAATGGTCTGTGGTCTGTGACGATGGTGAATTTGCGACCATACAAGTAAGGTCGGAAAGTTTTGCAACCGAACACGACAGCTAGTAGTTCCTTCTCAGTGGTGCTGTAATTACACTCTGCTTTATTTAGTGTTCGTGAAGCAAAGGCAATAGGGTGTTCTTTGCCTTGCTCGCCTTGTGATAGGATAGCGGAAATTGCGTAGTTAGAGGCATCGCAAGTGAGGATAAAAGGTTTCTCGAAATCTGGATATATGAGCACAGGGCAGAGATCAGTTTCTGCTTTAGATTTTCGAATGCTAATTGATGTTCTGTATTCCAGACGAAAGGAACATTTTCTTGAGTAGTGACGTTAAGGGTTTGGATATTTTGGAAAAATCTTGTATGAATCGCCGATAATAGGAGGCAAGGCCTAAGAATGACTTGATATCTTTCGGAGATTTAGGCACTGGGAATTGACTGACTGCCTTAATTTTATCAGGGTTAGGACGCACACCTTCGGCGCTGATGATGTGTCCGAGATATGAAACTTCTGTACGAAGGAACTCACACTTGTCGGGTTGGAGTTTGAGATTGAAGTCTCGAGTCGCTGAAAGACTTCCGAGAGATGTTTGATGTGAGTGTCAAGGTCGTAGGAGTAGATGACGATGTCATCAAGATATACAAAGCATTTGATACCTTGGAGTCCAGCGAGACAAGTGTTCATAAGCCTTTGGAAAGTGGAAGGGGCGTTTTTAAGCCCAAATGGCATTCGGTTGAATTGGAAATGTCCTTGAGGAACAGAAAATGATGTTTTAGGGGCGTCATCTTTCGATATTGGGATCTGATGAAATCCGGAAGCTAAGTCAAGGGTTGAGAAATATTTACTTTTACCTAATTGATCTAGGATTTCTGATATTTGAGGAATTGGGTATGTTTCACCAATGGTAACGTCGTTCAGCTTGCGGTAATCGATTACGACGCGCCATTTTCTTTCTCCGGAAGCATCCATCTTTTTGGGGACGATCCAGATAGGAGAGGACCACGGAGAAACAGAAGGAGAAATTATATCTTGTTCTAGCATTTTCGTGATTTGTTTCTCTACTTCTTTCTTGTGGCATTCAGGAAAACGGTAAGATTTTGTGTGGATAGGGTTGTCACTTTCTGTTCTAATTTTGTGCTCAATCTTGGATGTAGAAGTTAGTTGGTCATCGGGCAGGTGAAATATATCTGAATATTTAGAGCAAACGTCAATAAGGTGTTCGGATTCTTCTTGATTAAGATGGGAGATACGCAATTGTTCTAAGACTTTTTGAGTTCTTTTAGTAACGCTTGAAAAAGGATGTTGTTGACTCTGGATTGAATGAACATATTCTTCATCTAAAGGTTCTAGCTCAAGTTTGAGATTTGGGTTAATGGTAATAGGATCTTCAGATGTATTTATTACAGTAATATTTATTCGGTTATTGGATTTGACCTTGGCAATGCAATTTGCAATTAGCAGTGATTCAGAGATATGTTGGTCAATGATAATACCTTCTTTCATTTCAGGGTTTTAACGGTACATTCTATCACCGTTTCGGTTCGGGAGAAATCGTATAAACTGGTTCATTGAACTTAATTCTCACTACAATGTGACGGATTTGAAGGGTGTCTCTGGTGTAGTCAACTATTCCACCTAAATCATCCATTAGATCTCCGCCTATAATACCATCATACTCAAGGCTGATTGCGTCAACGACATGGAATTGATATGAAATGTCTGATGAGATGTCTGGGAAAAGCTTGAGGTCAAAATGACCAAGGGTCTCTACGAGACCACCATCTGAACTGATACCTTTTAATAATATTTTGTCATCAATAAGTTTTGGATGGCGTTTAATGGATTGATTCCTGATGAGACAAACACTAGATCCAGAATCGACCAAAAATGATAGAGGACGGTCAGAGAGTTCAGTTTTGAGCATAACGTGAGCTAAGTGCCTATTACCTTTATTAATAGAGACTTCGTAGATTTTGAATGGCTTCTCGGAGGATTGGTTTGAAGCAGAGGTAAGGTTTATGATTTTTGATTTTTCAGGTACGGAGGATTTCGAAGATGAACACTGGTTTGTTCTGCCAGATACGGAGGAGGATGCATAAGATTTAGAAGATGTAGTTGATTCAGAGGATGCAGAGGACGCGGAGTAAGTATTACTACTTGGCTGCTTTTTAACAGTGTGAGAAACAGAGGATTCAGAGTGAGCCTTATTAGCTTGCTGCTGCTTAGCAGTTTGAGACACAGAGGATTCAGAGTGAGCCTTATTGGCTTGCTGCTGCTTAGCAGTGCGAGATGCAGAGAAACAGAGGATTCAGAGGAGTCTTGTTGACTTCATTTCGCTTAATAGTGCGAGATACAGAGGATACAGAGGATTCAGAGGGAGTCTTGTTGACTTCATTTCGCTTAACAGTGCGAGATACAGAGGATTCAGAGGATTCAGAGAGAGTCTTTTTGACTTCATTTCGCTTAGCAATGCGAGATACAGAGGATACAGAGTGGCTATCGGTTTGGGGCTGCTTATTACCCTGTCGGTTAGCCAATTGCGATACAGAGCTTATAGAATGGACGTCGGCCTTTTTGCTTGATTGTCCCGTGCGACGTCTAAGCGGGACATTGTTTAGTTTAAATGATTTTGATCAGCATGGTCATCGGGAGTTTCAACGACGTAAATGTCATCCGATGAATTTTCTTGGATGTGATTAATGTTACGCGTTTGTTGGAAAGACCTGTTTGGCCCGCCTGAATTTTGCCCAGATCGGACAAATGTCCTTTGAGTTTGACCTTGAGGAGAGCTGAAGTTTTGACGGCGGTTGTTATTAAATTCACGCTTTCTGCAGCGGTCAATGGTGTGACCTTCGGCTTTGCAATATCTGCAAACCGGAGGGTTGCTGGAGTTAGTAATAGCTAATGGTTGCGATGTGTGCATCGAGGGTTTAAAGAAATGTTCACGGTTCGATGGACGAGAACGAGACGAGTCCGACTGATAAGAAGTTGAAGGCCTTGAACTAGAGTACTGATTAATTTTTTCTTCAGACACAGCGAAGCTAATGGCTTCGTTCAAGTTTTTCGGGTTGCGACATCTTAAGACAGTGGAAAGTCGTGAATTGAGCCCTATGATGAACGTGTGTAGAGCTAGGTCTTCCATGGCTGCTACACGGCCTGCCAATTCCGTTTTCTTGTTTGTAGGAATTGATACATTTATTTCTGTTAGCAGTTTGCTCAGGCATGTCTCTACGCGGAGCCCGAAGTGGTTGGCTGGCTCATTAGGCAGTTGCTTTGAGGTTTGGAGTTCGGTTAGCAAATGAGCATAGTGTTTCTTTTCCCCAAAATTTTCCAAAAGAAAAGTTTCTAATTGGTCCCATTTATCGAAGTCTTTTATGGAGCACGCGATCTCAGCTCTTCCTTCTAGCTGGCTCAGAATGTACTTGAAGAGAATGTCGGTTTGAGTAGCATCGGCCAATTTGATAGCATTTTTGCAGTTAGTTATAAAAGCGTTAAGTTTTTCACGAGTTCCATCGAATTTGTTGATGAATTTTAGAAGAATGTTCAAATCTATCGGCGCCATGACGATTTTTGAGGTATCGTCTTTATTATTTTCACTGTTATTTTCTTCACCTTTCACCATATCAAAAGTAACGGGAAAAGGCCCTGTATAATATCACTTGAACTTTAATAGTCACTGGATCGAGGCATAGAAATTCAATACGGCGCCCACGCAAAGTCTGGAAGTGATAAGAATGCACAGATAGAACTCACAGTACTGCAACGAAGAAGTGCATAGTGGCATAGCCTTTGCCACTATTTCCACGAAGATGCATAGGTAATCCAGATTAAGGAAATCGAAAAAAAGATTTTCCTCGAAATAATTTAGCACTGTTTCACCAACACAACACTTGTAGTTTCGATTGGAATCAGGAAATTTATTCACTTTGATTTTTAAAATAGTTTAAGTCACTTGATTTATTAGCTTTATTTTAATTGGTAATTCACTTCACTTTTTAGATTTTGGAAGTTTTTACGCGGAGGAGTCCAGGGATTTTTCGGAATCCCTTTGCGCTGCCACCAAATGTTATATGGGGCCGACGTCAGCGCTTTTTAAAAAAACTATTTATTTGAAACTAGAATTAAATTTATTATTAATTAATTAAACACAAAGGATTTTGAAATAATAAAACTTTGAATTAGAAATACAAAAGATTCAGAGAAAATATGAGCCGCGCACGGAGGTTCAGGACGGACTGACTGGGACTGGGAACTAGGTTCAAAAAGATGACTATGCATTTCAGATTTCAGGAGGGGATCTATGCAAGCTCAGCAGTTTTACTTACATAGCTATTTTATAACAGTACCCTCCGAAGCACAAAAGTACCTTTCTTACGGACGATCAGGTAGTTTAGTATGCAATGTCTGAAGTCGTAATTCGAGAACAATCCCATACAAAAACGGGAGCTCACAAAACTTCAGTATAAAATAATAACTTATTCATTTTAAATTGTTTTCCTGACTACGTCCCTGGCAACTTAGAGCGTTGCCATATTCCTTCATTCCCTTATGTAAATACGCTGCGAAGAAGAGGAATTTGTATGTCAAGATCGTAAATCATGTATTAGGTATGCTTTGTAGCTTGTGGGAAACCGACATTGGGCTGTATAATTCAATCAAGGCTTTTGTGCTAACCTTGGCTTTGGGAATATCAAATGAATGGGTTTCATGAATTTTTGAGAATTCTTTTATGTTATGACTTATGACCTTATGACAGTCAATGATATTGTATGTAGGTTCTATGACAGTCATTCGAATTTTTTGTCTTGTTTTCTGCACAAATTCTAAATACCTAGCAAGCAACGAAAACCTGTCGTAGCAAAACCGTAGCAAGCTCTACCAATTTGCTACGAAAATGCTACAGTACATTTACAACGGGCTTTTATTCTAAATTTCAGATTAAAATCAATCATCTAATAGAGCACGTATAGTAACAAGGTTTTCGATGGTAGTTTAAGATAGCAAATAGTAAGATGATCTCTTTAAATGGGTATCTAGAATTGCTAACAATATTGCCGCTAATGGAGTCAGTAGGAAGTGGGCAAGGTGCTGTGTGCAAGTTTAAGTGGGAATGGTTACAATTCACATGGGTATTAAATAAAGTTTTAGTCAATAACGAGTGTTCTGTGTCTGCTGAAGGTTCAATTTATAATTATTTTAATATAATTATTATTGTTAACAAGAATAACCAAACTCAACAAGCTGCTGATAGCACTGTTCAATCGACTGTCTAACTTGAAACAATGAAAGAGCAGCATTGACTGCAAGTAGCGACCGCGCGTTGTTTGCAAGTTCATAATTACCGCGCGAGAACTTGCTCTGAAGCTACTGAGAGTTCCAATTTATGCTTTGATCCCTTCAACAGATGTGAGTGTTCAATCGACTGTCTAACTTGAATCAATGAAAGAGAAGCGTAAGCAGCTAAGGTACTTGCTCCTTGTTTGCAAGTTTGTGTGCAAGTTTTTAATTACCATGCGAGAACTCGCTTTGAAGCGGATATCTACTTTTACTGGTTTCTTACACAGTTAATAAGGCTAACCAGTATCGGTTAATCTAGTCAATAGTTATTGCTTATAGTACTGTTCAATCGACTGTCTAATTTGAAACAATGAAAGAGCAGCTTTGACTGTAAGTAGCAAGCGCATGTTGTATGGAAGTTTATAATTACCGTGCGAGAACTTGCTCTGAAGCTACTGGGAGTATCTATTGCCACTGGTTTCTCTTACTGTTAATAAGACTAACCAGACTCTATTGATCCCTTTCATAGATGTTGGTGTTCAATCGACTGTCTAACTTGAAACAATGAAAGAGCAGCGTCAGCAGTAAAGAGCAGTGTTGTATGCAAGTTCATAATTACCGCACGAGAACTTGCTCTGAAGCTACTTACTGGGAGTTTCAACTTACACTGGTTTCTCATACAGTTGATAAGACTAACCAGTGTTATGTGACCAAGTCAGTAAATAGGTATTAGGTTGTGTTCATCGACTGTCTAACTTGGAACAATTATTGAAGAACAGCGTCGGAAGCAAGGAGCAAGTTGTATGCAAGTACGAACTTACTTTTTCAAGCCTATGTAGGTAAGATCCGGGGTTCGTTTGATTCTAGGGAAAGGGATATACAAAGTACATTCTCGTCTTGACTTATCTAAAAAAAAGACGTTAGTATATACATTATTTGCTACTAATAGTATACGTACTAACGGCAGACTGAACTTGATTCGACTGCCAACAAGTTTTAGACTCCAAAAAAGCTTGCACACAGTTTATTGCTGAGCAGTCCACCAAGTTGGAACAAGTTTACAGAACTTGGCTTGTAATTATAAACTTGTCTGCCAGTTGCAAGAACACCGTTTTCGTGTTGTGCCACATCAGAGGTATAACTGAATCCGGAGTATACAGAAGGTTAACTCGACAATTCTTGAGGAGTTTCGCGACTGTCAATTGTTATATAGCCAGGGTTGCTACTGTCAAAAATCTCGAAATAGAAGAATATCAAAACAGAAAAATCTGATACCTACAAAAACGTTATTATGATTCTGAGCCAATTTTAATCCAAGAAATATGACGTTCTTGAATTTATACTAAACAATATTTATAGCAACCTGTGTTTTGTACGAATCGCTAATTTATTTATTTTTGTTTTTTACAGGTACGTACCTAAGAAGATAGTATTACCTACTTCAAACAAATCAGTAAGTGAATATTAACACCTTTCAAAAGTCACCAATGAAGAATATTTAAGGCTTAAATTCACACGGAAGAAATCACATGCAGATAAAAACTAAAGGAAACTTTAAAAAGCACTAAATAATAAATTAAAACACGTTGAGTTGAGCTTCGAAATTAACTTTAGAATTCTTGGTAATTGAATTGAAGCTGGCAGGTTAGAAAGCCCGTGGCCACTCACCGCGATGTTTGCTTTTAAACGAAAAGAAAAAACCAGAAAAGAATTCCAATTTCAAATATATTTCTTTTCATTTGAGGAAACTAAAGTGTGCTAAATAAAAGTAGAGAGATAACATTTTTTAAAGAGACAATATTAGTCAAAGTTTACGTGCGATTTGGTGGCACCCATACCAAAGAATACTAACTATAGCTAACCGCTCCCATACCATAATAATTGTCATCGCTTTCGAATGCTATCAAATCGCGCGCGGACTATATACCTACCTAAATATAAATAAATAAATCGTTTATTTTCTTTCACAAAGGTACTTTTACAGGTTTACATAAGAGTAGGTACTGAATATTATGTTGATGTGATGACAATATGCCTTTGTGAAAGACTGGTGTTCGAACTAGGAGGTCCCGTATTACGAATCACCAGGCTCTCACCCCAATTTATTAAGTATTTAGTAAGTACTAGTATTTTGGCAAAAGTAACGAACCCTTGTAAAACAGAACTTATAACATAACCTAGCATTTAAAAATGAATACAAAACAAAGAGTAATCAGCAATATGTGCAAACCTCACCATGATAGTATCAACCACCAATTCAAACTCAAACTAACTATATTTACGTATTTGCTATTTCTTTCGACATTTTACGTGGTTATTGTTTTACGAATAATATTTTTGTAGGAAAACCATTCTATTTGACTTTTAATCAGAGACTTACCGATTGTTTTCCGATTTGTCGTGGATAGCTTATTTCACCCCAAATATGTTATTTTGTTAACTTTCTAACGATAAAAGTTTTCATTCGCTTTGGATATAGATACAAACAAAAATGCTAATTAATAAACGTAAGTAGGTAGGTAGGACTACTATTGGTGCTCATAATTTAACTTAACATCGCCACTATGTTAACACTATCAAAAATCTAATTTGCGGCGAAAATCACCCGAAATACAAACACAATCCAACCAAAACACATAAACCGGATTAGCATACAAACGACGCATCTGATTGGTTGATTAATATTCAACGCGATGACGTCATAGTCCGTGAGCCCAACTAGACAGTTACCTAAGTCATGTGAACATGAAGATGAGACGCATAGGAACAGATCGGAAAAGCTCAAAGCCATAGCCAGGAATCAGAGTCAAAGTCAAAGTCAAAACATTTATTTCTTAGGAATTCACAATATTTCCTTTAAGAAAGTCACATTCTAATTCAATCTTAAAAAAGAGAAAATTTGTAATCAGGAATAGAATCAGAAGAATAACAACCAAGAATTGGCCAGAAGTACTTGGCAGAAAGTGGTAACTTTTAAAACCGTTCACTTTAGGACAGGCAGCATTATGTTTATCTTAATTACTAAAGAATAGCTAATCGCTGCTATAGTAATGATGTCATTATGATAAACCCGTAATATTTGTACTGGAAGTCACGGATTTTCCATCATCTGGAATATCATAGATTGTGATTCTTTATATTTCTTCTTTTGTTTAGCACAACTTTTTCAATCTGCTGCTATGCATCTCATCTTGATGTCATGTGACGTAGGTAACTGCTGGGATGGGCCTACGGACTATCAGACTATCTTGGAAATGTAATCCTGTTCGGAATGAGGATACTACACTTCAGCAGGCGGATGTATGTTTGTGTCCCGACTTGAGATTAGATCACCTAAGTGGTGTAGTCGTTTGAGCTTTGAACTCTCATGCTTGAAGGAGTTGGTTTGAATTTTAGAACGTTAGCTAAACAATTTTGTCTATAGAAAGTCTCTCCCGCTCACTCATGAACAATCCAAAATGTAAGGTTTCGATTTATTTCAGATTGTAATATTTTAAAGCAATATTTATTACTTTTCTAGATTCAGCTTTAAAGTTAAATGGACTTACTTACCATCTGCTGCTACGCAAGCGTCTCATCTGGATGTCATGTGACGTAGGTAACTGCTGAGATGGGCCTACGGACTATCAGACTATCTAGGAAATGTAATCCTGTTCGGAATGAGGATACTACACTTTAGCAGGCGGATGTATATGTTGGTGTCGCGACTTGAGATTAGATCGCCTCTGTGGTGTAGTTGGTTGAGCTTTGAACTCTCATCTTAATAGGAGATGGTTTGAATTATAGAACGTTAGCTTAACGATTTGGTCTATCTACTCTACTCGAAAGCCCTTTCACTTGAACTAACTTAGTTTTTTCACGAATAGGAGTAAAATAATTTTAACAAACTATATAATTTTATCTCAGTCGCTTTTTATGACACCCATGGGTAGAATCGGGGTGATGCTATTCTAAGCCGGCATTGCACGGCATAAACAAACATTTTCTTATTATATGTTTATGGGTAGGTAAGTAACTGTCTGCCAGGAGTAATCTTATCTCGGATCGGAACTGATGCCATTTCAACTTTATACGATTGTGTATTTGTGTTTATGTGTATCTTCACAAAATAGACAAATTACAGATGGACAGCTCGCTTGTTTTCTCGATCATTATACCTACGCTCTAGGGCCTAACCTAACTAAAGAGTAAAAGTAGCAACTTTTTCTTCTGATTTTATGAATTTCGGTACCTGGATCAAACGTATTTAGGTACATTACTTACATTGTATGAAACTAACATCATGACACGCTATTCAAAAATATTCACACTTGCCAGTCGTCATTTGCCCGTCCACTCGCATCGGACGCTGTTCACACTCACTACTAGCCGGTTTGAAACAGTTCGAGATTGCACGTAAACGACGGCGTTTCGATGAGTTTGTGAGTGTAGCGAGGTTTCTTTGTAGCCGTCTTTCTGTATTGGACGTCCGCCAATGCTTACCTTTGTGGTACCTATTCATGTTTGTGTGTATTCGTGTTTATGTTCAAAGTTGTAATGTTCCTCGCGGGTGTGGTTATAGCTGGATAGGAATAGTTCAATAAACTCTATAATTGCTTAGAGTGCAGTAAACTTTTTGAGCGTTTGGAGAATTGGTGTCATAAAAAATTTAGTATTTTTCATGAGATTTTAGTTTTACCGTTTCGATGGCAGTGAGATATAAAATAAGCATATCATGTTGGTCGGGGCACATAAAAATTGCAGTAACTACTTACCTACTCAAACTTCATGAGACACTAAATTCAAACTAAGGCGCTTTACGCACATAACGTCCCTTTCGACGTTATTTTTACCCGACTGCCTCAGAAGGAGGGTTATGATTTTCGAGAGTAAGTAATATGTATGTATGTAAGTATGTATGTGGACAAGAAAATTCTTTTTAACGGGCTACAGCCCAAACGGATAGTTGGATTTTGACATACCAGGTGTCGTTAGATTCGTCTCAGTAGCGCAAGTGACATTGATTATATTAAAAAAATATATTTCAAGATGGCAGATTTTTACAAAAAATACTACTTTAAAATTACCGCAGTCGGAATTTTGTTTTTTAACAGATCTACTTGTTGCGTTGCGCTATCGGATTTTGCTGATGCGTTTGTCAAACCGTTTGACAGATGCATCAGTAAACGCAACGTTGGGCATGCGTCGTCGTATAGGATTGAGGTAGAAATTTGCATTTTCCTAACGCTGCTATAGAGCAGCGCAAAAATAACATGGAAACCTCGAGTGGAAACGGACGTTATGTGTGTACAGCACCATAACATTACGGTCGTAAGTGTAACTATGAGCATATTACTTTAATATTCTACAGCTGCTCTGCTGTAATAAAACTCCAACGACGAGAGAAAATTATTAACATTCAAAGTACTCTTCATAAGAAGTTTTAAGTGGCTTTTAGGTATTTTCCTAACGACGTTAACAAAAGGCAAGAAAACTGTATAGCACAATTTATTTTAACACACCTTCTACCGGGAGTAACAGAAAGGGTATACAAGCCGAGAGGAGGTCAAGGTACTCATGAAACTGAACAACGCACAAGGGCCAATCAATCAGCTGATCAGCAATTTTGTATGGGAGGCCCAATTTTTTTTTTCATATTTCGATCCATGTTCCTTGGGGAAAGTTCTCCAGTTTCATGAGTACCTTGACCTCCTTTCGGCTTGTTATACCCTTTATGTTACTGTATTACATTTCTTTGAGTCATTATAAATTCAATTTAGCTTAAAACTTGCCATTAATGTATCTCTTAATTTTTTTTCTTATAGTTCTTCTCTACTTAATTGCTACAGGTAGCGCACCAAATACCATGTGAGCCCTAGTACACAGTACCCTCACAGCTCGTTAGGCCCTTGTTCACTTCCCGCAACGCATAATGAGGACATCGTACATTGCCGTGTCCTAGGCTTGTATTGTGACGTCATGTGAGGATGTAGACATGTACACTGTAATTATCATGCTAGGTTTATGACGGGTTACAGGTACCATACCTACTATGTTTAGAGTTTGACCTCGAAGTTCACCTGCCTGTAGTTCATTTGCATGAGATATGATTATGAATATGAATATGACTAACACGGGTATTACATGGGCAAATTTCAGGAATTTCAGAAATCCACGCATTTTGGTCATTAATATAATCATCTAACTTAAAATAAGCTTTATAACATAAAGTTTTCTTAATAATAATAAAAAAGCTAAAACGTCCCTCAAAAATTTGTCAGACAAAGCGATAACGACCGTGTTTTTACAAGTTATAACGCTCTGTCTACCCCGCAAGTAATAAATGCGTGATTTATGTATGTATGTATAACCTCTAAATTAAACATAGGTATCCTAAAGATGTACCGCACGAAACACCATGTGAGCCCTTGTACACCGTACCCGCACGGCTCGTTAGGCCCTTGTTCACTTCCCGCAACGCATAATGAGGACATCGTACATTGCCTTGTCCTAGACTTGTACTGCGACGTCATGCGAGGATGTAGACATGTACTCTGCTGTAATTATCATGTCAGATTTACAACGGGTTACAGGTAAAGTACTCTTCATAAGAAGTGGTTTTTAGGTCTACTGTAAAAATTATGGAACGTGAATTTAAAAACGTATATAGTACGACGACTTTTTTAACAAAATACAAGAAAACTGTATAACGAAATTTATTTTAACATATCTTATATTACGTTTCATTGACTGATTATAAGTTCAATTCATCATCTTCCTGCGCATATCCCAATTACTTGGGGTCGGCGCAACACGTTTCGTTGAACACAAAATCGTGTTGCAAAAGGATTTGAATTTATAATGACTTGCAAAAGTGTTGCAAAAGTCATTATAAATAATTAACCATAAAAATCGCTATTAACGTATTTCTTAAATAAAAATCTCTTATAATTCTACTCTACTCTAGTGATATACCTAGGTAGCGCACGAAGTACCATGTGAGCCCTTGTACACAGTACCCACACGGCTCGTTAGGCCCTTGTTCACTTCCCGCAACGCATAATGAGGACATCGTACATTGCCGTGTCCTAGACTTGTACTGCGACGTCATGTGAGGATGTAGACATGTACTGGTGTAATTATCATGTTAGGTTTACAACGGGTTACAAGTACTATAACTACTACATTTATTCTATGCCTACATTTAAAGTTGGACCTCGAAATTCACCTGCCTGTAGTTCATTTGCATGAGATATATATTATGATATGACTAACACGGATATTACTTGGGCAAAGATCTTTGACGTCATGGTTGAACAATCCAGTTTGTTTCTATCATTCAAGAAGAAATAATCCCACCAAAAACATTCTGTAAAAACTAGCCAAGTCTCGATGGAGCTGCTTGTTTATCTCTAAAAAGTAATGAAATTTAGACTAAGTTATGCCAAGTCTAATGCTATTTCTACGACAGGCCGTTGAATTTATACGAATTGAATTTATAGTTGAATTTATACGACAGGCCGTTGAACATTCTTCATACGTTTTGTGGATAACTTTAACTATAATAATAAAGAAATAGCATCACAATTTATTTAACACTCCTTTTATTACGTTTCTTTGACTCATTATAAATTCAATTTACCTTAAAACTCGCCATTAATATATCTATTAATTTTTTTCTCTTAAAATTCTTCTCTACTCTAATGTAATGATATACCTAGGTAGCGCACGAAATACCATGTGAGCCCTTGTACACTGTACCCACACGGCTCGTTAGGCCCTTGTTCACTTCCCGCAGCGCATAATGAGGACATCGTACATTGCCTTGTCCTAGACTTGTACTGCGACGTCATGTGAGGATGTAGACATGTACACTGCTGTAATTATCATGCTAGATTTTCAATGGGTTTCAGGTACTATACCTACCTACTACGTTTAGAGTTGAACCTCAAAATTCACCTGCCTGTAGTTCATTTGCATGAGATATGATACGACTAACACGGGTATTCATTACTTGGGCAAAGATCTTTGTTTCTATCATTCAATAAATATTTAAACAAATGACTTAGGCGCTTTACACACGTAACGTCCGTTTCTACGTTATTTTTGCGCTGCGCTGTCACAGCGTTAGGAAAATGCGAATTTCCACCTTAACCCCATATAAATACGACGACGTATGCGTATATGTGTAAAGAGACATAATTAAAAAAAAACGTTCATTACCCATATTTTGATACTTACTCGTATAAACACATGATTTGCCACGTTGCAAACTGCCTACTATCACTTCATCAAAACCCCACCCTTTTGTAAGAACTTAATATTCCCTGCGAGTAGTATCATTTTACACCCTAAATAATGTCATTTTCACCCTGTATGTGATCCTGCATAGAGATATGTGTTGTCGTGTATACGTGGTGTCCCGGAAGGGTGTGAAAGGCTCTCGGGGGAGAGGTCGTGATAACGCATAAACAGATTGTGACTACATGCTGTATAATGGTGACCTTTTTTTAAATTTCGGAGAAAACATAGGACCTTTCTGGTGGGGAATTAGTTATCGGTATACTTTTACGTGATAAAAAGCATGCATGCATTTTCCCGCAGTAAAAATTACCTAGCTATTGTCACTCTTGGATGTTGTAGCTTTCTTTTTAAGTTGTAAATTACAAATATTTCCTTCTTATTATATTAGTGCAGATTACTTGTATATGTATTGTAGCATCATCATGATGTCTATCTTTATGTTTGTAGCACTAATGTACAGTCGCATCAGCATTAATTGTCAAGCACGAAGGATGTCACTTCACAGTGAATTGCTCTTGTATAAGTAGTTAGTGAACTCCTTGTCTCATCAATTTCATTTCTGGGGAAACCCTTTTCATCCCAGACTCGTAATAAACCCAATTTTCAGAATCCAAAACACTGAACTCCAGAAATGAGATTTTCATCAATATCGTCTCGACGTCCTTTAAGAGCGCATTCAATTTTTCTAGCAAATTTGCAAATATTGGCTTTATAAACATGCGAGTTTCTCGAAAACCGTTATGTAAAAATAATATGTTACTTGAACATTTAATCAAGCATATCTTCATCTAAAAAATGTACAATGTAAATATTAAGATTTTAGTTTTAAACCTGTTATAAACAGCGATATCTAAAGCGACAAAACCAAAATTCAGGAAAAGACCTCAAATCAAACGTGAGTTTTAGAGTTTTGGTTCACTGTAAAAAAATATCAATTATACAAAAATAGAGTATATATTTGAGAACAAAGTCTACAGTGAACATTTTACAATTTTATTCAGAAATATAGAATAATACCACGTTTTTATATACGATTTTTTGCAAAATAATGCGCCATTATAACGGCTTCTGTATGAAAAAATAACAGTAGTAAAGATTTAAAAAAAATATATGTTATTTAAGAAGATATACTTAATCTAATTGCAGAAAAATATATTTATTTTTATTCATAATATCACTGTAAAAAATATTCAAACATCGCCATGTTTTTCGCAAAATGACGCTCCGAGAGGTCTGGCAGGGAAAATTGTATGGGCTTCGTGAAAAGCTCTATAGCGGCCTTAAGTAAAATTTGAATAAAACAAAGAAGATTAATTAGAAATCGGCCGACGGATTTCTGAATTCTGAAATCTCAAAATTGAGATATTGTCTCCAAAGTTGATGACTTTTTCAATCTCAAGAATTCGTAATTTTATTTTAATGTTCTAATTTCTAGTCTGTTCAAAAGAATTATCTTCTCGTGCATGTAACTTAAGTTAATTGGAAAATCCTTTTCGCTTGAGCGTTTTAAACTTTTAGTTCGTTCTTTAAAGCGAGCATGTTTGAAATACTAGAGCTTAATTTAAGGACTTTGACGGTAATGCAGATGTACAAGCATTGTTCGAAAATGTTTTAACGAGAATGAAATTTAATTTAATTTTTGCGCATTAGTCTGTTCAAGTTACCTGTTCTAGAAATCTGCTTGTGTTAGTCTAACTTTCTCGAACTTTTAACGTTTACAAGGTTACCTTACCGTGAACTTTGCTAACTCTTGAGCTGAAATTGAACATGACATCTTAAGATTGCGAACACATCTCCCCTTTGCCACATTAAAACCTTCAGCGCTACGAGAATTTAATTTCGCTCATTTATTTACTTAGAAACTCGCTTCGTGTTACGAAGATCTCTCCCACGGTTCATTATCAAACTTGTATCGAGCAAAGATCCTACCGCCTGCGCCAAAAATGAACGACATCCATAGCTGCTTTTGTATGACACGTGTGTATCAGCTCTGTACGCAATTTGGCAATGAAGAACATCACAACCTAAATTGAAACATCTTTTCATGGTTTATGACTTGTATAACGACAAACCGTGTCGCGAATAATTTTCCGAAGTTTGTGTACTTAACATCTCGGATATACTTATTTGTTTTGATTATGTTCATTCAGATGGATGTTTTGAACTTTGACTTTGTGGAAGTCACGATAAGAAGGTATTTTAGAGTCAACGTTTATATTTGAAAGTTTTTTAATTTATGAGCTAAAGAAAAAATAAAATAATACATTATTTAGCTATGTAATCGCTGTTTGAAGTGTTTTTAATTTAGTTTTTATAGTAATGGCAATTACATTTTATTCTTGGCGTCTTTTCAAATTGCCTTAATTCAAATTGAAGCAAAATTGAAAAACCTTTCATTATGGCGATGATATTTTTAGAAAGCATTTTACTCATTTCAATTTTCTGCAAATTTAAAATGAATACGGCTTTTAACACAACAAAGGCCCGCGATAATTTAGTGATGTTTGTAAATTGAAAAATAATGCCTTTACAATAAAGCAATAATTTATTTAAGCTGTCAGTACATAATATTCTATATCACTTTTTCACGATTAGTTTTATTATTAATGTAATAAATAAAATAATCATGTTTAAGAACTTTAAAAATGTAGGTTATCAAATCCGTACCTACTATAAAAAATATTGTATTTCCTTAACTCACAAACGCAATGCCAAAACTCTGTTTATGACACACCGCGGTTTAAAACAACTAGGGAATTCGTTCGCAAACTACCACACATCCGGAAGTTTTAATGAAATTTACATTGCATATAATATAATGTTCGCTCCACGTACCGAGGCTCGTGTGGTTCTGCATAATAACGCGAATGTTTTGTAATAACTCCATGCAGAGCTGCGAGTGATTAAAAAATGGAATGTGCTATGAAGAAATGCATATACATACATACTATACACATTTCCCTTGTGCAGCAGGCATTTTGCATGAAATTTTGAATATTTATCTATGAAGCCACCACTAGGATGCTGTTTAGTTTTCGTATAAAATGGGCGCGCGGTGCTGGCAACACTGCTCTGTCATTGTCACGTCCTCTGCCGTCGCCCGCATCGTTGATGCGAATATTAATTATAAATGGTGTAATTAGTGTGTTTTCGGTTTTCTCGTGTGGTTTTCCCTGTTCGGTGGGGAAGTGAACCAAGTGATTTTGGTTCCGGCGCTTTGATTGAGAGTCACGCGACCGCCGGCAAAATATAACCTCACTTTTCGTTGGCTCGCGTCGTGGCTGCCGATAGCTACGTATTTTAATTATAAATGATTGAGGCCAACGGGCCGATTTCTCATTCGGAGAGAAATCTTTTAGTTATTTTGTGTTAAAAACATTATGTGATGTCGAACTGTGAACTATAGTGCAAATTGGAGGAAAGGAGTTCGAGAACGAGCGGATGTTCCAGTGCTGTGAGTTTAGGTTATTCCCTATTCCTGCGCTCCTAAAATATCCTGAATACCTGATTCCTGTCATACTTAAACTCACAAAGAAACGGCGTCATCGTTTGCTCGGTAAGCAATTCGTTGCTGGGCCCTGTTTAAGTAGATTTTGGAAACAAGAATTTCTCGGCCGGAAACTTTCCGGAACAAAATTCTCTCATTAAATTTATTTTATTTAGCTATAGTAAAGAGCACTACGAATCGTAGTCAAATGTTGTTCGAGGCTGATCGACCATTTAGTTTTAGATTTTAAGATAACTTTAATTTGCTTCCACTGCGCTAAGATCAGCTTCGGAATCAAACATTTTTGGTAGCAGAGCGTGGTTGCTTTATTGCAACATAGTTAGCCGTAATTTAGTATTAAGCGTGTTTTTATATTACCCACATATTTTATTAATTTTGGAAAATATTGTTTCGGTTTTTGTGACTGTATTGTTTGCCTAGTGAACGGTACCTTATCGGTAAGGTCTAGGCCAGTCAACTAACATTTATTTTGTGGTATTTGTTTATTGGTTTTCGTTTTATTAAGTCGAGTGTGTAAAAGTTGGTACCATGGCTCCCTCGATCGCCAGGTATAAGGCTGCTATAAAGACAGAATTAAGGTGGTTTACTACCACAGCGGCAATGATCGGCCGCGAGGACCGGGAGGACGCGCTCTTGAAAAGTGCACTACAGGCAGATGAACGGGTTCGGGTTGTGTCGGAACACCTCACAGAGTGCCTCATGCTCCTTGAGGAAGCTCCTAACCCTGAAGATAAGGAGCTGGTTGAGGGCGATGTAAGCCAGTGCTTGGAGCTGGCACAGGACATTGCGCAGGCAGCTGCGGACATATCTAGGCGACGTGACGGAAAGGAAAAGCCATTCCGTGGTAAAGTGGGACAAGGATTACAGGTGCCTCTTCCGCCTGTTACGGTTCCAGTCTTTGCAGGCGATTACGCCGACTGGCCGGCGTTTGAGGACCTGTATAGCAGTGTGGTCCACACACGGACGGACATAACGCCGGCGTACAAGATGGCTCAGCTGATGTCCAGGCTACATGGAGAGCCTCATGAATTGCTGACGCATTTGGCTGTCTCGGATAGCAATTATGAGGTGGCGTGGAAGATCCTTACCGACCGGTATCGAAACAAGCGCCTGATTGTAGACAGGCTGTTAGACCAGTGGCTGTCAATACCAACCATAACGCGAGGTACGGACCTCCGCGAGAAAATCTTCCACCCAGTCAGTGTCGCGGTCAGCGCACTAGAGCGACAGGGTTTGCCAGTGGCGGGCTACGGTTATATCTTGGTCCACACAGTGCTTCGCCGCCTGCCGAGCGAAATGGTCGCTCGATTCGAGCAGCTACATGGGGCAAGTCCTCGGACCACCTCCCGACCTACGAGGATCTGAAGTCGTTCCTCGAGGCCGAAAGCAGGCGAGTGGACGTCCAGGCTGGTGAAGCCCCTCGCAAGGAGACCTCTGCCCCTCGCCACCCGGAACGGCCGGGTGCACCGGCGCGAGGAGGCAACAGTGGGCAACCCAGGCGGTACAACACCGCATTGGAATCAGGGTGTGCCTACTGCAGGAGACAGGCCACGGGGTGGCAGCGTGTCAGGAGTTTGCTGCGCAGCGGGTTCAGAGGAGACGGGGTGTGGCACAGCAGAGGCGTTGGTGTTTTCGGTGCCTGGGGCCGCATCAGGTGCGAGTGCCCTTCAAGCACCAACTGTAGGTACTGCCAGGGTGCACACCATCCGCTGCTCTGCATGAATCGCTCCGGAGGCGCCGGGGCAGCGCTGGATCGGATCAGCGAAGAGCCTGCCCACCAAGGGAGGAGCAACGCTCCCCACCCTCCAAGGAGGAGCCCACCTCCGCATCGGTCACAGGGACAGGCAGGGGGACGTCAACAGACGGAGCCCACTTACCCAAGGACGTGGGGACGATCCCCACCACGGCAGCAGGTGCCGGATTGGGGAAGAGCGGCACAGGAACGTGGCCAAGGACACCCATCCCAGGTACGGGATTCAACGGGCGGGTGTCAGGGGGCACTAGGCAGCCACCAGGGTACATGCAGTATTCTGCGGGCTTGAGCCACCTGGTTGGGTCTCAAGACCCACGCATGCCTCCGCCTATGCCTGAGTACCCGCGGCTACAGGCGCAACCTCGGTACGGACGTTTGCCGTCGGGGTACTATAGAACTCCAGCCATGGCCTTTATGGGCAGACCTCCCTACCAGCAGGAGTGGGACCCATACACAGGTTTGGGTAGTGAGGATACCCCGCGGGACGCGGCCTCACCGCGTTTAGATTCCCGCTAGGTAATCGCCGCCTACTCATCAGCTTCGGCTCCCCGTCCAATCACGGTACTTTTGCCAACGGCTAAGATTTGGGTATGGGGATACGGTGGCCGGACCATTCAAGTAAGAGCCCTACTGGATACAGGGGCTCAGGGATGTATTGTATCGAGTAAGCTGGTGAGTAGGCTAGGCCTAAATGTACGGCCAAGTGAGGATGAAGCTGTAGGCATCGGGGCCTAAATGTGCCTGACATTCGGGGTCAGACGAACTTTGAGTTCGCATTAGGTAGCACATGTACAGGGTCAGCTATCAAGTCTCAGCCGTGGTGCTGGATGAAGTGGTTGGGAAACTCCTCAGGTTAGGTTACCACCAACGGTACGAGGGTTAACCACAGGGTTGGAGTTAGCTGATCCTGATTTTGATACTCCTGGTACGGTGGACGTACTTCTCGGGTCAGACGTCCTCGGGAGATTATGGTGCGGTAGGAAGAAGGTACTCCAGGAAACTGGTTTGGTGGCCGTAGATACCACAGGGGGGTATGTTGTTTTCGGCCCAGTTTGGAGACCTCAGGACCTACCAGAAGGGATCCGGTCCTCTATGGTAGTGTGCTGTCAGAGGTGCTGCAGAGGTTTTGGGAGTCTGAAGAGCCGCCCACGGCGGACAGACGGAAGCCAGAGGATGACGAGTGCGAGTTGTTCTATCAATACAACACTGCGAGATGCCCGTCAGGCAGATTCGTGACCAGGCTACCTTTTCTCCCAAACCGCCCCGCTTTAGGTAGTTCGCGACAGCTCGCGGAACGGAGACTACTCGGAATGGAGCGGAAGATGAGGCGAGACCCAGCACTTCGGCAGAAGTATATAAATTCATGCGGGAATATATTCAATTGGGCCACATGTCGGTGTCCAGCCTGGATTGGAGGTGTGTCGAGCATTATTACATTCCACACCTGGCTGTCTTGAAGTCACCTGAGGCGAAAATACGGGTGGTGTTTGACGGTTCTGCTCCTACCTCGAATGGTGTGTCTGTGAACCAATGTTTGCACGCGGGTCCTAAATTGAACCGGGACATTGTGGACATTCTCACAGACTTTCGGTTACACCAGGTAGCGTTCGTCGCAGACGTCAAAATGATGTTTCGCCAAACCATGATACATCCGGATGACCGTCGGTATCAGCTGATTTTGTGGCGTGAGAGCCCAGATGAGCCGATGGTCACATACGAACTTAACACGGTGACGTATGGACTTAAGCCAAGTCCGTATTTGGCAGTACGTACGCTGCGAGAGTTGGCCGCACAGGAAAGGGTAAGATATCCTCGAGCCGCAGCAGTACTGGATCGCGACGTCTACGTGGACGATATCTGCACGGGTGCTGATAGCGTGGAGCAGGCGCTAATTCTACGAGACGAGTTGATCGCGATCATGGGTTCAGGAGGTTACGAGTTGCGGAAATGGTTGTCCAGTTGCCCAGAGCTCCTGGCCGGTTTGCCAGGCGAGTTCCATCAGGACCCGCACCTCTTTGAGAACCCGGACAATCCAAACACGTTGGGCATCCTCGGGGTGCAATATAGGCCAACGCATGACGTATTCACGTACAAGATCGAGCCCGACCTTTTGGAGAAAACTTGGACTAAGCGGTCGGTACTGTCGACAATCGCTAGAACGTTCGATCCTAGCGGATGGATCGCCCCGGTTACGTTCATGGCGAAGTGCTTTTACAAAGGTTGTGGCTAGCCAACTTAGGATGGGACGACCAACTCTCCGGAGAGTTGTTGAAGGATTGGCTCAAGTTTGTGACCACCTTACCAGGGATTGTGCACATCGCGATACCCCGCAAGTTAGTCCCATCGGTGGGATGTAAGGCTACCCTACATGGGTTTTGTGACGCCTCGGAGCGAGGGTACGCGGCAGCTGTATACCTTCGGACAGCAAGTTCAACGGGAACTGTGCACGTGCGTCTGGTTATGGCCAAAAGTAAGGTGGCACCAGTCAGAACTAGATGGACCATCCCCAAATTGGAATTGGCAGGGCAGCTCTTCTAGCGCGCTTGCTAAATCATGTAACCTGCAATCTGCGTGGTACCATCAACTTGGATGAAACGGTGTACGCGTGGACTGACAGTCGGATAGTTCTGTGCTGGTTGCAGACGTCGGTACATACACTTGAGGTTTTCGTGGCAAATCGGGTGTCACAGATTACGGGGTCGGAAACTCCGTTAGTGTGGAGGCACGTACCGGGAGAATGGAACCCAGCGGACTGCGCTTCGCGCGGGTGCAGGGCACCTGATTTGGTGAGTCACCCACTGTGGTGGGGACCTCAATGGCTGACTGAGTCGCCGCAGGAATGGCCATTCAACGAGTGCAGGGCGCCGCTTGGGCCACCTGATCGAGGTTTGCGAGTGAACGTGGGGCAACTCGTACCGAAGCCTAACCCAGCTTTCTTGCTGGAACGGTATAGCTCCTCGACAAACTTCTTGGGGTGACAGGTTGGATCAAGCGGTTCGTGAACAACTGCAGGAAGCCTCAAGCAGAACGGAACTTTACACCTGTCCTCTCGCCTGCGGAGCGGAATGCGGCTCTATGCTCATTGGTTAGAGTCGTCCAGGCGGAACATTTTGAAGAGGAGGTCAGGCTGCTCAGGGATGGACGTGGAAAGCTGAAGGGAGGAATTGTGCGCCTCAACCCATTCCTGGATGAGCAAGGTATGCTCAGGGTTGGAGGCAGACTTCGGAACGCTAGCCTGCCCTTTTCGGCTCGGCATCCACTGTTACTTCCAAAAGGGACCCTTAGTTGAGCTCTTAGTCAGGGATCGTCATGAGAAAAACTCGCACGCGGGCTGTAATGCGCTATTGGCCATCCTACAGCGCGAGTTCTGGATCTTATCGGGACGACGAACGGTACGTAGCGTTGTGTTTAGGTGCTTGCCTTGTTACCGCTTGAAGGCAGCCACAATGCAGCCACAGATGGGAGATCTCCCACCGGACCGGGTGACGGAGGCCTGGACGTTTGCAGGTGTGGGAACGGATTTTGCAGGCCCTTTCATGGTAAAGGCATCACGCCTACGGAACGCAAAGTCTATCAAGGCGTACTTGTGCGTGTTCGTGTGCCTAGCCACCAAGGCCGTCCACTTGGAGCTCGTGGCCGACCTATCTACGGAGGCCTTTTGGGCAGCGCTGGAGAGATTTACGTCGCGACGAGGGCGACCAGCGCTGATCAGGTCGGATTGTGGTACCAACTTTAAGGGTGCTGATCGGTGTATGAAGGAAATTGTAACGTTCTTAAGGGAGAACGAAGAAGCCATCAGCACGGGCCTCTCCCGTCAGGGCATTACCTGGGTGTTCGATCCACCAGCGTGCCCTCACTGGGGTGGTATTTTTGAAGCGGTTGTAAAGTCCGCTAAGACGCATTTGTTGCGCGTTGTAGGGTTAACAATTTTGACTTTCGAGGAGCTGGCGACCGTGTTTTGTAAAATTGAGGCTGTACTCAATTCGCGTCCTTTGTGTCCGCTCAGCTCAGACCCAAATGATTTAGAGGCCCTGACGCCAGGGCATTTCTTAATTGGCCGCCCACTTAACGCCTTGCCGGAATATCCCTATACGGAGGTGAATAGCAATCGTTTGTCGCGTTATCAGTTGTTGCAGCAAATGACTCAAAACTTTTGGAAGCGTTGGTCGCTTGAGTACTTGCACATTCTGCAGCAACGCCTTAAGTGGACGGACAGGACTGAACCCCTGCATTGGGGATCTCGTTCTGGTTAAGGATGCCAACCTACCGCCACTGCGTTGGCGCCGGGGCGCATTCTCAACCTGTTTCCGGGTAGTGATGGCACTCCTCGAGTTGCAGAAGTTCAGGTGGGGGATTCAGTCCTTAAGCGAGCAGTAGCTACATTATCACGCCTGCCATGCATAGAGCGGACCGATGGGTCGGTCCGGGGCGGGTGAATGTTTAGTTTTCGTATAAAATGGGCGCGCGGTGCTGGCAACACTGCTCTGTCATTGTCACGTCCTCTGCCGTCGCCCGCATCGTTGATGCGAATTTTAATTATAAATGGTGTAATTAGTGTGTTTTCGGTTTTCTCGTGTGGTTTTCCTGTTCGGTGGGAAGTGAACCAAGTGATTTTGGTTCCGGCGCTTTGATTGAGTCACGCGACCGCCGGCAAAATATAACCTCACTTTTCGTTGGCTCGCGTCGTGGCTGCCGATAGCTACGTATTTTAATTATAAATGATTGGAGGCCAACGGGGCCGATTTCTCATTCGGAGAGAAATCTTTTAGTTATTTTGTGTTAAAAAACATTATGTGATGTCGAACTGTGAACTATAGTGCAAATTGGAGGAAAGGAGTTCGAGAACGAGCGGATGTTCCAGTGCTGTGAGTTTAGGTTATTCCCTATTCCTGCGCTCCTAAAATATCCTGAATACCTGATTCCTGTCATACTTAAACTCACAAAGAAACGGCGTCATCGTTCGCTCGGTAAGCAATTCGTTGCTGGGCCCTGTTTAAGTAGATTTTGGAAACAAGAATTTCTCGGCCGGAAACTTTCCGGAACAAAATTCTCTCATTAAATTTATTTTATTTAGCTATAGTAAAGAGCACTACGAATCGTAGTCAAATGTTGTTCGAGGCTGATCGACCATTTAGTTTTAGATTTTAAGATAACTTTAATTTGCTTCCACTGCGCTAAGATCAGCTTCGGAATCAAACAGATGCACTTCATCGGTGTACATCAAATATTCCTCCTTAGACATGGAAATAAAACATCAGGACATTCGAATATCTGGCAGATACACTATCATCATCTTCCTGCCCTTATCACAAATCCCAAAGTTGGGGTCCGTCCGTGCAATATATTTTGTTACAACACAAATTCATTACGTGTGGCAATAAGATGCATGGAAGATGCACCTATGCTGTGTCAAAATAATGTGATTGTACCAAATATGAGGGCTCGCTTGTATCTAGCATTATTACGTAATGATGATGATACAAATGAGGGAACATGCTGGCTACAATACTCTTTGCCTTGAAGAAACAAGTTTATCCAATTTACTTTGAGAAAATTTTCAACATTTCATGTCTCCTGGAGGTGAATTAGTTTTTTATTTTAAAACAAAATGTGTTCTCTTCACGTTCTGAACTGAATTTGCTCCGTGCATAATAATGAGACTGGTTTGTTATAATTTCTTATGTTTTCTCTTTAAAACTTTTTCCCCGAAGGAGACTTAAATGAATATCAACGACTCTTGAGAATAATGATCTTGAACTGCTTCTTCTTTTAATTATATTACCTTCTTTGTAAAAGATTGTACTTTTGTTAAAGCATATAATAGAGAAACTGATGCCAGTACTTAATTTATGTTTGAGTCTGGGTGGCATTATAGTAGTATTAGCCATCAGTAGGGTTAGGTTAGGCGGGATGGACACCGCTGCTATATAAGCGAGCGAGAAGGATCGCGCGCCCCATTTTGCCGGTGTCCGTCGTGCGAGGTAGACGTAAGCTTTCTATTTTTGTTGCTATTTTTGTGTCATTTCGATATCAGTGTATCAGGATATTTTCATTGTATTTTCCAACATTTTCTTTGTCTAAATTAATTTGGATTTGTATTTTTAGGTTAATTAAAAATTGTTTTTTAAAAACTTGAACCGCTTCTGATTTTTTACATCAGAAGTGGGATAAAAATCACATTCCCACATTCTTTCGGTCTTAATTTTGACATATTTTTGAATATTGAGATAATATTCTTCCGCGTGATATTTGCTTACCCTCATTTTGTTTTATTTTTCATTTTACGTAATATGGGTACACCTACCCGTTCGCGTTCACGTCATCGGCGTTCGGGAGGCCGGCGCTCGCGCAGTCGCTCGCGAAAGGATAGGTCTGATTCGCGTAACAGGCGTTTACGGTACCGCCGATCTCCGGAACCTCGTTCGCGGGGTAGGCGTTCTCGCAGTCATTCTCGCAAGCGTACGTCCGAATTGCGTGATACGCGTCGGCGTAATTGTCGCTCTCCAGATCGGCGTTCTCGCGGTAGGCGTTCGCGCAGTCACTCGCGTTCAATGAGAGCGAAGCGTTCGCGTGGCCGTCGTTCCGTTTCACATGGCCGGCGCGCTTCTACGCAGTCGCGTGGTCGCCGTTCTGTTTCGCGGAGGCGGGATTCTCACGATAAGGGCAAACGTCATGGGGTGTCACGCGACCGTCCCGCGGCTGGCGCTCAGCGCGGAGAGCAAAGCACGCGAACGATGCGCACGCCTGAGCCGCTACCGCCGCCGCAGAGTAATTGCGGATCATGGGGAACCGTACTTTCGCGTTTAGAAGCCTTAGAAAGGCGCTCGAACGTCCCAACTATAGAGCCTCGAGTCGAGCCCACTACTGGTCAAGTTACAGAGCAAATCGTAGAAGCAATTCAATCATTAAGATCTGTTAGTACAAATCATTACTATGTTTCAAATTTTGACCCCAGCATCCATGATGTGGATTCATGGTTTAGTGAAGTTGACAGGGCCAAGCTCATCAATAAGTGGGACGATCGAGAATGTCTCTCTCGGATAGGACATTGTTTGAAAGGGGATGCCAAATCATGGCTTAGTGAGTGGGTCTCGAACGATCGTACGTGGACAAATTTTAAAAAGGATTTTAAACCTTTGTGCGTACATAAAATTGATTCAGCTGGTATCCTTTTTGAAGTTTTGTCCACTAATTCGGACAAATATCAAACTTATGCCGAGTACGCGCGAAAGTCGTTGTTACGGCTGCTCATAGTCAAGGGTCTGAGTGAGGAGTTGGTTACTGAGATAGTATTGCGTGGTATTACTGATCCTCAAGTAAGCGACTGCCGTCAATGCTAACTTAAAGCCCGATGATCTTGTAAATTATTTGTCATCATTTATAAAGCCTTCGAAAAATATTTCCTCAGACGGTCGGTCGAATTCCCATAGGAATGATGGGAAAAATAGGACACCGGGTTTTAGGAAAGCATTACCACCATCTAAATGCTATACTTGTTGTGAAGTCGGTCATAGGCAAATTGCGTGCCCAAAACGGCCGAAGGTTACGAGTACTCCAAATGCGACATCTGATGCTCCGAATCAGAACCCACCTGGTAACAAATCGAAACCAGCTTCAACGACGTGCACTTACTGCAAGAAGCCGGGTCACGATGTAACGAGATGTTTCGCAAAACAGCGCGTTGAACAGGAACGTACTAAGAAAAATGTTAATTTTTGTTCTGCCCCGTTAACATACCTGTTAGAAAAGCGCAATGAAATCGTGGTGGGTGTGATTCAGGGTATTCCGGTGGACATTTTGATAGATAGCGGTGCCATTGATGTCTCCCTGATATCATCTTCGGTTGTTAACCATTTTTCCTGCGCGAGGAAACCAACTAGTTGTCAGGTTAAAGGTATAGGTGAATCGACCACGTAAGTTGATTCCTATGTTACGTTGACGGTAGAGTTAGAGGGTATTTCATTGCAGGCAGACTTTTTGGTTGTTCCTAGCGAATACATGAATGCTCCTATAATTATAGGGACGGACGTTCTTGACAGAGACGGTGTTATTTATATACTAACTAAAAACTTTCAGCGTATTATCCGTGATTCAAAGCTTACGAATGTTTCGGCTGTTGAATCGTCTGCGCATACAACGATAAACACACCTTTAACTGGCGATAACTTGAATACTTTAAAAGAAATTTTAAATGAATATTAACAACACATGATCTCTGGCACGGCGACTTCCACTGTTAATACTGGAAGCATGCGCATACGACTCAATAGTGATGTTCCGGTTCATTACCGCCCGTATAAAATGTCCCACAGTGAGAAATTGAAGGTTAGGGATATAATTCAGGATCTTCTATCCAAGGCATCATTCGTGAATCGGAGTCGCCCTATTCAAGCCCTATTCTATTAGTCAAAAAGAAGGACGGCTCCGACCGAATGTGCGTGGATTATCGCGCTTTAAATAAGTTGACGGTCAAAGATGCGTATCCATTGCCCCTTATTGACGACTATATAGATCGCCTAGGCAAATGCCGTTATTTCACTACACTGGACATGGCAACAGGCTTTCACCAAATTCGGCTAGATGATGATTCTATCCCGCTTACCGGTTTTGTGACGCCCGAAGGGCACTTCGAATACCTAAAAATGCCTTATGGCCTAGCAAACGCCCCAATAGTATTTCAGCGGATTATTAGCTCGACACTTCGCGAATTTATTGAAAGTGGCAAGGTATTGGTCTACATTGACGATTGTTTAATTTTATCGGACACCGTTGAGGAAGGTTTGCAGACGTTGAAGGAAGTATTGGCTACTTTGACCAAGGCAGGTTTCTCATTAAATTTAAAGAAGTGCTCGTTCTTGTGTTCTGAAATAGAGTACCTAGGTCGTGTAATATCCAATGGGCAAGTGCGACCATCTCCGAGTAAGGTTCAGGCTCTCGTTAACTCCACTCCTCCGCAAAACGTGAAACAGGTCCGTCAGTTCCTTGGTCTGGCAGGGTATTTTCGGAAGTATATACCGAATTACTCCACTAGAACAGCGTGTATAGCACGTTTGACTCGCAAGGACGTCCAGTTTAGTTGGAGATCTGAACAGGAGCTTGTAAGGCAGGAAATTATTGCGTGTTTAACGAGTGAGCCTATCCTGGCTATATTTGATCCCAGTTTAGAGACGGAAGTGCACACGGACGCCAGCAGCTTGGGCTATGGCGCAGTCTTATTGCAAACCCATCAGGGTGGTACTAAGCGCGTAGTGGCTTACTACAGCCAGGTGACCAAGGG
Source organism: Phthorimaea operculella (assembly GCA_024500475.1). Lineage (NCBI taxonomy): Eukaryota > Metazoa > Arthropoda > Insecta > Lepidoptera > Gelechiidae > Phthorimaea > Phthorimaea operculella. The sequence goes on along the minus strand of JANFCV010000323.1, from coordinate 103,064 downwards.
TGCTGAGCCGAAGTATCATTCTTACGAACTTGAGACCCTGGCTGTAGTAAAGGCTTTGCGGCATTTTAGGCATTACCTTATCGGTACCCATTTCAATGTGGTTACTGACTGTAACGCATTGAAGGCAACACAGAGCAAGAGGGACTTGCTGCCGCGTGTGGCAAGATGGTGGCTGTACTTACAGGATTTTAATTTCACCATCTTATATAGAAAAGGCGCCATGTTGCCACACGCGGACTATTTGAGTCGTAACCCAACCGTAAACAATATTGAGAGACCGCGTAATTGGGCCCAGATTGCCCAGGCTGGGGATGAAGAAACTCAAAATATGATTCAGGCCTTGGAACGGGGAGATTTAGATTCATTGCGTTATCTAGTACGAAATGACGTGCTTCATTACCGGTATTGCAAAGTAGGTGAGGAACCGAAGTTACTTTGCTTTATTCCGAAAGGCCAACGTTTGAGTCTTCTCCGCGTCTTCCACGACGAACACGGCCACATTGGCGTAGACAAAACTCTCGACCTCATTCTCAGACACTTTTGGTTTCCCGGACTTAGGTCTTTTGTAAAAAAGTACATAGGTCATTGCCTTACCTGCATTGCTCACAAACGCGTTCCACGCGCACCACTTCAACCGATCTCGTCGTGGCCCAAACCTGATGTCCCTTTCGACACTATTCATATGGACGTACTTGGTCCTTTGCCAGTGTCCAAAGGTTTTAAACATGTGATGTTAGTCGTCGACGCATTCACCAAGTTTTGCCTTCTCACACCTATGGAACGGCAAGATTTGGAGGAGTTGAAACAGGTATGTAAAAATGTGATATCCTTATTTGGCACACCTCGCTTAATAGTCTGCGACAGGGGCCGAATGTTCGAGTCTGCTGGTTTTAAAACTTGGATGCAAGTTCTCGGGATCGAACTCCACCACATCACACCTGAGATGCACCGCAGCAACGGGCAAGTGGAACGCTATGTGCGGACCGTCTTAAACATGCTCAGGATTGAGGTAAATTATAAGAAGAACGAGTGGGCTGAGGAACTTTGGCAGTTGCAGCTGATCCTTAATATAACTCAGCAAAAAACGACGCAGACATCAGCTCTGAACCTACTGGTGGGTCACGAGAACACTACGCCATCGATCCGGGTGTTAGTGCGAGACATCTCTCAAGACTTGTCTTCAGGCGATCGAGAGGCAAGACGAGAAATTGTGAGGCAGAGGACAGCCGAACGGTTGCTAAGAAATAAAGAGGCGATGGATGCTCACGTTAATCGGGACAGGCGTCCCCCTCGTGTTTTTCAGGTCGGCGACCTCTGTTTTGTCATCAAGTATGCCCAAGCGACGGGGAAACTCGACCATGGCATGCGCGGCCCATATCGAGTGGTTCGTGTGCTGCCTCAAGACCGCTACGAGCTGCGGCTTCTTTCTGGGTCGTACGGAAAAACGACTTATGCTGCAGCACAGCATATGGTCTTTTGGGGAGGAGAATGGACTCCCGAGTCATGCACTGTTTTTTTTGATGGTGAGTATGTGACCTTGTCTGTGATCCTCGTGATCACCTCTTGACTATGTCTGTGACTTTTGTGGTCACCTCCTGACTTGACCAATCTGTGACTTTTGTGGTCACCTCCTGACTTGACTAATCTGTGACTTTTGTGGTCACCTCCTGACTTGACTAATCTGTGACTTTTGTGGTCACCTCTCTGTGGCATTTGTGGTCACCTCTCTGTGGCTTTCGTGGTCACCTCTCTGTGGCTTTCGTGGTCACCTCTCTGTGGCTTTCGTGGTCACCTCTCTGTCGTTGTGGCACATCGTGGATGTGCCCGCGGCCTCTTTGGAAGCTGATCGGCCTTGCAAACCGATCAGTCACTGTGTAACGTGCGTTCACGGTGTTCTTTATTAAGCATGTTTTGTTTTTATGAGGATAATGTGAGGAGCAAACAAATGTTCAGTGTTCTAGACAGATTAAACCTCCGTTGTTCAATTTTATGTAGTAAAGGCTTTTCGAGGTTTTATTCTAGAACAGTAGCATTTGTTTGGTGGTGGTTTAATAAATTAATCTCTAACCAATCTAACCAGGTCACACTGTGAGCTTTTTGATGAGATTATTAACTTTGTACTTTTATTTGAAACAGATGACAATTCTGAGGATGATGGTGTACCAGTTACAGAACATCCCTCAGAACAAGACCCAACAGGAGCAGATGAACCGCTGCCTGGACCTTCAAGGGGACCAGACAGTCCACGGGCTGGAACGAGTCGTGGTCTAGACATGCCAGTGCTGGACATCGACGAATAGACCTGACGAGGACGTCAGGGTGTCAGGAGAGGCCGCATTAGCCATCAGTAGGGTTAGGTTAGGCGGGATGGACACCGCTGCTATATAAGCGAGCGAGAAGGATCGCGCGCCCCATTTTGCCGGTGTCCGTCGTGCGAGGTAGACGTAAGCTTTCTATTTTTGTTGCTATTTTTGTGTCATTTCGATATCAGTGTATCAGGATATTTTCATTGTATTTTCCAACATTTTCTTTGTCTAAATTAATTTGGATTTGTATTTTTAGGTTAATTAAAAATTGTTTTTTAAAAACTTGAACCGCTTCTGATTTCTTACAGTAGTATAATACAAAATTTACAAGAATATTTTGTTTTATTAACCTACTGGGACTCGTTTATTGTTCTTTTATTATTTAGTACTCAGAAACAAATAAATTATAAGTTGATGAAACTTGTAGACAAATTCATAACAAACTAGAGTATAACAACCCCAAAATAGAGGTCAAGGTGCAACCTAAGCAGCTTTCCTCTGCAAAGGTCAAAGTGTGAGAAAATTTTGGTATTTTTAATGAAGTTACTTCATTGTTCTATCCTCGGGTTATGATAATCTTTCTATTTATACTCATAATTAACTTTTATATAATAAACAGATTTTAACCCGTCTCCAGCCTTTGACACATTTTCCTCCTGAAACTGTTGTATAAAAAAACAATCCGTTATTTTATCTATTTCGGATAACCGACAAAACTACACAGAGGCTCACAGGGCTCAGCAAAAACGTGACTATCATTACGCGTTGATTTATAGCCAGCGCATTCGGGGCGTCCCTCAAGGGTGCGTCCCCGGCCCGCTGCTATACAGATGTTACATACATCCAAGCTTTACCAGGACATAAATATTAATGTGTTTCAGTTTCACAGCATAATGCATTCGTTTGAAATGTTCTTTAGTTCGCAAAATGGTGATTTAATAGGACTTTTTTTCAATTTCATTTATGGAAATAAAAAAATATTTCAAAAGTGAATTTGGATTCGATTTATACTTCTTGATACAATTTAATGCTTGTACCTACCGAAATACGTCATGTTCATGGGTCGGATCATAACAAAAACACAGTCAAGGTAATTTCACTAGACAAGCTTAACCTTAAACTTAACCTTAACCAAGCTACAGCAGAATTTTTATCAGGTCCATCTGAGTAGCCAGAAATTCAGAGAATACGCAGAAAAAGACATTCAAAAGTGCTTCTCTGTTCCGCTTGTTTACGTTCTAAGAGGGTCTATTGAAAAGGCATTGAAAGAGTGATTAAATGAACGAACAATGACATTATTTGGAAGGAGATTAAATATTCGCAAACAGATTTTGTTTGGCAATTACTTAAGCTTTGAACCGTGAAAGTATTGAATTGCGTTCTTAAATAGATTTTCAGATGGTTAACATGGATGTTTACGTTATTTGATGTTTACGGTTCATGGGTGATTTTATATATCACTCCTTTATCCCTTGCGGGATAGGCATAGCGTGAACGGCTGTAAAAACGGCCATTTACACCACGTCTTCTGAATGACTTTCAAACTTTTGTCAGACGTACGTATCTATTGTCGGTAAATATCTTATTTTTTAAAATTGAAATTTAAATGTCGTTTGAGCACTGCCTAACGATGTCTTTATTTGATATAGGCGTGATTTATGTGTGTATGTAGGTAAGTCAAATACATCACTACCAGTTTCTACAGAATTTATCTTGATATTGCCTCTACAGCAGCCTCTACAGACATTGACTACACTTCTACATGTACTATCCCTATCCAAGCTGACAAACAAGAGGTCGGCCGAGTAATCGAATGCATGACCTTATCTGTGTTGGTAACGTGGACATAAAATTAATAGATAAGGCAGTTGAAATTTTGACAATTAAGTACACTAAAAGTCAGCTGTTCATACACACATACATACACATATCATGGCTATGATCCTTACAGGGTAGGTAGAGCGTAATAACTGTGAAAAACGGCCATTTAAACCACGTCTCCAAAAGTTTGAGAGTCGTTCAGAAGACTGTGTATCACGATAAAGAAAGGTTGTCAGCGTGTCGCCTAAAATTGCAATACACATCAAATTTCAAATCCCTTAGTACCTTCTTACGACACCCACAGGAAAGATATGACTTGATGCTATTCTAAGCCTGCATCGGACGGTTCTAGAAATTCTAGTTCTCGGTGCCTTACAATCGGATTCGGCTGACGTGACAAGATTAGCATTTCCCCAGACCACCGAGATACCAATACCCACCTCCGGTACTATCCACTTCTTAGTGTACGGTACATCTTAGGCATTTACCACACTTGACGTACGTTTCTGCGTATTAGAGCATGCGTGATGCATTTCTCAGATATAAGGAAATTTTAAATTACGAGTATTTATACTAATATGTAAAATCAAAATTAAAAAATACACGGCAGTTTACTGCAGTGCCTCCTGGGAAGTTATTTGCGTGACATCTAGCTTAGAATATTTCCGAATCAAATCTTCATCTGTCACTGAAAACCGCATCAAAATCTGAACAGGGGTTTTGGCATAGGTTTTGGAGATAAATGGTAATATTAGTTTAAACGAGTGTTGTTTGACAGACAGTGAAACAGAGATAGAAGCGTCTGTCAAATAATGTTACCGTTTATATATTAAAAAAACCGGCCAAGAGCGTGTCTGACACGCCCACAAATAGGGTTTCGTAGTCAACGTTTAAATATCAGGTTTTTCAGCATTACAAACTTAATTTTGTTGCTGGTTTGTTTGCAGCAGTATGATGACCAACCGCAAATAGAAAAACTCAATTTTTTCTGAAACCTTTAAGGTTACGATGTCCGTTATAGTTTTCATTGTAACTTCAGATTGTAAGCTATATTCCATATTTATTTCAAATTTTTAGCGTTTATACTTTAGAAGTTACAGCTGGAACAAATTATGGGTCAAAAACGCCCTTTATAAAGCAAATATCTCGTGACAGAAACATTTTAGTGACTTTGTTTCAAAGAAACCTCACCTTAGTTTTAAAAGACCTATTCAACGATACCCTACTCAATATTACAGAAGAAATAAAAAAATTGCCCCTTTCACTTGTATGAGAGGGGTCCAAACATTTAAAATATTTTTTCTTAACATTTCTATGTTTGGTCAACACGATCTATCTGCTCACCAAATTTCATGTCGATAGCTCTAAAACTGACGAAGATATGAGGCGCGGCAGACAGACAGACAGACAGACAGACAGACAGACAGACAGACAGACAGACAGACAGACAGACAGACATGACGAAACTATAAGGGTTTCTAGTAGACTACGAAACCCTAAAAACCCTGCTCTGATTTTGATGTGGCTTTTGCTATCCGTTTTGCATCTAAAGACGTCATCAAGTCTATCGCATAAGTAACGAACGATATTACATTTTGTGACAATGGTGACGGCCGGAATTCGATACGGGGACGTGTGCCATGCTATTCGAGCTTATAAATACGTCAAAATTCTGGAACCAGTAAAATATCGGAAGACGAGGCGGCGGGTATATAAACTGCCGCAGATCTTACTTAGGTATATGGTGGGGATATCGAATAACTTGGCGTTTGGATTTAGAAGCTATTTGCTCGGTCATTTAGTCGGTATTCTAAGCACAGTAATGAAAATAAGTGAGTAATATTAATTGAATACTTCTGTCTAAATACACGAAAACTTAAGTAAACTTGCGAATGACACAAGCGCACAGAATCCAAGAGTGATTTAAAGAATAGTAGGCTTATTTTGTTAATTCTTTTCTCCGTAGGAAAATTTTAATAAATTTATTTAAATAATTAAATAACAATCATTATGCCGCGTGGTGCCGGCTTAGAATAGCATCACCCCATATCTTTCCCGTGAGCGTCATAAGAAGCGACTATGGGATTTGGGAGTTGAACGAAGTGCATAGACAGACTGACAACCTGTCACTGGTGATACACAGCCTTCTGAATGACTCTCATACTTTTGCCAAACGTATAGTCACATATTGTTAGCCTGTTGCTAAAATTGCAATACACATCAACTCTCAAATCCCTTATTTCCTTCTTACGACACCCACGGGAAAGATATGCGGTGATGCTATTCTAAGGATTTTTTTTGCTATAAAAAATCGTACCATTAAAGATAGGTAGGATACAGTGTAAGGAGCAGCTCTTTGAATACTGATAGGGTGCATTCAGACCATGAAACTGAACAAGTTCCCATAAGAAAATATTCCAGGAGACGTAAAAAAGTTGTTTAACTTCCCATAATAAATGCAGTCAGCTGAGTGTGATTTTGTCTGGATGGGAGATCAAAAAAAAATTTACGTCTCCTGAAATATTTCTTATGGTAAGTTGTACAACTTCATGGTCATAATATACGCTTTCAGTATTCGGAGAATTGTCCCTTAGTCCCTACACTCCGTATATAGATAAAGATTGCTTATTTATAAAAAACGCTGCGATTTAATCCCTCTAAAAACATAATAAACTGTGCAATTAACAAAAGAAAATTCGAAACGACTATTCTTTTCATGTTTTGACTAATATTTTTTATTTGTTTTGAGACAAATTTTTATTTTCGTTGAACCTCAAATTGAACCCATTCATTCGCGACCTTTTCAAATAAACTTACACAAAAGAGTTGTTTGTTTTTAGGAAAACTTACTAAAATATTATAATTAATCACTTGCCTCAAAGAACAATGGCTTTTATAATTAAAATTCTTTTGAGTCATTATTAATTTGTTTCTTCGTTATTGCAGGACATTTTTTCACAAGGTTTCAATTTATACCCATTACCTAGTAATTTGTTTGCTTTTGTCATATTTAAAATAGATTTTTGTTTTTAGTTTTTCCAGTTATCCTATCCTCTATCAAACTTGTTTCTCTTTGACACTTTGATAACAACTTGTCAGTACTTCCTACCTTCGTTCCCTTCACCCTTGATCAACCCCTGATGTTGTAAGTTTGTGATTAGTTCTATAAGCAACACATCATCCTACCCTTCCAAGAAATTGACCTTCACTCGTTTTTGTCATACCATGAGAGCCACTACAGTCCACTGCTGGACATGGGCCTCCCCATATCGGGGTGAAGTTGCTATACTCACCACGTTTGGCAGGCGAATTGGTGAGGGCAGTGCAAGATGTTGCATTTATAGGGAACGCTGCTGCCCATTCCTTAGTCGCTTTTTACGACACCCACGAGTAGAACTAGGGTGTAGCTATTTTAAGCCGGCATCACACGGCAATCATAAAATGTATGAATAATCAATAGCCGTCACAAAGTTTGATCTTCTCTTGTTTAATGAAACGAGTGGTATTCTCTACTATAGTTACTAATAGATATGGTATATACCTACCAGCTGGCGCAAAATATGTTTGACGTCATTTTCAAAAAATGTTTTTTATGAAACTTTAAGCAGTTCTGTGCAATTTGAGATGAATTTTACCCTACAACAAAAGTAATTAATCGTTTTGAACTACACACAGGCAAAGGGGTGCCATCAAACTTTACGATTCGCTCAAAACTATTCCCTTATTCGAAGAAATGTTTGGAATTAGTACTAAGTTAAATGAGAATTCCTGGTAGGTCTATTATCAGGTTCACGTTCTTAGTTTGTCAGGCTATGCACTAACGGATATGCTATGAACACAAATTAGGAAAACGGCGCGCGGGGCGCCTATGATTGTGATTTTATTTATTTTTAATTTTTTCCGCTCGATGCATGACATTGTTTCAATATCCAATTGTAATTTATGAATATTAGCGATTGAGTTTTTCTGAAAATTGTATCAACACAAAAATATAATTAACGTGCTCTGTAGGCTGTGCCTAAAAATGACTTATTACCTATCTCTTTTCTTTGTAAAAGCCTGAGTAAATGTCCGTTCAGAATTCAAATGCTCTAAAACAAAAACTAACTCAAATTGAAATGTTTAAATACCAACACTTCGATTTATTTATTTATTTTGGACAACAAATTGTAAGATTCTGAGTATAATACAATACATAGGGGTAGATAAAGGCGTAGATGTTTTGTAGATAATCTCTTCAAACCTTTGGTAAGCTTATCTCAAACGTATTGCGCAGTAAACAAATTGTTTGTTTAGGGCTGTTGTCGTTTCAGCTTTGTACCAAGTTGCGGACAAGACGGAATTTCAAGATTGACCTGTTAAGGACAAACAAACAAGGTTCAGGTGCTATTGATTTGACGACCGAAGTGGCTGTGGTAGTGGGATCACCTGCGCCGCAAAGGTTCCGGGTTCGAATCTCAATAAAACAAAATTGTCATTTTCCGCAATTTCCTGACTGGCAAAGATATTACAGGCTGAACCACTTGGTTGTCTGGAAAGAAAGATGTATCTAGGCTTCGGAGGGCATACAAAAATATACACTCTGTAAGGGATAGCTCTCCATATACTGAAAAAGTGTATTCAGACCTTGAAACTGAACAATTTCCCATAAGAAAATATTTCAGGAGAAGTAAAATTTTCAAATTCAAGGGAAATCATAAATACTTTTATGTCTCCTGAAATATTTTGTTTACGTGAAGTTTTTCAATTTCGTGGTCTGAATGCACTTTATCTGCATTCAGAGAGTTAGGTATCTCTCCATATACTGAAAAAGTGTATTCAGACCTTGAAACTGAACAATTTCCCATAAGAAAATATTTCAGGAGAAGTAAAATTTTCAAATTCAAGGGAAATCATAAATACTTTTATGTCTCCTGAAATATTTTGTTTACGTGAAGTTTTTCAATTTCGTGGTCTGAATGCACTTTATCTGCATTCAGAGAGTTAGGTATCTCTTACAAATTATATATTTTTAAATTTAATATTCACAAGTTTTGAAGTAACCTAATGTTTGAATTTTCAAACTTTCTCATTTGCAAGCTAAAAACCTGAAACCTATGTTACAGATAATAGAAATAAAAAACTTGAGCGTTTTATCTCTTTTGTGCTCGTAATAGAATTCAGCACTTTGCAATCCTTCGGGGAATCTACGATTGATTAAAATGGCAAATTAGAGACCAAGACTATTTCTGCTTCCTTTGAATGTTGCTTTGTTATTTGACTTCAGAACATTTTCACGGATAGTGGAAACGTTTTTTTTTGTTATGTTGTTCTTTTTACGCCCACCCACGGTTCGACGAACTTTTTGTGGTGAAAACTCTCTATTATTTAAATATCTCTGGACAAGAGGACGTCCATATTGTGCTGAATTTATTCTGATACTTGAGGCCCGTCAGCAGTTTCACTCGTTACAACTCAGTTTTTCCTGTATGTATAAACCTTTCTCTTAGAATTTTCCATCCATTTAAAAAACCACATCAACATTTGTTGTTCAGGCTAGAAGTACTTAGTAGTGTCCATGAAAGAAAAAAAATGCGACTTTATTTTAATAGTGTGTATTGATTAACTGAGTGGGGTTTGGTTCCTAGCTTATTGTGGATAACAAAAATGAACTCAATAATAATCCTCTTTGCAACAAAACAGGCGTAAAGTCTATTCGATTAGGCTTAGTTGTGTACGTCTGTTTGAATGGGCTATATTTGAAGGCTGTCAAACCCATACTATTAGATATGTCAAAAAAGAAAAATAGACCTTATATTACAGCATAATATTACAGCATTAACATGATTTTGACAGTTGTCAACAGAATATTCGATTAATATCCTTCAAATAGACGCTACGTCATCTCATCTCCTTTTAAATCAAGTAAAATAAACTTGGCTAACAACATAGAAATAATTATTTCGCGTTTGGTCTACCTACTTAATTTAAACCACCAAAAGACTAATTTCGTTAGAAAAACAAGTTCCTTCTAATTAGGTTCACGTTTCCTTTGACCTGAATTTCGTTTTTTGAAACTAAAATGTGTAATTCAAGAAGTTCCATTTCTTCCATTGCTTGGTTGATGTGTTTTTCTGTCTTTATACGTGCTTCAGAAGGCTCGTTAAGCCATCGGAGCCGGTTGCTGTCTATAATTAGGTACTTAGATGGCGATTGTACAACTCTAGCACCAGGGTTTATCGGGTGGTTGAAAGACTCAGTGTCCCATAATGAAGAGAGCTGGTTTCATAATATTTTAACTTCTACGTAATATACATAAAATTGAACCTAAAAGTTCTCTTGTAGTTTCTAGTTTTAAAAGCCGTCATAGGTACTAGTGGCTACGCTACGAAATTAAGGATATTTATTTAGTGTGTTGCTTTTGGGCCCTAACTAAGCACACATGACCCTTGGCTTGTACTCGTTTTACAAGGAATTTTAAGCTGAAATGTATACTAAGCGTGTTTTCGGTCGCATCTGTAATGAATAGGCAGCCAGGCGTGAAATTCATTATCTTTGTTTAGATAGGTACGTAATTATTTTTCTTCGTGTCGTTCAACGACCCTATGAACTTTAAGTCAGAGTTTTACAACCGCCTACTATAAGTAGCAGGCCTCTGACATGGTTGTGTGACCACCGCCCTCTTAGTAATCATAGCCAGCAACCGGGACCGACGGCTTAACGTGCCCTCAGAAGCACGGAGCCATTTTTCTTTTAATTGTAACTACCCTTTTTTTATATGGTTTCCTTATCAAGTTGGCAAATTTATTACATTTGAATTGTATTACCCCAAGTTTTATCCCTAGATTGTTTTCAGTCCTCAGCCTGTCAGTGAAAATACTGAAGAGAGCAAGAGAAAACGTCCGATTCAATATGGTCACATTAAACATCAAAGCAGTAGGCAATTTCTTTCTAATTGTGTGCTTTGTAGTTTCGGTACCTATGAAATTCACAAGAAGTATATTTTCATATACGATTGCTGATTATTCATCATCTTCTTGCCCTTATCTCAGTTATTTGGGGTAGGATAAATACGTTTTATTTGAACTATAAATTCCATGTACGCATAAAATAAAACAGTACCTTCTTACAGCAGCTTCATAGAAGTTGATTTTATTAGAGGAACACGCTTTTGTAGTATTCATTTCAAATACTTAATCAGTTAATTGTTTAACCTTGTACCTACAATCTACTGTTTTCTTTATTTAGTACTTACTGTGGCTTAATATTATTGTTTGTTTTCATAAATATTAATCAAACCCTTAACTGAGAGGGTTGAGCGGTGCCGACTGTATTTTTCATTACCATCCACTTAATTTCGGTGAAGTGTTGTAATATCTTGTTGAAAGGAGGTAAAATTTATGGAGCGAAAACAATAAGCATTATACTTATTACTAAAGTGGTATTTTTAACGTAAGTAAGTGAAAGTAGATTACTTGAAACTAGGTCATTTTAAAGCTTTAAAGATACCTATTTCTTGTAAGTACATTTTGTATGCGAAGGTAAATCTAATTTATTTTATAAATTAAATGCAATGAGTCTAGTGTTTTAAAATAATTTGGATATTCTATTAATGTTGTAGGTTTTCACGACTTGTTGTTATTTATATGGGAAAAGGTGCAAGCTACTACGTATCGGCTGTTTAAGGCTTCCGTAGGTACACAGACCAAAAACACCCGCCGCTCTTCAGCTAACAAGTGGCTGAGTGATACTTGTTCGTTTAATAATAAACTTCTATTAACTTTATCTTCTCAAAACTATTCTATCTTTTTTTTTTTGTCACAACCCATTGAAACTTATCTACCTTTAACAAAAACAATTGAAACATCTTATTAATTTCTTATGTCATCTTATAGGTGGTACCTAGAAATACCCTGTAATCTAGGCACGGCAGTTGGGCCCCTCACCGCAAAAGCACCTTGAGGCCCTTTGAGGGTCCCTTCAGGAATGTAAATGCGGTCACTAGTGTTTACCCTGGCTCCCGGCTGCCGGCAAGTAATTCTGACAGCTTGATTAACATATAATGCCGGGAGATGGCGTAAGTGATGAGGACTGAGAGCTTTGACCAATAGAGTGAAATAAATCAACATATTGCCAGTATAGTAACCTCAGACTAGTTGTGTAATGTAAATTAGAATACGACAAAGCAAGGGTAGTTAGTGTCCTGATGCTTTTCTTGTCGTCTCAACAAAATGCGCTTCATTTTTTAGAGAACTTAAGAGTTTCATTCAAGCAATAAATGAAAAACTCTCTTCTCTCTCCTAAAGAAAGATATCAAAAATCTGATTCAAGGGATGATGACTGATGAGTTTTGAATCTCGTAAAACCAGCCCAGATAGAGAATGTACCCAGTACATTTTAAAAACAATGAAATTTTTAAAACAATGTACGTATCTCTAACAAAAATTTCTCACACTCTCAATCTGTCTCTTTTTCACCCTCTTTTCATCTTCAAATATTCAACTCGTCGAAAATAAAAAGTTTCCGCCTTGTAAAACGTTCCTTGCTCCTTGTAATATCCATTTTCTTTAACGCTTATTTCTTACTTCACCCAAGCACTTACCCCTGGGTGACACTTTCAATGGTCACTCTCCACCAAATAATGCTCCCTTTGTCCATTTATTACGACCAATGCCCGCCCTATTAACGGACTATTGTTGACAGTATAATTAATTTCGGAATTGTAGGTATTCCTAGGCAGGGATCACGCGTAACGTCTATTGCTACGTTTTCGTAACGCATGCGATAGGACAAATACAATTTTCAACAATGAATCTCATACAAAAGCGCTTAATGTCGATCAAACTATCTATTTACTAGCTGCCCGTCAGCGGTTTCACCCGCTGCAACCTATTATTCCGCGGGAAAAAAGCATTATTCGCCGAGAGATGTCGCTGTTAGTTATCGGCGAAAACGTTTAAAACGCGAATCGGCTCAGTCACGCCACCTATTTCAAAAATATTGGAAAATGCGTGATCCCGTGGGAATGAGACATTTTTCCGTGGTAAAAAGTATCCTATGTGTTATTCCAAATGCCCTTTTATATTTCTGCAAAGTTTCATGTCAATCTAATCAGCCGTTTTTGCGTGATGTCGTAACAAACACACACACAAACATCCTCCTTTATAATATTAGTAGGATTATAGACGTATCCGTAGACGCAGCGTTATGCGATATGCAGCGCTACCTGGAACTAACCGTTTGGAATAAACCGTATTAGTATAAAAATAAGGTTGAAATTCAAGGGGAACAAAAAGACCAGTGGGCAGACAATCAGCTCGGTGGTCAGATGGAAATTATCATCAAATCGATCCGGATCTCAATATATAAGACTAGCTGCCCGTCAGCGGTTTCACCCGCTGCAATCTATTATTCCGCGGGAAAAAAGCATTATTCGCCAAGAGATGCCGCTGTTAGTTTTCGGCGAAAACGTTTAAAACGCGAATCGGCTCAGTCACGCCACCTATTTCAAAAATATTGGAAAATGCGTGATCCCGTGGGAATGAGACATTTTTCCGTGGTAAAAGTATCCTATGTGTTATTCCAGATGCCCTTTTATATTTCTGCAAAGTTTCATGTCAATCTAATCAGCCGTTTTTGCGTGATGTCGTAACAAACACACACACAAACATCCGCCTTTATAATATTATATAGTAGGATTGGCACAGGACCGTGAGGAGTGGCGCAATAGAGAAGAGACCTATACCTTCAGTTCAGTGGGTGAATATAGATTCATGAGAATGGAGGTTAAAATTCACATATAACTACGCATGCGTTTTGCAGCGCTAAAATAACGCAGCAGAGAACGTTATATGTGATTCCCGCGGTAGGTACAATGTTGAAATAGCGGTTTCAATTTTCCAAAAGGCTTAGATGTTTGAATTCGTGATGGATTGTTGTTTGTTGTGTTGTTCATTTTGATGTATTACAACAGAAAATTGAGAGAATGCTAATTTTAATAAATAATTCTGTCTCAATTACTGTAATCTATTGAAAATTTCCAGAAATGGCAAATTGGATGGAACAAAGCAATTTCTGAGAATTTTTTACGCATACTAGTAGCACATTAGTTTAAGCATGTTAGTACAAACTAATTAAATCATCACTGAAAAGAAAATTACATGTAAAAACTTCTTGTGATATGACCCACCCCACGGCCTCTCAGTCAGTTGGAGTTTCTCTCTGTTGCAAGTCTATAGGTAAGTTGTAAAAAAATTAACTGCAAATATTGTAAAGGGGTGAACCAGCCCATGAAACTGATCAACTTTCCCCAAGAAACATAGATCGAAATATGAAAAAATATTTTGGATCTCCCATACAAATTGACTTTGTCGGCTAGTACATTTTGTATGGGAGGTAGATTTTTTTATATTTCAACCTATGTTCCTTGGGAAAAGTTGTTTAGTTTCATTGGCTGGTTCACCCTTAGAAATATTTGTAGTTGATTTTTTACATCCTGTATAATCATAATAACCATAACAGCCGCAACATTCCTCTACTAGGCACGGGCCTCCCCCTATCGGGGAGTAGTGCCATACTCACTGGATTAGCGAGCGCAGTGCAAGATACTGCATTTATAGGATGCCATTCCCTGGATGATTTTCCTTTAGTTGCTTTTTATGACACCCACGGGTAGGATCGGGTTGATGCTATTCGAAGCCAGCATCACAGGCCGATAGTCTATAACAGAAGATAATTTAGTAACTTCCCTGATACATACTAAGTAGTATTATTTCCTCACATGAAACAAAAAACTTTTGCGTCATATTTTCTAATTCATAACATTATCAATTCTAAAAAGCGTTTTCAGCAGTTCCTTACCTAGTGAAGTGCCCGAAGTTTTCATATTCCACCACCACTTAATTACCAGTTGTCGTTTCAGGGGCCGTAACGGAAACCAACTTTTGGTTTTACGTAGGCGGTTCTCATACACATCGCATATTTTGCGGTATTATACCGGAACTGGATTTATTATTTACAAAAGTCAGTTACCAAAAAATGAATATTATAAAATTTGACGCTGCATTCTATTGCGACTTTGGTAACCCTGGAGTCAGAGTTTTTCCAACAACTTAGGTACAAAAAAGCAGTAGCAGGCCCATTCAATGGTTGTATAACAACCGCCGTCTATGAAGATCAGTGGCTCTGCGTGCCCACCGAAGCATGGTACCATCTTTCTTTTTGCACAAGTCTTAATCAGTTCTGACCAGAGAACTTATTCACAAAGTATCAACTTTAGTGAATGATCTACCGAGAATTGAACCCGAAACATTTTGCGTCACAGGCAGTCTCACAACCACTGCGCCACATTAGGGCTGTCGGAGGTTATCAGTTTTGTAGCTGCCTTTTACCGCAAATATTTTTGGCCTTGTGTGCTACTCACTTTAATTACGAGTTTTCATTTAAGGGGATATACCGGAAGTCGAGTTTTGTTTTTACACCCCTACTTAGCACCATAACAATAGGGGACAGCGATTCTTTTCAATAATTTAGAAGTTTGTGCTTAGAGTTTTGTTAAGTTTTATTAATTTGGGGCAGAAAGTTGTAGCTTAATAGAGTATGGACAAAAGAAGATAGATCGTTAAATACTGAAAAAAGTGGCGTAATATGTATTACCTATTTTATTCGCACGAAGCCAAGGAAATGATTGATTACATTAGTTGGCTGTCGATACACACCCACGTCATATAATAAGGCTAGTAGTTTTCTAAAATTATACAGTACTAGCTAAAACCCGCGGCTTCGCCCGCGTAGTCATAAGAAATAACATTGATATCTAAGTATATTGCGCTTTATGATTTGTTGCACACAAATATCTTGCCCCTTTCCTTTCTCTTTTAGAGATAAACAGAAAACACGTTATGTATTATCTAAAAGACGGCTGATGTGGCGCAGTGGGACCTCTCCCTCCCGCTCTCCCTCTCTCTGACCCTCTTGCTCTCCCTCTCATTCTCCCTCCCGCTCTCCCTTCCGCTCTCCCACCTGCTCTCCCTCTCTCTGACCCTCTTGCTCTCCCTCTCATTCTCCCTCCCGCTCTCCCTTCCGCTCTACCACCTGCTCTCCCTCTCTCTGACCCTCTTGCTGTCCCTCTCATTCTCCTTCCCGCTCTCCCTTCCGCTCTCCCTATCTCTGACCCTCTTGCTCTCCTCTCATTCTCCCTCCCGCTCTCCCTTCCGCTCTCCCACCTGCTCTCCTCTCTCTTACCCTCATGCTCTCCCTCTCATTCTCCTCCGCTGTCCCTTCCGCTCTCCCATCTGCTCTCCCTCTCTCTGACCCTCTTGCTCTCCCTCTCAGTCTCCCTCCCGCTGTCCCTTCCGCTCTTCAACGTGCTCTCCCTCTCTCTGACCCTCTTGCTGTCCCTCTCATTCTCCTTCCCGCTCTCCCTTCCGCTCTCCCTCTCGCTGTCCCTCTCGCTCTCCTCTCATTCACCCTCGCGCTCTTCCTCTCGCTCTCCCATCCGCTCTCCCTCTCGCTCTCCCACCTCCTCTACCTCTAGCTCTCCCACCTGCTCTTCCTCTCCTCTCCCTCCGCTCTCCTCTCCTTTCCCACCTGCTCTCCCTCTCACTCTCCCTCCCGCTCTCCCTCTCGCTATCCCACCTGCTCTCCCTCTCGCTCTCCCTCTCATTCTCTCTCATGCTCTCCCTCTCGCTGTCCCTCTTGCTCTCCCTCCCGCTCTCCCTCTCGCTCTCCCTCTCCCTCAAGGAATACAAATCCTTTTTAGTGGATGCTTACGTTGTTTAAGGAATACACATGCCAAATTTCACGCTTCTAGCTCCAAGGGTTTGGTTTTTACGACCATGCGTAATTTTCATCCCCTATGTCAACCCATCAGGGGATGAATTTTGAATACTTCTTAATCAAAATAATATCAACGGTTTATTAAAAATAAGGATGCCAAATTTCAAAACTGTAGCTTCAAAGGAGCGGCCTGCGCGTAAATATAATACTTTCTTACCCCCTCAGGGGTTTAAAATTGGAAAATGCTGAAACACATTATTCATTATTTTGAAAGATCTTCCTAAATACGAAATTTGAAGCAGTTATATCAAAGGAATAAAAAGTTTCATACAAACTTTCATCCCCCGTTTTACCCCCTTAGGGGTTGAATTTCAAAAAATCCTTTCTTAGTGGATGCTAGCGTTGCCTAATGAATACACATGCTAAATTTCACGCTTCTAGCTCCAAGGGTTTGGTTTTTACGACAATGCGTAATTTTCATCCCCTATGTCAACCCATCGGGGGATGAATTTTGAATACTTCTTAATCAAAATAATATCAACTGTTTATTAAAATAAGGGTGCCAAATTTCAAAACTGTAGCCTCAAAGGAGCGGCCTGCGTGTAAATATAATATACTTTCATCCATTTTCTTACCCCCTCAGGGGTTTAAAATTGGAAAATGCTGAAACACGTTATTCATTATTTTTGAAGTTCTTCCTAAATACGAAATTTGAAGCAGTTATATCGAAGGAATAAAAAGTTTCATACAAAGTTTCATCCCCCGTTTTCCCCCCTTAGGGACTACATTTCAAAAAATCCTTCCTTAGCGGATGCCTACATTATAGTGGCTATCTGCATGCCAAATTACAGCCGGATCGGTCCAGTAGTTTAGGCTGTGCGTTGATGACAGTCAGTCTTCTTGAGTTTTATATATTAAGATAATATCTTTGTATTTATGTGAAATATCTTTTAACCAACATTCATCGCGCGTTTATAGTATCAATGTCCTACAAAATAAATAGGATTTAAATAATAAATAAGTTAACCATTTGGGCCGTACCACAAGAGTTAAATACACATTGAGCACGTATCTAAAGTTTTGTTTTGTATGATACATTTAAGGTATCGTGGACAGAGTTTTTCGGCTTCACTCCATTGTATGACATTTCCTCGTCTAAAAAGATATTGGTCTAACTTGCGTTTATAAACTTTACGAAATACTTGTCGGTCTGTTCCTTATGAATTCTTAACCGCTTGTAAACTTTGCTTTCTGAATTGTTTTCCTAATTTAAATGTTCTTGTTCTCGAGTGAAATTTGAGCGTTTTCCGGTATTAACCGACTGCCTCAGGAGGATTATGTTTTTTAAGAGTATGTATGTATGAATGATTGTATATATTTTTGGAAAACTTGCAAAATTTTCCACCTCAGGCTGGATTTGAACCAGCAACTTTCGCCATCTGTACCTACTGGCGACGCCTCTACCAACTAGTAGAGTATGTACCGATATTATGTAAGTATATATTTATGTTTGTATGTATCCAGGAATTCGTTTTCACGGGCTGCAGCGCAAACGGCTGGGCTGATCTTGACATGTGAGGTGTCGTTAGATTCGTTTCGTTTCGTTAATAACACATACTTAATTAAAAAATCATAAATTCAAGATGGCGGATTTTTTGCAAAAATACAACTTTAAAAATTACCGCAGGCGGATGTTTTTTAAGTTAATCTGCTTGTTTGTATGTTTTCCGTTTCCTTGTTTTAGTGAAAGTGATGGTAAAACATTCGCAGCCGCTTGAAGCTATACGCTCTGATTAACAGGAAAATATTTGGGTAAATTCAGCCTCCTTACATTATGTTCCTTTTGGTTTTACTTATTGTTTTAAAGGAGATAGCACAATAAGGGATTCATCACGCATCGCTAAATTATTAGTTTCTTGCATTTCCTTTTTAATTCAACTAATGAATTGATTTTATTTTTGATTTAATTCGTAACACGACTGACATTGTTTTTGAAAGTCAATTCTTATAAAGACTGGACGTTTCGATGCAATACGTGCATCATCTTCGGGAGTCCGATAAGTCGCTAACGCTCAGTAAGTAGTAGTCCCGCCCGGAACTGCTAGATCGTTTATAGACTTTTTATACCACAAGACATACATACTTACGTCACGCCTATGTCCTTTGTAGCATCAACCGCTGTACAACACGGCCTTTAAACACCAAGTCTGAGAAAAGTTTAAGAGTATTTCAGAAGACTGTGTATCACCATATGAGTAGACTCTCTCTTCGTGTGGGACACCGAGTCGTTCAACGACCCGATGAACCCTGGTGTCAGAGTTTTTCAACCGCCTACTGCAAGTAGCAGGCCTCTGACATGGTTGTGTAAGTACCGCCATCATAGACAGCAACCGGGACCGATGGCTTAACGTGCCCATCCGAAGCACGGAACCATCTTACTTACGGACAATCAGGTGGTTCAGCCTGCAATGTCCTAACCAAACTGGGAATAAATTCACAAAGTGATAAATATCAAACTTTGTGAGTGACCCCACCGAATTGAACCGGAACCTTTGCGTGGCAGGCAGGTATACTAACCACTGCGCCACATCGGCTGTCATGAGTAGACTAATACCACACGATATAATTGAAGGTAAATACCAAACCTAGAGAAGTGAAGTTAGAAGTGAAACTAATTAACCTTAGAAGAGCATTCTCATAAGTTATCAAAACTAATAATTTGTTGAAAACTCCGCGAGTTGCACACACTCGTAATTAGAGTTCTAATTAAATCAGTGTTAGCTCGAAACTCAAAACTTCGAAATACGAAATCTAGACTGTTGTTGCAATAAACTTTTGCTAATTAAACGTTATTAGATAAAGACTGTAATAAGTGCAGAGATAGTTGTTTTACTCAATAGTCATTCAAGTAGATCTTTATACTTTTTTATTATTGTGTAATGCTTCTACAATTTTCGCCGACAAGCTGACAACCTTTGTTTAAAGTTATTAGTATTTTCTATTTTAATACTTGCGTAAGACAGACAGACGGACAAAAATACTGAATAGTATGTACATTAACAAATGTAAGGGGCAGCTCTTCGATTACGGATAGGGTGCAATCATGAAACTGAATAGCTTGCAATAAGAAAATGTTTCAGAAAATTATTAAAAATACGTTTACATAAAAATGAGGCTGCATTTTTATTTACTTTCTGGCAAATAAATTTTCTGATTTCTGATTTCTTATAAAAGTCAGCTGATGGAGATTTTGTACGGGAGATTGTTTTGTTTTCCCGTTTCCTAACATAATTTATAATTCCCAGATGTAAAGTTGATTGGTTTCATGATGTAATTAATGCACCCTATCAGTATTCAAAATTCTGAAAAGCTGTCCCTTGCACCACGAATAGGTAAAAAACGTACTCATTTTTGTTAACTAAAACATACTGGTAAAACTAATAAATACGAGCTAACAAAACTAAATAAAAAAAAAACTTTAAAAAGCCACTATGTGTTTGCAAGCACGTACGGCCGTAGTCGTGACGTCAGCAACACGTACCAGCTAATACCGTAGCAATTGCTACGTAATATATCGTAGCTTGTTCTACACCGTAGCACAGCGCTACAAGATTACCGCTTGCCCATCGGCGGCGGTGTAATTTCACACGCTACTAAGTACTATCAGAAGCAGAACCTACTTATACTATTTTTTCTATCATGTGGGACACCGAGCCGACGAACGACCCGATGAACCCTAGAGTCAGTTTTGTTCAACCATCTACTACAAGTAACAGGCCTCTGACATTTTTAACGACCACCGTCTAAGTAGAGATTAATAGCAACAAGAATAAAATCTGAGACAGCAATTTATACAAGCTATTCGTACAGATATTTTGAATAGCCAGTGTCAGTGGATCCCTTAAAATAGTAAATTGATGTGCAATTCTGTAATTGTGCCTACTGAAATAAAATAAATAAATAAATAAATAGAACATTTAGGTGTTTAATCACATAACGTCCGTTTCGACGTACTATCGCAGCTGCGACTTTCCACTTTAATCCCATGTAAATACGACGACGAATGCCAAATGGTTTGACAAACGCACCCTTCAACGCACCGTTGAGGATGCGTCGTCATCTTTTCGTCATAATTATAAGCGATAGCGCAGCGCAGAGATAACGTCGAAACGGAGGTTATGTATCTAAAACGCCAAAAGCTAAATAGAATGCGATGCCAACTTAGAGTAAAACTACTTTTGTTTCGTATGATGATTCCAAGATTTTATTTTTGTATGAAACCGTTACTCTCTTCTGTACTACAAAAGTCATTCGCATTCATATAACAACACAGCGAACTAGCACTTACACGCTTTATTTCTCACATGCCCTTCGATTCAGTCCCTTCCCTTTGGTCAGTGTAGAATTCCAGAATATTATGCGCAGAGGTCCGAGGAGGGCCTTACACACTCCATTAGGGCCTGATTTATTACTAACCCACTAAAAGGGTCCCTAAAGGGTCCCTCAAGGAGGGCATCTTGGGTCCCTTACTATGTATCACTTACATTAGCCGTATGGAAATTCAGGGTCGAATATTATTTGCTCAGATGACATAAGTATAGGGTTGGTACATTATATTGCTTTTAGGTTAGCATTGGTTATGTTGAGTAAGATTTATTATGAGGGTTTTGTGTAAGATTACGTTGAGGAAATGTCAAGGATTTTTGGGTCACGTAAGCAGAAATCACACGTAACATCCGTTGCTGCGCTACTTTAGCGTTTCGGAACGCATGCGAATTCTTACCTAATTTTCATACAAATTATAGTTTATGTCGAACGATTTGACAGACGCATCCGTTAGCGCTGTGTATTGCACAACGTTACGTTGACAGATGCGTTTGAGATAAACCGTATGTATATGATATGAGAATTATATTAAAATTTGTTATTGTTATCCTAACGCATGCGTTACACAGCGCTAAAATAGCTCAGAAATAATTGACGTTTTACAAGAGACTATAAGTGGGCGTCGCTTTTCATAAACACTTTCATTGAACTAATTGTTTTGATATTTTAGCTACAACTTAATATTGAGGATATTTTTGGTTGATAATACCAAATGTTAACTATTATTGAGCTCAAGATATAAATTTAGGTAACAATTTACATACATTCAAGGTTTCCAAGGTCTTTACCCCTAAAGTTTATAGACTAAAACGAAACAATTAGGTCCCTTGGTTATATACCAGTTACGTAACGAACATGAAAACTAACTAAACAATAAATTGTTTATTAATATTATATATTTGATGAAACGTCTGGATTGCTATTGAGTTTAGTTAGGCTATTCTGGAATCTAGACGAAACACCTAGTTTTATGCCTTTGATTACTTATTTTGCGGTTGTTACGTTACCACGTCACACACATGGCTAGTGAGCAGTTTATATGTATGACACAAGATATTTCAAACCTTTCAGTGAATGGATATCTTTTAAATATCTTAGTAAATAAATCAATAATTCACCATAAAAAGTTTTTTTGATCAGTTAGTATTCGAGTTTTTGTAGTAACTGTTTGTTAAACGTTGTGTTGCATTTTTACGACTAATTGAAACCTGCCTCATATTGGAAAAGTAAGAAAATTTTGTTAATTTAAAGATGGGAACAAGTGCTGAAGAACTAAAATATGCCTCACCAAAATATACATTAAAGCTTTGTTTGTAACCCGTTATTCAAGGAGAAAATTACTATCTTGAAAGTGCCAAGTAATTTTACTAATGGTAATGTGAGTTTGATGAAGGCTCTAGCTAGAACTACAAAATAATGAAGCAGCAAATAAGCCATATTACTATTTTCTATGCAAATTTATTCCAACTACAGAAAACAAAGTACTGTATAAATATGATCGGACAAGAAAGTAATAGTAGTTTTTTTTACAATAATAGGACAAAATTATGTAATTACTATCCTTTTATAGAATGACGTATTTATCACGCCTTTATACCAAGCAGCATGAACAAAGCGTAAGAGGCTGTAAAAACCGGCCATTAACACCACGTCTGACAATAGTTTGAAAGTCGTTCTGATGATAGTGTATTACCATAGTGACAGGTTTTCAGCTTGAGTTACAGGTTGTTAGCTTTTCGAAATAATAGAATAATAGAACATGTATGCAATATGACTTGCAAACTTTTTGTTATCTATATAAGTTACGAGTATGTTCGGGAATCAAACTGAGACCTCTATATAGGGTTACGTTTAATAAAGTACAAATCTCTTGAGGGTGTGATCTACTCAGAATACTGAACAACTTTCGTTTGAAACTTTTCTTCGAAATATGAAAAAGAATTCAGACCTCACGTACAAAAATGCTGAAAAGGTGTGTCACTTAGTATGGGAGAACCAAATTTTTTTTTTATATTTCGAAGTATAGTTTCTAACAGAAGTTGTTCAGTTTTGTGAGAATTTTACACCCTCAAGAGATTTGTACTTAATTAAAAATAACCGTATATAATGTAACCAAGGCTCTGTCCACTAATCTTACTTGGTTTGTAGGTACAAACGTAATAGAAGCATGTTCAACTGTAATTTAACTCTGTTGTAGTAGTTAAACTATCATTAGGCATGTATTCTCTGACATTGTAGGTAACTAGTAACTTTATCAAAACTAAGTTCATCTATAATTATGTAAATGGCTTCTGCAAATAGTTGTTGTATATTTGTTAAATTATTAGATTTTATAATACTATTCTATCAAGACTTTCCAGATCAAAGATTCTAAAAGAAGAGTTTCTAAACAAAAAACAATAAAATTATTCCCTAAATGGAAAGTACGGCAAGTTTTCACGAATCACGAATTCCAACTTTGCAGACAAAAGAAGTTGTTTAGAACTTTTTTATTTCTCTACTAATTTCAAAAACCCTAATGAGAATGTTCTTTATTTTTATTTGAATAAATTAAAAACTAAATTTCTTTCATGATGATAACTTTAGTTTCGCATAAAAGCACTTAAAACTTGCATATTGCGATTTCAAGCAATAGCGAATTGTAATGTTTGTTATCTTACAAAATATTTATTACATACCCAAATGTTCATTCTCATTATCAAAGAATCATTATATATTTTTCGAAAACAGTTTGATTATTGCTTTACGTAATAAATCTAAGTAGAATCATACCGGCTCATACGCACTGCAATCATTATCTTAAAATTTTTGATACGTATTTTTCGGTAATAAATATAAAGTCCATACAGCAATTTTCTGTCAGTGCGGAAGCTTGCAAAAGATTCAGTGTGTTACAAAAAGCGAGACAATATTCGCGAGATATAAAATCACTGTGCGGGTAGAGTCTTATGAAACAACTCTATCAAAAATATTATTTAATAAAAGGACATTGCAATGCCACTCCTTGCTAGCAGCAGACGCTCTCAAAAATATATTATGGCTCAAGTTGTTAGAAAAGGTTATATTTCAGACATATTCAAATTTCGCTCTTTGCCCATAATTCGTGAAAGTTATTCCGCCTGAGGCATAATATGTGCAATATTTCTTGCAAGTTCGCTCCTCTTGCATAATGTTACGGTAACAACTGTACGTACGTGGAATCTTCTCGAGTTCTGCAGATGAAGGAGTGGAAGTCGGGGAATTGCTTTAAAATTTCTGGTTCTGAAACGTATTTAGTAAGACAAATTTTAAATTAGTTTGGTAGTTATTTTTCAGATACTATTCTATCAATGTTCTTCATGTCTTGGAGACCTGACCCAATAAACCTACTTAAGTGGAACACAGGCATACTTCAAGGCGAATTGTTTGCGATCACTTTAGCGTATGAACATCTGAAAAGGCCAGATGTATGGTTCGTAACTTTTAAATTGAGTTTTCATCCTCCTCAGGCTTACAAGCTCTGATAATATGTGCTTATTTGTAATAGTTACCTGCTGTTGTAATGACGACCTAGTTTGTAATAGGTACCTGCTAAAAGTCTTTTCGATCTAAATTCTCAGCCCTCCACAATCAATAATATCATAGTATGAACCGTAACAAAATTCTATCGGAGGAGTCTTAAATCATGTATACCGAGAAAATACTAAGTAAAGTTTATTCAAAAACATGTAAAACATTATTACTGAGCCATCGACAAGTTTATTTCGTCGTACGGATTTTATTGAGAAAGGTTCTTGACATTGACGAATCCATAAAACTCCAATTTATTTACCAATTTCGATCCCGATCAAATAACCAAATCTTAAAAAGTTAATGGGTTCCAGAGTTTTAGACGTTTAGTAGGAATAACAACTTTATTACCAAATCGTTTTTAGTTTCAGATTCATTTCTTTTTTTATCGTTGTTTTAACGATACTTGAAAAAACTACAAAAAGTGAGAAAAATTTACGTTTTTATTTAGTTTTCTTTTTTATTTTGGTTTTGGTGCACCATGTGGCACAATGGTTGTGGGATACCTGCATTGCAAAGGTTTCCAGCTTCGCATTTTATAAATGGTTGGGTTTTTATCAGTTGATTCCGTGTGGTAGTGCACTCAGGATGTTCTGTAAAAGGCGAGGTAGAGTTTTTGATATCTGTTGAATATCTATGGTTAACCATGCGGTGATAGCATTCCGAAAGAGGGTTTACATCAGGCAGGCGGCCGGTCATAATCCTCCTTATCCTTAGCGAAAGCCTTTTGCAACATTATTTTGTATTATATTATAACAAAACATGTTGTGCAACTTTGGTATACAGGGTGTTAGGGACGGTGTACCGAAAACTTTGCAGGCATGATCAGACCATGAAACTGAACAACTTTTACTATGGAATCAACGGTAGGAAACAAAAAAAAAATTCCGACCTCCCATACAAAATTCACGATCAGCTGACTCACTTTGTATGGGAGGTCGGAATTTTTTTTTCGTTTCCCACCATTGGCTCAATAGTAAAAGTTGTTCAGTTTCATGGTGTAAGCACGCCTGCAAAGTTTTCGTTACACCGTCCCTAACACCCCGTATTTGGTATAAGAGCATAAAGATGATGATGATGATGGCTGTTCAGTTGGATAGTAAATTTTAAAGAACTGTGATCTTACTGATTGCACTCCAATACAGGAAACTCTACAAGCGGCTCTGGATGTATTTTTTCTACCATTACAACGGTGAAACGGTCCCCGTAGCAAAGGATATCCAACGGTCAACGGATAAACTTAATTAAATCTAACGTACTTTGCTGGAGGTCAATGAAATAGCATCCGGTATTGTGTAACGACCAATATCTGTGATAATAGCTCGGGTTAATAGCTTAACGTGCGTCTCAAAACGTAGGACAAACGAAAGGACAATATGAATTTTCACCTAATTCCTTTACAAATAAGATTTATGTCAAAAAGTTTGACAGACGCATCCATTGCGCTGCGTCGTGCAAATGCAGTGCTAGTGGATGCGTTTGTCAAACGTATTTTTATGGAAATATGGGCGACACCCACGGGTAGAAATGGGGTGATGCTATACTTGATCGGCATCACACGGCATCGTGGCAAACGTGCAATTAGTCTTAAATACAGGATTTAAAGAAATCCTTGTGTTCTGTAAGTTTATACCTATCTTCCCGTCCAGTCCGATTTAGAATCCGGCTCAATAGCATTTAACCGGATAAAGCTTAGAATCGGGAAACAGTAAGCAGCTTTTGGAGGTTTAGATCATGGTTCTACCTTTTGGTGTCGTAGGCTTTGGAATAAATCGCAGTTTGCTTTAAATACGTAAATTGAATTCTGATTTCCAGATTGATAGCTCAAAATTGATACTACTAATACACTGATTTTGTAACTATTATTTTCGTAGTAGGTAATTAAATCACAATAATCAGTTATTACTTACGTAACTATTACCTACATTACTAAAGTGTCTTGTTCAAGTAAGTGACGGTATGCAGCTTTCTTAGATCTCTTCCTATTTTTCTATTTCAGCCTATTGCAGTCCACTGCTGGACGTAGGCCTCCCCCAGGGAACGCCATAAGGCACGATCTCCCGTTTTTGCCATCCAGTCGCTACCAGCCGCCTTTTTCAAGTCATCGGCCCATCTGGCCGGAGCGCGTCCAACGCTACGCTTGCTGAGCCGTGGCCTTCACTCGACAACCCGCTTACTCCACCATTCATCAGTTCTACGACAACTCTGACCAGCCTACTGCCATTTAAGCTTGCTTCACTTCAGACTATGTCCGTCACTTTGGTCTTTTTCGGATGGCCTCATTCCGGACTTTATCCATTATAGAGATACCAAGCATAGACCTTTCCATAGCTGAGTGACATGTAGCCGGTGGGCCAGTTTTACTGTCAAGTTCCACGTCTCAGCTCCGTAGGTCATGACTGGTAGGACGCATTGATCGAACACCTTGGTCTTAAGGCATTGTGGCAAAGATGATTCGAGGATGTGACGCAGCTTTCAAATGCTACCCAACCAAGCTGCACTCTTCTGGTGATTTCAGCCTCAAAGTTGTCTCTTCCCATCTGCAAAGTTTGCCCAAGGTACACGTATTTCTGGACAACTTCAAGGACTACACCTTCGACGGAGACCGGCTCGGGGATTATGTGTTGATTGAACATGACCTTCGTCTTATCCAAGTTCATCCCAAGTCCAACACGTCTCGAGGCAGAGTTAAGACTAGATAGCATTTTTGCAGGTCTTGCAGCGAGTCGGCCATTATGACTATGTCGTCGGCAAAGCGGAGATGCGTGAGACTTTCGCCGTTGACGTTGATGCCCAGTCCATCCCACTGTAGAGTTTTGAAGACATCCTCCAATGCGTTGGTGAAGAGTTTCGGGGATATAACGTCACCCTGTCTTACACCACGGAGCAGTTGGATGGGTCTTGTATTATGGTTTTGTACTTGAACGGACATCGTAGCCATTTGATAAAGGCTTCTCAGCACCTCCACATACCGCCAGTCGACTTGGCACCGCTGCAAGGACTCCAAAACAGCCCAGGTTTCGATAGAGTCGAAGGTTTTTTCGTAGTCCACAAAAGCCATACACAGTGGTTGGTTATACTCCTCTGTCTTCTGTATAACCTGCCTTACAGTATGGATGTGGTCCACGGTACTGAAGCCCTTACGAAACCCGGCCTGTTCCGGTGGATCTCTTCCTATCCTACTAATACTATTGGTTCGCAGACATTTTAAACATAAATCCTACAGATAGATATCTTGGTACAGCGTGTGTACCAGGGATTCTATATCTTAACTCTAAGAAAAAGCATAACAATAGTGAGTATACTAGTGGTTACATTGTATTGTGGTTACATATATCGTGTCAGTAATAGATTTCATTTATTTTCGATTTTCAACCCTAAAATAGATTTTCATGCTCATGCAAATAAACTTTATTGTTGTTTACACAAAAGCGATCACAGCACGCTATCAGACATGAAACCTTGGAGCAAATGGTATTATTTTACCATTTGTAACAGCCGATGTGGCGCAGTGGTTAGTATGCCTGCCTGCCACGCAAAGGTTCCGGGTTCAATTCCCGGTGGGGTCACTCACAAAGTTGATATTAAATCACTTTGTGAATTTGTTCCCAGTCTGGTTAGGACATTGCAGGCTGAACCACCTGATTGTCCGCAAGTAAGATGGTTCCGTGCTTCGGATGGGCACGTTAAGCCGTCGGTCCCGGTTGCTGTCTCGGTTGAAAAACTCTGACACCAGGATTCATCGGGTCGTTGAACGACTCGGTGTCCCACACGAAAAGAAAAACCATTTGTAAAGGAGAATTTAGACATTATAACCCGGCTGTAATCGAGAGGCGGCGCAACAAAAGAAATTACTTCGCCTGATAAACCTTTGTTCGTATCATATTCTGCGTACACTATGAAATAAAGCGGATTCATGAAAATGATTGCCGTCACGTAAAGGTATGAAGTTAAGCCTCTTTTTAACGTTAATGAAGCTACGATAATGAAAATGCCTGTATGGAAAAAAAAGTGTATTTTGATTTGCATTTTAAAAGCGGTTTTAGTTAAAGGTATTTTGGATTGCATAATATTAACTTTAAATAATTTACTATTTACACAACACAAAACTCTTCAGTAAAATACATTTTAATGGTAATCTCAGCAAAAGTAAATTTGCGCAAAAAATCTGGTTGTTCTTTTTCAGGATTTTTACAGGCTTCGTTGCTCGTTTTCTGGATTTCGATTGTACGAAATTTCGCTAGGTTTGAAACAAAACATGACAATGCAATAACACACAACTTTGCCCACGTATCAAACAAGGCGGTGCCAAAAAACTTATCTCATAACAAACACGTCAATAACGGTTTATTTATACCTCTCCTCTTGTCAGCTACACTCCCTGTGATTAAGAAATGGCTCTCTGGGGAAGAGGATATAAAACGTTTCTATCGAACATCGAACAAATAAAATAATATTGCGCTTCAATAAAGTCTAGAGTAGAGGTTCGTTTGGTTTTGACAAAAGATTGGAAAACAGACATTTATCTATATTATGTATAGTTAAATTTAAAAAAAAACGGCCAAGAGCGTGTCAGACACGCCCACAAATAGGGTTTCGTAGTCAACGTTTAAATATCAGGTTTTTAGCATTACAAACTTAATTTTGTTGCTGGTTTGTTAGCAGCAGCAGTATGATGACCAACCGCAAATGGGTACGATATCCGTTATAGTTTTCATTGTAACTTCAGATTGTATGCTATATTCCATATTTATTTCAAATTTTTAGCGTTTATACTTTAGGAGTTACAGCTGGAACAAATTATGGGTCAAAAACGCCCTTTTTAAAAGCAAATATCTCGTGACAGAAACATTTTAGAGAATTTGTTTCAAAGAAACCTCACCTTAGTTTTAAAAGACCTATTCAACGATACCTACTCAATATTATAGAAGAAAAAATTTTTGCCCCCTTTCACTTGTATGGGAGGGGTCCAAAACATTTTAAATATTTTTTCTTAACATTTCTATATTTGGGTCAACACGATCTATCTTCTTACCAAATTTCATGTCGATAGCTCTAAAACTGACGAAGATATGAGGGCGCGGCATACAGACAGACAGACAGACAGACAGACAGACAGACAGACAGACATGACGAAACTATAAGGGTTTCTAGTAGACTACGAAACCCTAAAAAGGACGAATTTAATATTGAATGCTCGCAAATCACCTCTACTATAATAAACGTTACGCTTCAAAGTTTTAAGAATTACGTAAGTAAGTACTCCAAGCAATAAAAAAACTTAAATTGAAACTCCCACATTTCTACACGTATAGTCGAGAAGACCAATCGCAGTGTTTGCGGCTGTATAGCGCTCATTTTCTTGCTTGAGTTTACCACTTAGTGGACAAGAGTCCAAGACAGCGCTATACGATCGCAATACGGCGGCGAATGCAGCGACTGAGTTTTTCAACTATAAAAAATAGAGCACGCAAAATCCTACCTTAATACCCGTACGGTTAGATCACACTATTTAACTTATAGAATTTTAACAGAACTAGAAATTCCATACTTACAATAAGCTAAAATAAATCTCCTACATTTCTACAAGTGAAATAAATCGCATAGGATTTCTATTCTACCGAGTGAGGATCCGACACACACCCGTACGTAGAGACGGAATGAGAAAATTCCACGGATTCCCCATATTTTTTGTGATCCCATTTCTATCTGATGCACTGTGAGGCATTCGGGCGATGTCTAGCCACCGTACAGCTAGTGAAGTAGAGAAGAAAGGTGTCTATTTATTTGCTTTTTTATTTCTACATTTTGCTTCTAAATAAAAAGTTACTAGGCGTGTTTATTTTGAAAAAATAACTAAATATTACATAAATATTATTTTATTGCAATATTTCCTATCTAAACGATGCGAAAATGGATGAGGCATTGGCCAGCGACCGAGACAGTATGAGATATGACCTACCCAGTGATGCTGATTTGCGAATCCCGTGCGGGCAGCGATCGCCTGGAAGTGTATCTGAGATGTCGATATCTGCCTTCAGTGTTGGCGGATACAAGAGATCCTGCGTGGAAAGTGTGGATGAAGAAGGGTACGAAACCGTCATAAACCGTAAAAAAGTGCTGAAAAGGCGTAGGTTGCAAAAGGAACTTAGCTCCAAATTAGAAAATATGCCGCATTCGCCAATGCTCTCTAAAAACACCCTGAAAAGCTCCACTACGGCAGAAACAGCTCCTCCACCTCCATCATACGTTGAGGTCAGCGTCTCTGCAACCTCTGAGCTCCCTAAACCAATGGCTTTCGCAAAACTTTTGAGTTCTGAAAACATCAAAAACATCCTGCAAATTAAAAGAAAATCCCCATTCAAAGTCCAGGTACGCTTTGGTTCCATTAATGAAACACAAGCCCTCATAAACAACGCTAAGTTTGCTGAGTTAGGATACAAATGCCAGTTGACGTACGGCGGCGATACAACCTTTTCCTATGGCATTGTCAAGGGTATTGATCTGGATCTTCAGGAGGAAGAGATATGCAAGCTCCTAGAATGTGACTGCAAGATTACATCAGTAAAAAGGCTGAGAAGACTAGATGAGAACGGGAAATGGGTTCCTTCAGAAACTGTACGCGTGTGCTTTTTGTCCACAAAGCTACCAACTCATGTTTATGCGTATGGATGCCGTTTTAAAGTCTCAAGAAATGTGTTCCCAGTCACGCAATGCAGAGGCTGCTGGAAGTATGGGCATTTTTTGAAGTATTGCCCCCTAAAGAAAATGCTTTGTCCGAAGTGTGGAGGGGAGCATGATAATTGCACAAAAACTAATATCAAATGTCTTAATTGCAAGGGGAACCATATTGTCCTAGATAAATCATGCCCAGTATTTAAAAAAGAAAAGGCCGTCAAGGACATAATGAGTCATGAAAATGTTACGTACAAATACGCATTACACCTTTACCGGCAAAAGAATAACCTAACACCTGACCCACCTGAAAACCAGATTGAGCTACAGAATATTAGTCCAGCAATTGAAGAAGAGATCTCTGTGACTCCAAATGTCTCCAACGTCAAACACTCTTATGCGAGCAAAGTTCAACTGCAAAACGAGCCAAGAGAAGAAAGAAAACTACGAGCATCTAAACAACCTTCACCAGTAAATTTAAAGAACTCCCAAATCATATCACACCCGAAAGTCATAAAGAAAAAAGAAACTGTTCAAACAAATAGTAACAAAACAAATACCGAAAAGTTTGAGCTTAAGAAATTACTGTATAAACTTAAGGAAATAATCTTAAGTGAGGTAAGCTTTGAACAAAAATTGATTGCGGCCGTTAAAACTATCTTTATAGAAGCCAAAAGTATCTTTGTAGCTGGTTTCGAATTGTGACTTATTGGAAATAGTCTTAAACCTTCTCAATGGATAGGTCTCATAAGAAGTTATCAGCAATCAATCTATTACAATGGAACGCACAAAGTGTTCAGCCGAAATTGGTATGCTTTGAAGACTTATTATTTAGGGGAAAAAATTCATGTAGCAATAATTAGTGAGACCTGGCTAGATTCGACGACGACGCTTACAGTAAACAGCTATAATATATACCGACAGGACCGTGTTGACGGCTATGGAGGTGTAGCAATCATGACCCACAAATCTATTCAAGCCCATCAATGTTCTTTAAAGCTACGAAATTCTGGAATCGAGGCAGTTCACGTCAAATTACTTAACTGTTCCGACCTACAAAACATTGTATCTGTCTACTGTACGTCTTCAACAAATACAACTACGGCTGACTGGGAGGAGCTCTTTGCAAAGTTTAGTAGTAAATCTCTTGTGGCTGGGGACTTTAATGGACACCACAGAAGCTGGTGCAATAGGTCAGACTCCAGAGGGACGCAGTTGTGGGACGCGGCTTTAGAGCACGGGTTGACGTTCCTAAATGATGGCGCCATGACGCGAGTCAAATTGGTAGATGGACTTCTTCAACAGTCTTCCCCCGGATATTTCCTTCACTTCACCTGATATCTCTTTTAAATTTGACTGGAATGTGACCAACGAAAATTTAGGTAGTGATCACTTACTGATCAAAATCAAACTGAACTACTATGACTGTCCTAAATATGTTCGGAAACGAAATCTAAAGCTGGCTAGATGGGTTGAGTACACAAAATATCTATCTGACTCGTTTTCCAAAATTATCTTCAATCGCGATCGGTCCCCAGATTCTGTACAAAATATGTACGATCTCCTAATCAAAGAAATAAACAAAGCTGCCGACTATAGCATACCTTACTACAAAATATCGATAAACCCCAGTTCCACATTTTTAGCCAAACCATACTGGAGTCCTAATCTATCTCTACTCGTAGCCCAACGCAGGCTAGCCCTGAAGGACTTTAGGCGAAATCCCATCCCAGATAACTTATCTCGATTTGAAAATAAAGTAGAAGAATGTTTACGAGAGTTCAGAAAAGCAAAATCGGACAGCTGGCATAAATTCTGCGATACCATTGACGAGGAGACGTCTGCACCCGACCTATGGGGAAAAATGAGGTGGATGAAAGGTACAAACGGAAAAGAGCACATTTTTCAGATGAGAAACAAATGGAGCTACTCACTTCTTTAACTCCTGATCTTGTCACCCTAGATAAACCCACGTTTTCATCCCCAAAGAGCCCCTGGAGATCGATTTTACAATTCAAGAGCTAGAAAACTGTTTAAAGAAAAGAGACACTGCACCAGGTCACGACTCAATTACTTATTCTATGATTTACAATACACCTTGATCGTAAAACAGTATATTCTCCAATTGTACAACCTGATATTTGACACTGGTTACATTCCAAACCAATGGCGCGACATCCATGTGCTTCCGATTCCTAAGCCCTGCACCGATCCGAATACAGAACCAAAACTAAGGCCTATATCCTTAATCAATTGTCTGTGTAAATTGTTTCACTGTATGCTCGGTAAGCGCCTTGAATGGTTTGTAGAGAAACAAAAATTGTTATCTCAGTTTACTGTAGGTTTCCGAAAAGCTCAATCGTGCTTAGACTCCCTCTGTAGATTAACCTCGCAAATTCAAAAAGGATTCTCTAATAACACCCCCACATTTGCTTGCTTTTTAGATGTGGAAGGTGCTTATAATAACGTGCTAGTTCACAAAACTGTAGAGATCCTGGATCAAATCAAAGTAGGATCTAAAGTCTGTAACTATCTTTATTCCTTTTTGATAGAGCGGCATCTGTTTATCCTCCTTAACAATGGTATTGATAAGGTTACCCGTTGGACACATCGGGGTCTAGCTCAGGGTGATCCGCTCTCGCCTTTACTGTTTAATATTACTACTTATAATATCTTCTCGAATATTGGAGACGTAAATGTATCTCAATACGCGGACGACCTAGTTCTTTTTATTTCTGAGCCAAATCCGAGTCTCTCGGAAACCTACTTACAAAGGGCCTTAGATCATTTGGTTATCGCTCTTCGAGATGTTGGACTGGAGGTATCTCCGGCTAAATCTCAGCTGTGCGTGTTCAGTAGGCGAAGAAATGTACAATATCCTAACCTGCTTATAAATAACCAATTACTTCCATCCACTGCAATAGTTAAATATTTGGGAATGTGGCTAGATCGTGGTTTGACATGGGGTAAACATATTAACGAAACAATACAAAAATGCTCAAAATTCTTGAATATACTTAAATCCCTAGTAGGTCCTGGTTGGGGTGTTCATATGAAACATGTGAGGAGACTATATATTGCACTAATTCGAAGTAGGTTAGATTACGGTAGCATATTGTATGATTGTAGTGCTAAAACACACCTTTCCAAGTTGGATAAGTTTCAGAATCAGGCGATGCGGGTCATCGGAGGATTCATAAAAAGCACCTGATCCATGTCATGGAATCTGAATTGTCACTGCCACCTCTCTATCTAAGAAGATCGCTATTGGCTTATATGTATTGTCTCAGAACTCAGGCTTGGCGGAATAACAAATCAACAAACTCCATCAAAGATCTTTGCATACTGAGCTCCTCCAGTTACTGGTCAAAAAGAGAAACCGTTACTGGCCACAGTCTTTTCAGAAACAAAAGATCTTAGCATTTACGCTACTGACCCACTACCGATGTTTGGTTTGAGTGTCTGGACATCTATAGTAAATACTGAGAAATAATAGACACCAAATTGGCTTGTATGATCCACCCTAAGAAATCATATGAGAGTCACAACATAAATATGGATGTCAAAATTGAACTTCGAAATAAGTATTTAGGCTGGGAATCTGTGTTCACTGACGGGTCAAAGTCCAGTAGCGGTGTTGGCGCTGCAGTGTTCCACCATAAAAGTAATTTTAGAGGCCGCTTTAAGCTAACCACTGAGATATCAGTTATGTCTGCCGAACTTGTAGCTATATCAGAAGGTCTCTCCTTTATACTGCAGCACCAGTTACATAGATGTGTAATATTTTCAGATTGTAGGTCCGCATTGCAACATATAATTCGATGTTCTGGTACAGGTTATAGAGGATTGCGATTGCTTACGACATCATTCACAAAATGTATGAATGTGAAAGAAGGGCTACCTCCTAAAGATACAATGGGTACCGTCTCATATTGGCCTAAGAGGCAATGAGGTGGCTGACGAACTAGCCCGTGATGCTGCTCTCCACGGAATAGAGTATGATATGCACCGGATTATTCCGAAATATTTGCTAAATTCAAAAGTATAACTACCTTAGTTGGAAAGAGTATTTTAATTCAAGATCTCTTGAAAAGGGAATATGGTATAAAACAATTCAATGTGAGCCACTTCGTATTCCATGGTTTTCCACACTCCAAATTCCCGTAAAGTTATTAAAATCTTACTTAGGCTCAGATCAGGTCATGTTCCGTTTAATAAGTTTGGTTATCTAATGAAAAAAGTCGACTCTCCATACTGCAGTGATTGTAAAAATATAACAGAAGACGCTACCCATGTGCTCGAGGAGTGCCGGAACAGCCTGCGCAGAGAAATCTTATACAAAATATTAGAAGTAAACCCTTTAGACCTAGGATCCTTTCAGGTTTTGCTATCAGATCCAAATCTAGAAAATATTTTCCAAATTTACAGTCTCTATAGAACGTTCGAAACAAACCGTCCTGTGCAGACTGTTTCTAACTGATTGTTTTTTATACTTTATTTATTTATTCATTTTATATATTATTTTGTAATAGGAGATAAGATTGTGGTTCACGATGGGGAACAATAGGGCTGGCGTATACTTAATGTATTAAAGCCCTTTACCAAATAAACAGAATTAAAAAAAAAAAAAAAAAAAAATGTTTGAGTGCAAACTTCTCAGTAAACGTAGCGTTGAACGCTTTCAGGCCAGATGGATCGGTGATTTACCTATAACAAGGAGATCGTTACTTGTGTCCTACCCTAGGTTTGGTCAATATTCAGCAGTGGACAGCTATGGGCTGATGATGATGTTATTGATATGCAACTTTATTTTTACTAACATTAAAAAAGTCGAATAAACTCCAGAATCGAATGTTATTAAACGCATCCGACTTTTATTGCGACACTAAAAAGTAATTAAGTTTTCAATAGACTTAAAAACCGAATAATACTAAGGTCATAAAATTATACGTAATAGTTTTGGCATACTGCACAGCAACTACTTATCAAGCTGTACAAAACGCCACTATGGAACTTTAATGCAGCTGCGGAATATTGCCAATGCATGGGATTATAATATTTTGAGCAGAATGGGCGACGGAGGTATTCCAGCCATTTTATGGAGGAGACTAGAGGGAGACACATACGCAATATCCATTTGTGCGTTTTTTTGCACTGCGTACCGCATGCATTAGCGTTAGGACGCTACGAATTTTGACCTTATTCACATACATACAAATAAATGTTAATGAAAAATGGTCTTACAGACGCATCCGTCGACGCAGCGTCGTGCGATCCGTAGCGCTAGCGGATGCTTGTGTCAGACAAATTGACATAAACCGTATTATAGTTGGAAATTCGCGTTTTCCTTAAGCATGCGCTAGCACTGCGCAAAAATAACGCACAAACCGACGTTACATGTGTTCATCGCCTTATCGGGGAGACTGAATTTTCGAGCTCGGTATGGAAACGATTGCGAGCCTGATAACGAGACGTTCCAAGGATACTTGCATAACAGAGGCTGTATTATTTAATTTCGCTTATTGATGGTGATAGAAGGGTTCGTCCTGGGTAGCCAAGTGGTAGCGGCTAAGAATTCTGTCACCCTTATTCTACTCAGGGTATTTCGTGAAAGGCGACGTAGAGTTTTTGACCACGGCTACAATGTCTGCTGACTAATGGTCTACCGTGTGGTGGTGGTAATACCACCTACGATAGCATTCCCAAAGAGGGTTGACGTCAGGCAGGCGGCCGGTCGTAAAATTAAGCCAAATACTTTTGCAACACGATTTTGTGTTCAAATAAAACGTGCTGCCCCATCCCCAAGTAATTGGGATAAGGGCAGGAAGATGATGCTGTTGAGAAAGGGTTCAGGGTATAAAGTGATGTCAGAATCGTAGCAAATGGAAGGATGGAGTCTCTGCCTTCACCTCCGGGAAAGGGGCGTGATGTATGTATGTAGAAAGGGTTTCCAATTCATTCATACGTATTACTTGTTGCGATCTTTATGGCATTTGAGCAAAATAATTAAAATGTACTTATAATTTTTAAGGAGGTCAAAGTTTTAAATAATTTGCCTACTTACAAACTTTTAATAAAAGTATTTCAAAGGGTAGACCAGCCCATCGAACTGAATTTTCCGTTAAACTTATATAATCCGACCTAAATATTTTGACCTTGGGAAAAGTTATTCAGTTTTTAGGGTTTTTGTTTGACCGTTTTCCCACGAAAACTAAAATTTTGTAGGTGTCATAAAAAGGTGAATTCATGTTATGATGAAAATGTTGTTATGGCTTCATTCGAATCTATCTCCAAGAATAGATTCATCTATACAAAAGATGTCATCGCCAGAAGTCAATACAATGTGCTCTTTAAACTTCGTATGGCTTCCCCTCCTCACATGCCTCCCTAGTAGTGTTGCCGCTTGATAGTGGACTATCGATAAACTGTCTATAGTATCGATAGTTAAAAAGTAGCAATAATATCGATACCTAGTACCCTGAAAAGTTAAACACTATCGATGGTATCGATTTACTACAAAACAATCAATGGTATCGAAGTGTCAATACTATTTATAATACTGCAATTGACGATATTATTGCTAAAGTTTGAATTAAGGCCGCTATAGAGGTTTTCACGAAGCCCATACAATTTTCCCTGCCAGGCCGCTCGGAGCGTCGTTTTGCGAAAAACATGGGAATGTTTGAATATTTTTTACAGTGATATTATGAACAAAAATAAATATATTTTTCTGCAATTAGATTAAGTACATCTTCTTAAATAACATATATTTTTTTTAAATCTTTACTACTGTTATTTATTCATATAGAAGCTGTTATAATGGCGCATTATTTTGCAAAAATTCGTAAATAAAAACGTGGTATTATTCTATATTTCTGAATAAAATTGTAAAATGTTCACTGTAGACTTTGTTCTCAAATAAATACTCAATTTTTTTGTATAATTGATATTTTTTTACAGTGAACCAAAACTCTAAAACTCACGCTTGATTTGAGGTCTTTTCCTGAATTTTGGTTTTGTCGCTTTAGATATCGCTGTTTGTAACATGTTTAAAACCAAAATGTTAATATTTACATTGTACATTTTTTAGATGAAGATATGCTTGATTAAATGTACAAGTAACATATTAATTTTACATAACGGTTTTCGAGAAACTCGCATGTTTATAAAGCCAATATTTGCAAATTTGCTAGAAAAAATTGAATGCGCTCTTAACGATACTATTGGCTTGTCTATTGTATCGTACAGGGGTTTTGGAATCCCCCTCTCTCTCTTAGTGTAAGATACCGGGTCTTTCAATGACCCAGTGAATACTGGTATCAGAGTTTTACAACCACCTGCTACAAGTAGCAGGCCTTCAGAGGTTTTCGAATGAAAACTATCGATAGTAGATCGAAAGTTCGTCATCACTACTCCCTTGCGACCTCGTATATCAAACAACAATGACAGAGGCAGAGAAAGCAGAGTTTTCCTTGTTTTCTGTTCTCTTTATCGTGTGGGACATCGAGTCGACAAAATACCCGATGAACCATGGAGTCCAAGTTTTTCAACTGACTTTGAGGTTACGTAAGGAGATAGTTATAAGTAAGTTAGGTATTTATTATGGACAGCAACCGTGACCGGTATCCTAACATGCCTTTTAATGTGTCTACAGAATAATGGTATAAAATGCAATGCCATAATCTAACTGAGAATAATCTGTTTACAACCATGCTTTGGTATCCCGGTTGCTATCTATGAGCACTTAGACGGCGGTCGTTACACAACCATGTCAGAGGTCTGCTACTACTGCTAGGCCTGTTGAAAAACTCAGACACTAGGGTTCATCGGGCCATTGGACGACTTGGTGTCGCACTCGAAGAAGATGAAGAATTTATTTCTATATATACTCCTTGCCCAGAAAATCTATCCTGTAACTTTCAGATCCCAAAAACAATAGACAAGACAAGACAGTAGGCAGTAGAACAATAAACAAGCCAGACAAAGCGGAGTTTGCCTTGTTGCTGTTTACGCGACCAATTTCGAGATTACTCACATCACACGGCAGAATATTGTCTTTGATGTCTTGCTCCGAACTTGGTACGTTTACCTTATCTATTGAATCACTTTTCAGCGTAGGTATAGGTACCGCAGGATTTAAAATGTGCGATTAGTAAAAAAATATGAAACCTGGCGTGAAAATTATTTGCGATCCTTATCTAAACATTTCCTAGAACCAAAATTTAGGGAAACGGCGCGCGGGGCGCGTAAATACAAGTGGCGCATTCAGTGCTAGCGAAGATTTTGACGCTTACCTACTGATTTTAACTGGAATTATCTGGAAGTCAAGATAACTAAGAAGATGGTTCACATCAACGTCACAGTTTTTGATATTGGCTCAGTCATAAAGTTCTTGTATCAGATTTTGCTGTTTTGATATTCTCATACTTTAAGAATTTTGACAGTAGCAACCTTGGCTAGTAACAAATGACGATCACGAAAATCTGAAATAGGGTAGAGTGAACCTTCTGAAAACTCTATATTTGTGATCAAAATAAGTATAACCTATGTATATTTCTCGCCAAAAAAAATCTATCCTGTAACTTCCAGATCCTAAAAACAATAGACAAGACAAGACAGAACAATAAACAAGCCAGACAAAGCGGAGTTTGCTCTTGTTGCTGTTTACGCGACTAATTTCGAGATTACTCACACGGCAGAGTGTTGTCGTTTGATGTCTTGCTCCGAACTTGGTACGTTTACTTTATCTATTGAATTCTTAGGGTATATAAAGCAAGCTATAGAGTGCGCTAAAAAAGCTAGAACGGTTGGCATTAGTAAACTCACAACCTCTCTGTTTATCAGTATCAAAACGCAAGTGACAGCTGAGCACTATTGAACCTCTATAACTTTTCATACATTTGACGTCTGTATCTATGGAGCAACTGCTTACGTTTTGACAGTACCGCGTGGGGTTTTACGCTTACTCTACAGCTTGCTTAAAGATATCTGCTCTAAGTAACATTCCCTTTAATGTGGTTACCTACAGTACAATTGTGAATGCAATGCCTTATTCAAACTGAGAATAATCTATCTACACTCACCGGCACAACTAATCGGCCACCTGCATTAGCATGAAATACTTTTTAATATTTATAACATTGATAATTACAGTTAATATAAGTTGTAAATTAGTTAATTTATATTATTATCTATTACTATTTACATTTCGTATTTTATTAGATAAATATATATTTTTATAAATATATTTCTAATCAACATGAAATATACCATTACAGATTGGTGGCCGATTAGTTGTGCCGGTGAGTATATATTCCTCGCCCAGAAAAATTTCCAGATCCTTAAAACAATAGACAAGACAAGACAGTAGGCAGTAGAACAATAAACAAGCCAGACAAAGCGGCGTTTGCCCTTGTTGCTGTTTACGCGACCAATTTCGAGATTACTCACACGGCGGAGAGTGTTGTCGTTTGATGTCTTGCTCCGAACTTGGTACGTTTGCCTTATCTATTGAATTACTTTTCTGATTAGACTGCTGGATCTAAAATGTATACAAGATTGTGAAAACCGCGTCAAAA
Organism: Phthorimaea operculella; assembly: GCA_024500475.1. Taxonomy (NCBI): domain Eukaryota; kingdom Metazoa; phylum Arthropoda; class Insecta; order Lepidoptera; family Gelechiidae; genus Phthorimaea; species Phthorimaea operculella. The sequence continues at coordinate 61,993 of JANFCV010000323.1, read as the reverse complement.
TTATTTGAGTCATAGTTATTTTAAACATTCGCTAAAACTTATTTAACATTTGCAAAAGCTTTTGGGTTATTTTCAGTTGAAGTTGTTTTAATTATGTAGTAAAGTGATTGGAAATCAGAAGATAATAAAACGCTAAGCTTACCTAAGTAGGCAGGTAGGTATTATTTAGAAGGAAAAAATATCTTTGAAAGATATCTGAAAAATTATCAAATACCTACGTAGGTAATTCCTTATATAATAGGAAACATTGCTTTTTTGAGTAAAACTAGAGTAAAACTGGCAATGTGACCTCTATTACAACTCTTTTAAAATATAAATTTTTACAATACCAGCAATTCACCCCTTATTGACATGATAAAAAAACAATATTTGCAATCAGTGCTTTGTTCAAATACTCAGAATAAAAAAAAGCATCTGTAGTTCTGTTTGGAAATAATGAACCTTTGTTAACAACAGTATTTACATATGAAACCCTGCGGTGCTTGATTTCAATATGGCTTCGTAATTTTGTTGTCAATACGAATAATTTACTAGCTGATTGTGACTCTTGTGAAAAAGGGTCCAACTGAAAAACATGTACTTTACAGGAGAGCCAAAATAATGAAATTAGATCAATTAACGTCTGCAATTTATATTAGGTTATAACTTTTTTATATGAAGTAAAAACTATTCCTAATAATTTTTTGCGAGCTTTTTAATGGAATTGTCAGTTTTTCGTAATCTTTATGAATAAGATGCAAAAATCACTTAGACCGTTGTAAATTTATTGAAATGTTTCGGTGAAAAAAGGTCTAATTTAAATTGAACCGTTGTAGGTATCATGATAAAAGGTCTAATTTAAATTGAACCGTTGTAGGTATCGTGATAAAAGATTCAAATGCTGTTGGATAAGCAGATTGCTTTAATAAAAACGGTGAATACAAATATAACTATATTTAAATCCATTTTAATTTGCGTGGGTAGCCAATCCTAAGGACTTTGTTACGGTTATACCCTTAAAAATTGCATCATATAAAGGTATAATTACATTTTCTGTGTAATAACTGCCTACTCCCGTCAGTCCCGCCCGCGTAATAGGAAATTGGGAACCCGTCCTCTATAGAGATGAACTCGGGATGCTTTCCCGTGACCGAAAATAACCAAGGAAGCCGGAGTTCAGCAATTTCCTACAAATTTACTACAAAATCTGATCATCTGAATACTGTTTGACTGTTTAACCCTCAAAGAGACGAACAATGACATGGTTGCGTAAGCCTCTGACATGGTTGAGAAGGACTCTTAGGCTTCTTACATGATAGGTTCGGGTATGACACGGTTCTGTAGAACTTATCATTTGTTGTTACGTGGGTAACGCCTCTCTGTTGACAAGCCTCTGACATGGTTGACAGCCCTTTGACACGGTTGAAATAGGCCTCTAACATAACCGAGTAAGCCTCTGACATGGTTAATAAAGTATCTGTCCTGGTTATGTTAGGTCTCTGCCATGGTTGATGGAACCTCTAAACTGGTTGTTAAACCTCTGGTATAGTAAAGTTTACCAAAAAGTGTGTATCAGTTTGCAGTCAGGGGTACTCATCTCAGTTCTTGGATCGAAAGCTGAGATGTGGTATACGGGTACGCGACCCCGGCTTCCCGAGCTTCTACTGTCTTTGACTACCTTCCGGGCAGTAGTATCCTACTACCTGTATTCCTGTTCCAATCTCACCACATTCCTCCCCACTCCTATTCCTACTTTCCTATCTCTCCTAGATCCAACAAAAGCAGGTCCCTCCTGCTTAACAAACAAAGTCTGTTTCGGCGAGAATGGCAACCCAATGCAGATAGTGCGAACGGGCTTGGCGGACTCGGCGATTCAGCAAGGCAATGTGGATGGCCTAGGCGACGGTAGAGGGCGCGTGTAGTTACTGTCGGCCAGACACAGCATCCGACCTTTCCTTCAGTTGTAACGGTTCTCCGTTCCACTGAACTGGGGAGGAAGGAAAAAGCAGCTCCCTCCTGCTTAACAAACAAAGTCTGTTTCGGCGAGAATGGCAACCCAATGCAGATAGTGCGAATGGGCTTGGCGGACTCGGCGATTCAGCGAGGCAAGGTGGATGGCCTAGGGCGACGGTAGAGGGCGCGGGTAGTTACTGTCGGCCAGACACTGCATCCGACCTCTCCTTCAGTCGTAGCGGTTCTCCGTTCCACTGAACCGGGAGGAAGGACTAAGTGTGTGCGCTTGCGTTTGCGCGAACGTCTGCGCACCCTAATATATCCTGCGCAACTGACCGCTTCCGAATAATGGACTCCGATGACGCTAAGTCCTGCGGCGATGGGTTGAAGTAGAGAGGTCTAGCGTGGTGCAAGCTGGGCTTTGTCTGATTCCTGCACGCAGGCGGTCCCAGGGGTGTGAGTACACGCCGTGGTCGCTTTTGCATTGAAAAATCGGGACGACAATGCGAATTCGGCAGCACCTGTGATGACAAGAGCAGCCCTATTTAGGGAAGCACTGCTCTCCTCGCTCAGTCGAGGGGGCTAGAAAGGTGCCCTAAACAAATGCTCGTCCCTTCCTGGAAGGTGGTAGTAACCACGGCTGCCATCGCATCACTTAACACGTGGTCGACGCAACAAAATAAAATAAATAACACACCATCTATAATGACATTTGACGCATGGAACGTGAGAACGCTCATTGATAGAGATGGCAACGCCTGTCCTGAACGTAAAACCGCTATAGTAGCTCGGGAACTTCATCGCTATAACGTGGATGTGGCTGCACTCAGCGAAACACATCTTGCCGATGAAGGAGAACTAGTGGAAGATGGAGGGGGATACACTTTCTTCTGGAAAGTTACATCCATATCTGAACCTCGTCGTTCAGGGGTAGGATTTGCCATCAAAAATCATTTAGTAAAGCGACTTGAAGAATGTCCTGTTCACATCTCGGACCGCGTTACCACACTGCGCCTTCACTTGGACAAAGACAACTACCTTAATGTTATCAGTGTCTATGCTCCAACGCTAGACAAGTCTGATGACATTAAGGACAAATTCTATGAGGAACTATCTCAATGCCTTGACAGCATAAACGCCAGAGAGCAGATACTATTGCTGGGCGATTTCAATGCTAGAGTTGGTCGGGACTATGAGGCTTGGCCTGGAGTTCTGGGGCGACACGGAGTCGGCAACATGAACAGCAATGGTCAGTTGCTACTCAGTCTCTGTGCTCAATACGATCTAGCGATATCGAACACTATGTTCAGACTTGCCGCTAAGCACAAGACGACGTGGATGCACCCGCGATCCAAACACTGGCATTTGATCGATTATGCTATTATGCGGCAAAGAGACATCAGTCAAGTCCAAGTCACCCGCGTCATGCGCGGTGCTCACTGCTGGACTGACCACCGACTTATTGTCACAAAACTGCGACTCCGCCTTCGTCGACCTCGTAGATCCATGATAAAAAAGCCTGCGTCTTTGAACGTGGATAGGCTGCAAGATCGCGAGATGAGAGAAAAGTATGCTAAAACCTTAACCGAAAATTTGTTGCCAACAAATGAGACAGTTGATGTCAATGCTGCTTGGCGAAATTTGTCATGTCATCTTATAGAAGCCGCTACCGCTACTTTAGGTACAAAAGACCGGCGTAGTGAAGATTGGTTCGATGACAATGACGAAGTTCTCAAGGCAGCATTCGACAAACATCGAGAGCTCCTGCGACAGTATCATCGAAGAGGTGGAAGTGTAGCGGCAGTCAAAGAAAGTGACCAAGAATTACGTAGGCTGTCTCGGCAAATAAAAGACAAGTGGTGGCAGGAAAAAGCTTGTCGGATGCAGTGGCTTGCCGATACAAACCAGCTTGGGGAGTTCTACTGCGAGGTGCGTAAACTGACAAGTACGCCCCATAGAGCAAAAGTGCCTTTGAGGTCTCTGGATGGCTCGCAACTCTTGACCAGCAAAGAGGATGTGCTCAAACGGTGGGCTGAACATTTTAACGATCTGCTTAACGTAGATCGATCAGCTAACCTGCATCACATCAGTTTATTACCTCAACTCCCCCTAGCCACCGAGCTGGACGAGCCCTGTCGTGTGATGAGGTTGTTACTGCCATCAGACAGCAGCATAATAAACGGGCGGTTGGCATTGACCTTATACCAGGCGAAATACTTAAATATGGCGGTGCGGAGCTGCACTCGATGGTATGGAAACTTTTTGTTCGAATGTGGGAGGAGGAGCGAGTCCCGGACGATTTTAAAGTGTCTCGCATTAGTGCCCTCTACAAGAACAAAGGTGACTGTTCTGACTGCAACTCGTACCGCGGTATTTCGTTATTATCGGTCCCCGGAAAGGCCTTTGCAAGAGTCCTATTAAACCGCTTGAAGGACTTATCAGAAAAGATTCTGCCCGAAACCCAGTTTGGCTTCCGACCTGACCGAGGCACATGTGAAGCTATTTTCTCGGTACGTCAACTGCAGGAAAAAAGCAGAGAACAAGGTCGTCAGTTGTACCTCTGCTTTGTTGACCTGGAGAAAGCGTTCGACAGTGTGCCTCGTGAGGCTCTCTGGATGGTGCTAGGAAAACTGGGGTGCACGGAGAAGTTTGTGCGCCTCCTGAGACTCCTGCATGACAATATGCAGTGCTGCGTCTCTGTAGACGGTGAACAGTCTGATTTTTTCCCCGTCACCTGTGGGGTGAAACAAGGGTGCGTTCTAGCGCCCGCACTGTTCGCCTTATACTTTGCGGTAGTAGTCAAGGAGGTCCTAAATACTGTCTCCGAAGGAGTCCGCATCCGCTTCCGCACTGATGGCAGTCTTTTCAATTTGGCTAGACTTAAGGCGCGCACCAAAGTCTCGCATGCACTTATTACTGAAATTATGTATGCCGATGACTTGTGCTTTCGCCGTTTTTCACCAAGCATGCTGCAAATTCGGCCTTAAGATTAGTGTCAAAAAGACGGAAGTGATGTCCCTGGATACACAAGGTCGTGAGACACTGACAATTAAGCTTGGTGAAGATATGTTGAAACAGGTTGACAAGTTCCGATATCTGGGGAACACTATTACAGCTAAGTGTGACCTTGATGCTGAGATCAATAGCAGAATCAGTGCTGCAGCTGCAGCATTTGGGAAGCTGCGTTCCAAGGTTTTCTGCTCGCACAACCTTAAACTAGCCACAAAAATATCTGTATATATGGCGATTGTACTGCCAAACCTTCTGTACTCTTCCGAGACCTGGTGTGTGTATCGTCACCACATACGCACTTTGGATCGATTCCACTCAAATGCCTTCGCACCATCATGAAGATCAGATGGTCCGACCGAGTGCGAAACACCGAAGTTCTAAGACGAGCCAATGTTGGTGGCATTGAAGCCTACTTAATGCGTCGACAGCTTCGGTGGTGCGGTCACGTATCCCGGATGGCGGATGAGCGAGTGGCGAAGCGCATCTTCTATTCTGAGCTAGAGGAGGGCAAGCGAAAGCATGGCGGTCAACTCCTCCGATTTAAAGATGTTCAGAAGAGACACATGAAAAGATGCAATATCGAACCCTCTCAATTTGAGGTTTTGGCAGCACAACGGCCAGAATGGCGCGGTCTTGTAAAGAGGCGAATCCGCGACTTCGAGGAGCAGCGTAAAGCAGACCTTGACGCTAAACGCGATGAACTGAAGGCCCGTCCTCCCGCCGCCATTAACTACAATTATATCAATGGCAAACTCACGTGCCCACACTGAGCACGGGAGTTTACTGCCAAAATAGGCTACAATAGCCACCTACGAACGCATCAGCGCCGACTTGATTAGGAGTAGAAGTGGTCGCCATGGCCGAAACCGGCCGGAAAGATCAATCAATCAATAGTAAAGTTTATCTGGGACAGAGGATCAAACTTGTCCAACAGTTTGGGCAGCTTTCGGTAAATTAGCTCCTCAAAGTAAGTATGCTTATTGTCGCTCCACTCTGCTTGACAAACTACAGAACAAAGCTATTTGCCAGCGGACGAAGAGGGTTTCGCAACTAAAATGGATTTGGCGTGACACGTGACACGTATGTCGTAGAGGTGTCGACAAGTGGAGCCACATAGTGCTGCATTTGAGACCCTGTGCAGGAAGTCGAAGTGTTGGTAGACCACCAGCAAGATGATCGGAAAAGATGGCAGGGCCGACAGAATCACCGCAAATAGAACAGAGTGGACAAACACATCCTGATGCATTTGCCCAACAGTGGATATTACTATGCAGAGAAGAAGAAGAAAGAAGATGGTGAAGTAAGCCACTGAGTAGAACTGATTTTAAGTAGAACTCTAATATAGGCAGTTGTCTTATAGGCCTTATCAATCAACCATATTAGAGATTTACTTAACCATTTAAGAGGCCTATTAACCATATCAGAGATTCAGAGGCCTTATAAACCTGGTCAGACGCCTTTTCAACCATGTCAGAGTCACAATCAACCATATCAGAGGCTAACTCGACCTTATAAGAGGCTTAATTAACTTCACAATATCAGAGGACTGCTTAACCATATCAGAGGCCAAATCGACCACATAAGAGTCCTTGTCAACCATGTCAGAAGCCTACGCGGCCATGTCATTGTTCGTTAAATCAAGCCGACATAATGCGATCAAATAGTGTTTTAGTTGCTTAGAAATGCGTATCAAACGTTAGATACGTACTGTACAATCTCTCACGCTAACTCATGAACAATTCCATTTATAAGGTTTCGATTTTCTTGTGATTGATACCAACAATCGGGACGAAAACTATGTTGTACGATTCAATAAATGGTTGTGCATCTAGAAACGTAACAATTTATTGCTGTAATATAGTACAGTCTGAAAAAATCAAACCCTCACTTTTAGGATTGATCATGAGTGAGTGAGAGAGACTGTACAGAAGATGGGTTTTCATATACGCGTCCTGGGTCCCCTACCTACTCATTTGTTTTAGAAGAATCCTAAGAAGATGCATTTACACTCTTTTTATATCCCAAGTAGTAAAACAGGTTTGCCGTTACTGGAGTATCTCTAAACCTTTGAAGATGCATTAGCACCCTCTTCATACCCCAAACAGTCACATGGGCGGTTTTCTCCGGACAAATGGAGTAAAAATTATTCAACTATAGTTAGATCGTTTATCAAAAACTATTTCAGTAGGTTCAATTGTGATTATATCCAAAATACGGTAATACCAAAGTAATACATTAAAGTTGGATCCGTTTTCACGAAACAAAATGAAGACTTAGTTTTGTTAAAATGATCTAATTGTATTTGAATCTTGGAAGGCAAATGTAGCGGTTTAATTAGAGAAGTGTCTTTTTCACAGAACGTATACATTTATATTTCCATATAACTTTAGATGAACCCATATGCACATATTTTTCATTAGTTAAATCGCTTTACACAAATTGTAATTCCGGCATTTTTCAACGTACAAAAGCGTGAGTTAGACCCTTTGAAAGGGTTTAAAAAGTAGATTCTGATTTTGAGCAAAAACACAAAAGGGTCTAAGTGAGTTGGACCCTTTTTCACTGGAGGCACAGTTGTTACAGAGTCGGTTTCTGATATTTCTATGCGTTATTTTTTCCCCGCAGGATTGAACCTGCGACTGTTGGCATCTGCACTGCCGATGCCGATGTCAGCTGAGCTATCGCGGCTCAATCATAGCCTGTGAAATAGTGCAAGTGTATCTGACCAATAACGTTTACCAAGGCTCCATCTACTAGGATTGTTCAGCAACTAATTCCCAGTAACTTATTCATTCTTTACCAACCGAAAGTAGCCAAAGCGATGAAAACCCGCGATATCATTTTCTTTTCAGTCCCACTGAGTAACTAACTATTATTCCTAATTAAAAAAATCTTCGAAACTTTTATAATTACTTTTAAAAAATATTTTCTCCAGCCAATTCAAATTCCCACCTTGCAAGACCAGACATCAATATGCATAAAGCGTAACCCAATTATAGCCGGTTTGATTCGAATTAGTCCAGCAGGGACCTGGGGCCTGGGGCGAGTTCGGCGAAGTTGTGATTGCGATGGCATTCAGGTGTTGGAACCAGCTGTCCGGTAGATGGAGTCAGTAGTTAAAGGTGCTAAGGTCACGAAATCAGCGGTAGCGGGAGCAGAAGCGGAATTTCTCTGTTGAGATACTCGGATTGGATATCGTACTGGCCGTTGATTTTTACCCACTAACGCATAAAGAATGTTCTATGGCTCGTGGCATACCATTTACGATAATAATTAAAAAAATCGTAGTAAGGAACCTTAGGCTTGACACGACTCGGTCTAGTTTCATTACTTTTTAGAGATAAACAAGCAGCTCTATCGAGACTTGTCTAGTTTTTGATAGAATGTTTTGTTGGGATGTCAGCGATGATCTTATGTGCTTCAAGGGTTTATGTCAGCGTTTCACATCTTATGTGCTTCAAGGGTTTTTAAAATCGCTCCCGCTCCCGCTAATATCGTATCCTTAGCCAAAGTCCGGAAGTACTTAGAATATCTCCATGGTCATGTTTCGGAAGTTTCGGAAGCTTCGGTGGTAGAACCGACTATCGGTAGTTCAGAAGCATGTATTGAAATTTATAGAAAGGGATGATTGAGTTACGCCTTGTAATGCTAGTTTAATACCAGCACGCGTTTCCTTCACGTGGGCGTCGTAAGAGGCGATTATAGGACTCAAGAGTTTCATACATATTACAATTTTTAGGCGATAGGCTAAGAACGTGGTATTACAATGTGAAACAACTTTTTTGAAATGTTCTTCAAATATTTGTCAGACGTGGCGATCGCGATCGTATTTTTATGAAAGTAGCGCTTTGTCTACACTGCAAGGGATAAAGGCTTGTAGGTGTCTATGTATGTATGATTGAGTTGCGTACAAGACGATGTAGGTACTATCGCCAGAAAATCCAGCTACCTAACCTACCCATTGATTTTGAAAAACCAGTATCATTTCATCCCTTAAATCATTATCATCAATCCTGCCCTTATCCCAATTACTTGAGGTCGACGCGACACGTTTTTTTAAATCTTATGTGCTTCAAGGGTTTATGTCAGCGTTTCACATCTTATGTGCTTCAAGGGTTTTTAAAATTGCTCCCGCTCCCGCTGATATCGTGTCCTTAGCCAAAGTCCGGAAGTACTTAGAATATCTCCTTGGTCATGTTTCGGAAGTTTCGAAGCTTCGGAGGTACAACCGACTATCGGTAGTTCAGAAGCGTGTATTGAAATTTATAGAAAGGGATGATTGAGTTACGCCTTGTAATGCTAGTTTAATACCAGCACGCGTTTCCTTCACGTGGGCGTCGTAAGAGGCGATTATAGGACTCAAGAGTTTCATACATATTACAATTTTTAGGCGATAGGCTAAGAACGTGGTATTACAATGTGAAACAACTTTTTTGAAATGTTCTTCAAATATTTGTCAGACGTGGCGATCGCGATCGTATTTTTACGGAAGTAGCGCTTTGCCTACACTGCAAGGGATAAAGGTTTGTATGTGTCTATGTATGATTGAGTTCCGTACAAGACGATGTAGGTACTATCGCCAGAAAATCCAGCTACATAACCTACCCATTGATTTTGAAAAACCAGTATCATTTCCAGTGGCGTGCACAGGGTTTCATGTCTGGGTAGGCAGTAGATATGAACTGAGGCGGATCTTAGGTGTTATACGCACCGCTTCATTTTCCACTGCACGTTTTATCGGATCCTTAAGAAACCATCCCATGCGACTGAGACGAACGGCAAAAATGTGCGGTGCGGTGCATTGTAACAAAGTAAACAAACTATGCACACTAACAACCCGAGCCAGCCGCATCTGTTGTAAGAAGTTAAATGAATACAAGTCGTGTTACCTTTTCTGAGCGCTTTTTCCATCCAAATTGTACAATCTGCCTGTATCATTATCACATCACACTTACCTACACATTAAAAATTAACTTTAAAAGTTACAGAAACGGGTGTCTCAACTTTTTGTGTCTTTATCATATTAGAGATATATTTATTATTATCATTATTATTATTATTTTTTTCCATGTTAATTTTTCTTTAGTTTAATTGTTAAATTTATTGTTTTTTTGTTAATTTTGATTGCTTCTGCAACTACTTGCAAAACTTTTTTTTATCTTTCTCTTTCAAAGTAAAGGTTGTCTGGAAGAGATCGCTGCAAGCGATAAGGCCGCCTTTGCTTACTTCTAGCTCTAAGTTTTCTGTATTGTTGTTTTGAATTGTATGTAAGCAATAAAGTGTTAATCTATCTATCTATCTATCTTTTTGTAAACTTGTAAACATAGTCATCACTTCATCAGGTTGATTTCAGTAAACTTGTTTTTAACAAAAATCGCACCGTTATTAGTCGAACATATTTAAAAATATCTATAATTTACATTTTTTTTAGCATAAAACAACAATGACAACAATAAGTAAACAAACAACAGTTTGCTTTTTCTAACCTAAATCATAATAAAATACTTTCAATCCTGAATGAATCTCGTTTCCCAAATAATTGTTTGAAACCAAGGTATCAACAAGTTGGTCGGATTATACGCGCCAAAACCCCCCATGCACGTAGCGAGCGGTTGTCTATGGCCATTTTACTTTTTAATTGCGTTTTGTTGCATTATTTTGCGTTTTGTTTAGCGTATGCAAATGGAATGTTGCCGAAAATGCTACTAATATTATATAATCTGTGGAGTAGGTGCTGCATTTTCACGCACACTACTTAACATTTTGCAGCTTTGTGTGAGTGTAGAGAGCTCACACCTACAGTGTATTTACGCTAATTCACACATTCATACTAGTGGTATCAGGCGAGTTCATGAGGCAGCGATCGAGTCCACTTATTTTGACTGACATATCGTACTTGAGAGATATCCGGGGATTAGTAGCGCGAAATAAAGGCGCAAAAGTAAGACGGCCATTTATTACCTACGTTCCATTTTACGTTACATTATTGTTCTAAAATAAATTAAATTATTACCTACTAGCGGGTGAAAATGGCAGGTTAGGCAGTGCTTTTATGCCTTTATGGACTGCACGCCCCTGATCATTTCATCCCTTAAATCATCATCATCAATCCTGCCCTTATCCCAATTACTTGAGGTCGACGCAACACGTTTTTTTTTAACAAAAATCATGTTGCAAAAGGATTTTGCATTTATGTTTAATTTTACGACCGCCTGCCTAACGTCAACCTTCTTTGAGAATGCTATTGTAGGTGTTAGGTATTACCGCTACCATACGGTTGACCATAGTCGGCAGATATTTTAGCCAAGGTCAAAAACTCTACGTCGCCTTTAACGAAACATCCTGAGAAGAGTCTTACTCGCTACCTTTTCCTAGATTTGCTGGCGATAGAACAAAGGCTACTTTGCGCGTTTGAAGGCACTCTATAAATAACTTATTGTATTCTAATAATAATATTTTGTTAATTTCGTTCATAAACAAGGGTGGATTCTAAGAAAGTTTCAAATTAATTATTTGCCTTCCTAACTTAAATAGATCCTCTTCATAGGCTTTGTTCGTACATTCTAAGCCTTTTCACCTACAAGGTTTCTAATTTGTAAGTCCAAAACGTTAAAGAGATAGTCCTAAATAAATACACATTGTTTTAATTTGAGTAGCCGAAATGTTAAAGTGTTATTTTGTCATTAAATAATGCGTAGCAATGACCTGTGTTTCTAACCTCTGACTTGAATCCTTTGAACTTTATAATCGTACTCGTTTTAGGTACAAAAAATATATCATCTCATATTTTTACCCACGACGGAACGGAGACGGTGTAAGCATTTTGAGTGAGAGAATGTTTGTGTGTTTGTGCAAACCTATGTTACCAATTTTCTCCAAAGCCTCTGGTCAAATTTTGATGTGGTTTTCAGTGATAGATGAAGATTTGACTGAGAAATGTTTTTAACTAGATGTTATGCGAACAACCTACTAATAGTCTGAAATTAGTGGCGCCAGTTGAGTACGCTTTACAGCTATTTTTTTGCGATTAGATACCTTTAGCATCTTGTTTGAAACCCAGCGGAGACCCTCCGCCCGTCCGCATCAATTTCTCTGAAATGTGTCAAAATTATAAACTTTCGGATTTATGAGTTAATTATAATAGTTACAAAAAAATAATCAAAAGACAAAATATTCCGTATTAATTTGCTACTTAAATGTATATATTTATTTAACTCTTACGGTTTTCAAGATAAAACGATTTATATTAAAAACTTTTCCTGGAAAATCTATGAATGGCGCCAGTTGAAGCACGCTGTTAGACCATTTTTTTGCGATTAGATACCTATAAGCCTGTTGTTTGAAACCTTAAAAGCGGAGACCCTCCGACTGTCCACATCACCTCATTTCTTTTGAATGTGTCAAAATTATAATTTTACAGATTTATGAGGTAACTATAATAGTGACACAAAAATGTATTACATTTAAGTAGAAAATTTAATACGAAATATTTTGTTCTTTGACACTTTTTTGTAACTATTATAGTTAACTCATAAATCCGTAAGTTTATAATTTTGACATTTCAAAGAAAATGGGGGTGATGTGGACGGGCGGAGGGTCTCCGCTTTTAAGGTTTCAAACAACAGGCTTATAGGTATCTTATCGCAAAAAAAAATTGCTGTAAAGGCGTGCTTCAACTGGCCCCATTCATAGATTTTCCAAGAAAAAGTTTTTTTTATATAAATAGTTTTATATTGTAAACAGTAAGAGTTAAAATAAAAATGTATTACATTTAAGTAGCAAATTTAATACGGAATATTTTGTCCTGACACTTTTTTGTAACTATTATAGTTAACTCATAAATCCGAAAGTTTATAATTTTGACACATTTCAAAGAAAATGGGGTGATGTGACGAGCGGAGGGTCTCCGCTTTTAAGGTTTCAAACAACATGCTTAAAGGTATCTAATCGCAAAAAAAATTGCTGTAAAGGCGTGCTTCAACTGGCGCCATACATTGAATTTCCAGAATTCCCCGACTATAAGGGGCGCTGCAGCGCTTATGTAATACCTACCGCTACTCAGATCGCTGTCAATCTGAATAGCGGTAGCAATTTCTTTATGTCATTCCAGATTTAAACTGTTTTTAACCTACCGCTACTCAGATCCTTATAAGATACGACTTAGGATATTAACGAATTTATTAACATTTTATGATCGAAAATAAGACACATAGAGTTAGGTTAAGACACACAATACTACGAATGTAAAGCGTTTGTGACGATGTTAAGAAGACTTTTCCCATTAATGGCAGGTACCGAATGTTAACTTCATAAGCACTCCCAATTACTTTAACACAGTCTAAGTATTAAACCGTGACTATCGCTCTAATATTATATGCATTATGATGCCGGTATAGAATAGCATCACCCCATGTAAGGGATTTGAGGGTTGATGTGTATTGTAATTTTGTCGCTAAGCTGACAACCTGTCACTATGGTGATAGATAGTCTTCTGAATGACAGGGTAGGGCGCACATCCCGCGCACTTGCACGAGTATTCCGCGCCAACTCGGACCTCACACCTAACCTTAAGTTATAGATTCCCTACACAGGGTGTAAGGGACGGTGTAACGAAAACTTTGCAGGCTTGCTCAGATCATGAAACTGAACAACTTTCCCCATTAAAACATATGGTGGTAAACGAACAAAAAAACCGACCTCCCATACGCAACTTTCGATCAGCTGACTGACTTTGTATCGGAAGTCAATTTTTTTTTGCGTTTACCACCATATGTCCCACGAAGAAAGTTGTTCAGTTCCATGGGCTGATTCACCCCTTAAAATATTTGCAGTTGATTCTTTTACACCTTATATCTGAGCTTGACTGTAGGAAGTGGAGGTACTATCTGCAGCACCTTGATTTGCCTGCCAATACTGGGTAACTTTAGTAACTGTATGAAAAAGCCGTATAAGATTATTCTATAAATTATTAAACTAGTAGAACGAAATACTGGTGATAGAAGCTAGGTAGTATCAGTAACATAGCAACATACAAACCAGTACAAATTGATTCCTTAAATAGGTAGGTTGATCTTCTGCTGATGGTACCTTACCAAATAAAAAAAAAACTCTACTACTACTTAACAGCCACAATAAAGTCCACTGCTGAACATGGGCCTCCCCCTAGTAGGGGGGATATATGCCATACTCATCACGCTTGGCAGGCGAGTTGGTGAGCGCAGTGCAAGATATTGCAATGCGATTGCGAAATTCATCCAGGAATTAAACCCCTGGATGAATGTATTACCTTCCCACCCACTAACGGAAAAGATATGGGTGATGACATTCTAAGCTAGCATCACAAAAAACTTACATGCACTAATGTAAAAATATATATGATAATGACTTCATCGTAGTCCTTGTATGCTGGAAAATCGATGAATCTACCGGAGCTATCCAAGAGATTTTATACTATCTTTTATCTTTGAATCAAACTTCTTGTTCCTATTTGTCATTGTATAGATACACGATTATGTTTTATGTACTTATTTGACACCTTACAACTTTGAACAAGATAATACTCGTACTTGAAATTGAAAGTAATTTTAAAATTAGAATTCTCTTTGTCCTAGCGATGTGACATGGCGATTTCAAAAAGGCGTCAGTTTTCTGAATTAAGGTAGGTTTTCCGATGACATATTTCGCGTTTGGCTGCCGAAAAAGCTACCTTATTTCAAATGTATGGAGGCTCTGAGTAGTGGTAGCTTTTACATAAGCGCGGCGCTGCAGTATACTGTCGAATCGGTTTTTTTTTACTTCTTTATCACCAACTGCGTAAACAGTCCACTACTAAACGACAATTTGAAATTGGAATTATGCTATTCTAGCTTAGGCAAAGAATTATATTCTACGATCGCTATTATCACTGCATTTTCAATTCGAAAAGAAAAATAAATTAAAAAATGTTCACACAATAGGAGTAATTTCCTTTCTCGCCACAACAATGCCGGGAACTAATCTTCCAGGCATCCGTTTGTCCAGACGGGAATCGAATCCACGTACCTAGCTCCTATTGAGTGACGCCCGGTTGGCCACGGTCCCGGTTCATCACACATAATTAACTAAGAATCTCGATTCGTCTACTTTCCAAATATAAGAAGATACGAGAATAAAAATATATAATTCATTATAGAAGACTAAAATCCGTCGATCCCAGTCGCTCGCAGTGGACTACCATGTCAGAAGCCTACCAGTAGCGTAGCAAGTTCACACAAGTTCACTCCCGACGCAGTGAGCTGGCTTGAAACCCTTGACATAGACGTTTGATCCAGGCAGGGATTGCCATACGATAATTATGATAATGAGCAGGTGATTGAAAAACTCGGGCACAACGGTTCATCGTATCTATCGTCGACTTTTCTCTTTATCTTCGTGTGGGACACCAAGTCGTTCAACGACACGATGAACCCTGGTGTCAGAGTTCTACACTAGAAGTAGATCGATTGTGCCACGTCACTCGTTCACGAACTGAACTGGATCTCAGCGAATCTGGCGAATCGAGACTAAGTTCTTATTCTATTGCTTCCAATTCAACGGCACAGCGGGAATTTAATTTTACTCCCTGTGTTTTTAGTCCTGTTTTCATTCTTGTTTGTACTCGTTCAGTTTTCAATAGGTTTTTTAATTCTGATTATTTATTTTATTGGAATCGTTTTAATTTAGGTTTCATATTTTAAATAGGTTTATTTTTATTTTTGTCTATTCAGGATAACAACAGCTTATAAACAATTAACAATAATATCCATATTTTGTAAAGGAAAAGCCAATTACAGTTATCCACTACAGGTTCACAATTTTATTAGATTTCAGATGAGAGTCAAATTATTTTATTGTGATTCAGTAGGTACTTGTGAAAGTAGGTAATTTTAGGATAAAATTTTTAAGAAATCATTGCATAGTGATACATTTACATTTTTCTTATATGCTTTTATTCACATTTTTGTTAAAATTGAATCAAATTGGTGTGTGGGAAGGATGATGGATGCAGTTTAGCCATTGCACTCGGGGACATCTTTAAGAAGTTCTTGTCCATCAGTGGATTCCCACAGCTGTTGATGATAGTAGGTAGAATATTGGGAGTTAAACTAGAAACATTTAGGCACACAGTCACTCTTTGTAGTTATCGCTACAATGCTGCTTGAATCTCAGACGATGTCCATCTCAACCTTGATCTTAGTCCAAGGCTGTCCGGCCTAGTTTGTTTAATGTAGTAAAAGCTATTGACTAACTATAGGCGTTAGGCTTCCTTGGCAACCATCCAAGGGACGGAACAGAACTAGAAAGTATAAAAGGGACACAACTATAGGTCTCTCAATTAGTGAGACTGTAATACCTACCTATTGAAATCCAAAGATTATTTTAAGATGTGGGGCCCTTTTTAATAGAAGCAAAGTAGTTGCCGTGTGATGCCCGCTTAGAATAGCATCACCCCAATTCTACCCGTGGGTGTCGTAAAAAGCGACTAAGGGATAATCATCCAGGGAAAGGGCAGCAGCGTTCCTTGTAAAAGCAACATCTTGAACTGCGCTCGCCAATCCGCCTGCCAAGCGTGGTGAGTATGGCAATACCCCCCGTTAGGGGAAGGCCCATGTCCAGCCAGTGGACTGTTGTGGCTGTTAAGGTAAAGGTAAAGTAGATAAAAATATTGTAAAATTAAAATTACAACACATGACAGATAGTTTTCAGGTTACTAACCTGAGAACTATACCATAGAAATAATGTTTATTGCCAATAGGTATTCGAATACAAATACCTTATAATATTATCCGTATTTATGAGCAAAATTTTAAACAAAAAATGTTATTTTACTTTTCTGCTAAACTTTTTAATAAACAACTCAAACTAGTTTCAGTATCTGAAATCTGAACACAGCCAGCGGTTTAACAAAACAAAACATAATTTTCCTCAATCAGATTCATTCATGGGAATTAGTTGCAAAACTATCCAGGTAGTTGGAGCCCATCCACGCGATAGTGGACAAGATATACTTGCTTAATTTCGCGGGCTCGATTAGAACCGCGGTAGCCCAGTTTGTTAGGGCGTCGGCAGTATTGATGCCGAAGGTCGCAGGTTCAAAACCTGCCTGCGGTAAAAGTTTTGCAAGTTTTCCAAAAAAAAATTACCTAACGCGAGAAGTGTTTTAAAATTTGGTGTTCAGTTCATTCATGTTATCCACAGATGTTCGTGTTGTAAGACAGAAAGTTGGATGGCACGTGCATGTTGTAATGTAAAAAAATATAAAGCAAGCAATACACTTTTTTACACTACACACTTTTCTACTACTACAGCCACAAAAGTCCACTGTTGGACATGGACCTATGGGCCGTTTTGAGGGGTATTGTATACACACCACGCTTGGTAGGCAGATTGGCGACAGGCAACGCTGCTGCCCATTCTCGGGAAGAATGAATATCCTTTAGTTGGTTTTAACGACACCCACGGATAGGTTTGTGGTGATGCTATTCTAAGTCAGCACCATAAATTCTCATAAAAATGCAAAGTGAACCTGCCTGCCAAAGTGAAATCATTGCCTGAAGTGTCTATCAAGAGATCAAACTTTACTATTTTTCATTACTTATGGTTAGAATGATTGATCCCATCAACTTGACTTCCTCTTCTTACTGTACAAAAGCGGGATCTAACGTGTTATAAAGTCTGTGAAGTTATCCTTCAGGTGAAGATCTAACGAAGAAACAGTAAATGACTTTTGCAACGCCAATCCTTTTCTCATCACGTCGTATCCATTAACTTTTTATTTCTGTTCGCCAAGTGTACAGTAAAGTAAGCTTTCACTTGGACCCACTGCCAATTAGAGTTAGTGGGTCTTATTTGGACATTGCATTTTATCTAAACCTGACTTGTATTAGCTCTATGGAAATATCAGGTGAAGTTAAGTACAAAGTATATGACCTGATAAAACCGGATAAAAACAAAATAAGTAAGATACTTAAATTGAATAGAATTTGATGAATATTTTAATACATACCTAGAAGTACCGAACTTCGCACTTTCCTGAAAGTTTAACTAAACAACTTTCTCTGAGGAAAAAAGGTAAGATTACGAAAACAAGCTACCCACCAAGGCAAAAATTACCGGATCGAGAAAATTTCTGTCGGAAAATATTTTTTTATGTAATGTTTTGTGTGCAGAGAAAACTGTTTTTTCTTGATTCTTGAAATGTGTCATTTGTGCCGAGCTTAGCGTTGTCTTACTCCGCACAAGGATTAAACAATTTTTTACGATTTTATGTACTAATTGTTCCAAGCTTCACTTAACTTTGTCAGTGTGTACATTATGTGCCAGCTTCAGTAAGTAGAATACAGTGTCCAAAATAAGACCCAATGGGTCTAACAACCACTGGGTCTAAATTGAACAACCACGGTAAAGTAGGCGAAACTGGCTGAGCAAAGCGAGCGGGAGTTTATTTCGAGCTCTTTTTCTTTGCAGACAATTAGGTTGATTAAATTTTGTATTTACTCTTCGAGATGGGGTACCGCCATGTTGTTTTTTTACTCGAGCATGCCTCTTCGCATATTTGACTTCTTTTTACAGCGTTTTTTACGTACTTTAGTACAACCGTACGAGTAGGCTATATTTGACATTTGTCAAAATCATGTTAATGCTATGACTTAAGGTCTATATTTCTTCTTTGTTGACATGTTTACTATTATTGGTTTGCCATCTGTCAAATATGACCTATTTTGACGGCCAAACTTAAAGTTTATTTACAAATGATTAACACTGGGTGGCTTGGCTGTAGCCCGTGGAAAAGAATTTCTTGTCTACATGCATACCTACAAACATACATACTCTCTAAAAATATAACCCTCCTTCTACGGCAGTCGGGTAATGTATGTATCTTGCACGTGTTATACCGACGGCAAACTTGTAAAGCATAGACTTGTTATTTCGGGAACAGGTATTGGAATCCCGGGATTACAACCTTCGGTGTCATGCTTATGTAACACCTGAGAACGGTACTGGCGGTACAATGAATCATGTTAGGGTGAAATTTTACTATCGACCGATGGCAAAAATCCAGAACATGAAAAATTGGACATTCCATAGTTACTGGAATCAGCTGATGGGAAATTTTGTATACGACGTTCTTTTTTCAGTTTTCGGCATTTTTTCCTTGGGAAGATCTTTCTTACCTATCACGAACCCGTCTTGCAATTTAATTCAATATCAATGGCATGATCCAACACATTTTTGAAACATCTTTGTACCTATGTCGGTTTGTTGTCTTACTTTTTTCGGATGTAAACAAAACCCTTGCGTCTTTAGGTGCTAATTTAGACGCGAGACGTAAATTAACCACTGTCAGCCAAGTAATCGTTGGCCGTCATAGCCCCAAACTCCACAGAGAGGACTAGGAGAGGACATAGGACGTAGGGCATGACGCTTGACGTTTGACATCGCGACGTTTTCATACAAAATATACGAAAAAGTATTGACAAAGGCACACAGGCGTCGCCAAAGCGTCGCATCTATGACAGCTAGCGTCAAAACTAAGAAGAATATTTGACGATCACTTGTCTGTCAACTGTCATTCTTACGTCCTATGCCCTTCGTCTTTTTGGTGGAGTTTGCGCCATAGATGCGACACGCTTTTCACATGTTAGTGCAGACAGGCTCTTTTGCTTCATACATTTTATTTGGAAACGGTTTCGAGCCTCGAGATGTTTCACGTCTCATGTGTGGGAATAGATCCTTATGAAGTACGGCTTACTTACAACCGCAAAAAAGGCACTCCGACAAAAAGTGAACTCACACTATTTCCGACTTTTCCTTTCGTAAAAAAGCAAAAGAAGACAGCGGAAGACAAGTTTGTTCAAAAGTTGGTCCTACATACTGTCTTGTTTTGTCTTGTCGGTCTTTTACAGACACCCCAATGTTCATTTTTAAGAGTGGCACCTGTCTGCACTTTATACTCGGCCTTAGATGGAGGTTTTTTTTTGACAGTTATGTGTTTGTGGACAAAAAAATCTGTTTCACGGGCTACAGCCAAAACAAATGGGCATGCAGATCTTGACATAATGAGGTGTCGTTAGTTTTGTCACGTTTGTTTTAATACGTCTCCTTGTTCATTAATTTTGCTATGTCTTGGTATTGTATTGAAAGATTGAAATCTAACCCAACTTTTTCCTTGTCCACAGGTCAGCCTACCCATGAAGCAGTGTAAATGATGCACCGGCGTCTTTACTAACCATGTCTGCGGTGCTTTTAAGCGCACTAGGGGTGTTTGCGCTCGTTTCTAATACAGGTCAGTACCAAATTTTTTTATTGTTTATTTACTTCATTGTTGACAACTCTGATAATAGGGTTCATCTGGCCGTTTAACTACCTGATGTCCCCACTCGAAGAAGGAAAAGAAGATTGTTTACTTTCCTAGGCCCGAAGTTTGAATTGGTACCACTCACTGTGACTCTTTATTCTATGGCAAAAATAACTTTGACATATTTATACATTTGGGGTCATTATCTTTACTCTTTCCTTGTAACATCAGCATAATATTAATTGCTACTCGCTCCTTAGTACTAGGTGTTTATCGAGGCGTTAAACGACTCGCTGTCCCACACATAGAGAAAAAAAGAGTACCAGATTTATGTCAGTAGATTGGATCAAGACTAGATAAATTATCTTCAAACATAAATTTCAGGGCACAGAACTAATAAAAGTACCTACTCAAAGTTCAGATAAAGATATTTGATCTGTTAATAACAAATTACTTATTAGTAGGTAAAAAGCCACTTACTCATCTCGCTACTTACCTTTACAGACTATTAAATTATCTCTACTGTAGAGATAATTTAATACAATAACAGGAAAAAGCTTATTCATCTAACAGATCTGGAATCCAGCCTAAATATATTAGACCTAGGCAATCTAGGCCACCCAGACCCTTCTCGATTATGACATCGTATTGAAAACTACTTAAACTGATTTTCTGCGACCGGAAATTTGTTTCGATTTCATGAAATATTCTTATCTTTTATTATTACACTTAGAAGTAGCTCAGCTACTTCAAATATCTCAGTAAAGGTATTTGCTGTAGATTTTCGTAAAACCTTTTTAGGCACTTCAGGAAATTGGAATCGGCTGAGAAGAATAATTTTTAATACTGATCAGATAATTTAGTTAGGTACCAGAAATTTTACAAAATTTTAATGGGTTTGATTAGACTTTCAGACAGAATTTGTACGTAAAAATTTTCCTTTTTCTTCTTCAAATTCAAGCATTATTTTCGAATTATCTTAATTCTATCAAGACCGTCTTGTATAATATTAAAATATCAACCGCAAACACACAGTTTGGCAATTTGGAAAGTTTCAAATCTAATTCAAGGCTGAAATCAAAAAACTTGAAATGATTCTCGTAAAAAATATTACACGTACCTACACGTGATACCTAAGCAAACGCCTTTCTATAGCATAAAAGTGTGTGATTCTTCAATTCTTACTAGCTACATGAGGTAGTATACCTATTGAGCTTACATGCAATTTACGATAGCTTGCACAGCACAGAACAGCTGTCACGGATCGATGGAGAGTATCTAAGAATAGCTATTCAAGGGAGTTCAACATGCAATGAAGTTAAGATTACTAGTTCACTTAGGATTCAACTATATGTTCCATGAGAATTGACACTTTTCTGTCACAATGTGGGACACTAATAAGTCAATGAATAATCCGATGATCTCTATGGCAAATAATATAGCATATTAAACTTTACTGAGCTTACAAGCACTTTACGATAGCTTTAACAGCTCAGAACTGCTGCCATGAATCGATGGAGAGTTTAATCTAAAAATAGACACATACACGGTACACGGTAGTATGACACGCGATATAGTTGAGTTTGCCAGTTCTCTTGGGGATTATAGTTGCGAAGACCACTCTCAGTATTCGAGGTCGCATGGCGGTTGTATGGCGCTCTTTTTCTCACTTGAGTTTACCACCAAGTAAGAAAGGGAGCGCCATATAGCCGCAAATGCAGCGATTGGTCTTCTCGACTGTAATATTTTTCATTATGTGTGGTGTATAACTTGGATGTCATAAAAGTTTTATCATTGAGTTTCGACGTCAAATTCATACAAATGCTCTTCTATATTGGTGAGAGTTAATTAAACCGTGCGTCGTCTTTTTTGAATTGTGGTAATAGTGTGATAATATGTATGATATGTTTAGTTCAGGATATGTAAGGCGCTCATATGTAAGAGACAATCAGCGATAAGATGCGCGTATCAAGGGTGTAGACGTTGTCTCTTGTATTTCATTCATTTTAAATGGAAACTGTTTCTTCTCATGTATCACGTCTTACGTCTAAGGTGTCGTAGCAACGCCTAATATAGCGTATGTAACGGTACGGTTTTAGCCTTTTTCATGTTAAGCTTACAGTTTTGTTATTTTTTTACTAAATTGCTACCAAAGCTTCAATTTTATCCTGAAACCCACAAAATTCAAATTCATCAAAGGACGAATCTCATCAGCTTACAGCGATCGTTGTCCAAACGTAATTACGCCATTTAAAACTGGGTCAAACGCAAAATAAGAGACAAAAATCCGCGCCCAAAATAAACTGAGCCTGGTTTATAGTACGACTTCATTTTGCTTTTTGTGAATTGATGGTGACAGATGTAGCACATTTTTTCCAAATTATCTAAAAAATAACTCATAGAGCTGACCTTAACTGACGATCGATGGTATTAAAAGGATTTTGAATAACTTATAGTGTGAGACAACTAAGTGGTAAGTAATAGGTAGGCCGACAATGCGTAGGCCTATGTCTAGAAGTGGATTTTTTTAGCTGTAAATTGTGTTAACCGAATAACTGTAGATATCCTTTCCTAAATTAGGGATGCCGATTTCTGATTTAGATTCGCAGTATAAATAGGTACAACATACAAGCATAGCATTGCAATATTTGGCAAAAGGCTCTTTCTCGGAATAACCCAAATAGTTAGTTGAAATTTTATTATGCCATACTCCCGCTGCACCTATTAAAAACTTTAGTTCTGTTTGTTCATAACAGTTCCAGTAACGTAACGCTAGTTTCTGAACTCGTTTTTGATGCAGGTAAAATAAAAGTCTTTACTCAGGATCAGGATTAAAAATAAAAAAAATGTGCTTATCCCGAAGTAGGTATACTAGTAAGTTCGGTGGGTTTTTTGTTGACTCAGTGACCTACATATCCAATTTGCTTCAATTGATAAAAATGAAGTGAGTGAACTTTGCGCGAGTCCATGCATTACGTTGCGGGTCTAGCAGATGCAGCGCGTACCCCAAAAAATGTGTGTGTTGCTCCTTAAATACACATTATTTATTCGTCAAAAAGACGTGCAAATGAAATCGCAAACCTGCAGATATGAAGATACCCTCCTTCTTTGGCAAGATTCAAATCCAGCATTTAACTTAGAAGGTACTCTCACTTACAAAAACCATGGTTCACCTTATGCTGGTCAGTCAGTACGTCCACAAAGCTGGCTGAATTACAGTGATTCATGGTTGGCTTTAATCAAGTCGGTCTTCATTACAATTGCCACGATTTGATGGAAAATCTCGGCCTCGGGTCAAATTTGAGCGGTACAGAAGCAATGGCGCAACTAAATTAACTTTTTTGAAATGAGAATTGAAACATTCTGAGTTCGTTTAGAGACAACTCTTTGCAATTGCTTTCAGAAGCTAAAAACTGTTAAATGCCTTGTAATATCAATCAAAAGTTGACAAAAGTCATGATAATAAAACAACATTATTACCTACCACACTGAAATACACAAAATATAATTATTTTCATTGTGCCATATAAAACCGACCAACTCAGTTCAATGGCTTTTTATTATTTTGACTCAACCTCTTGCAAAGTTTTAAAATACATTCATCCCTAGGTAAACAAAACCGTCCTTATCCCTAGGTAAATTTTATGAAAGGCCTAACAAATATTTGCTTTGAGTACCTATAAGTAAGGACCTTAAATACGAGCGTTTTCAGGAGAATCATAAAAACCTTTTTTATTTCTTTGTCGGCACGATAAAGAGCAATTACTACAATAAAAAAGAGCTACTTAAGTACAAAATTCTGAGTAATCTTTCTTGGCATTTCTTAGTAGCATATACGTAATTGTCGAGTATTTCTGGAAATCTTATTAGAGAAGTAGAACTTATTCTCAAGATGTTATCTCAGCTAAAGCACTTAACATATTACCGAATGTTACGACAAAATCTTATGTAGGTATATTGGAGTCTGCGAACTCTCAATTTTGAACAGATAAATAATTTTAAGTTTTACTAGAGTAGAAAGGTTCTTTAATCTTACTCGTTCTTTGAATTACGACAAGAAATGATAAATTTAAATACAAACATCAGCCTCTACATTTTTTACAAAGTAGGCAGAGCGTATACATTTTAAATTATGTGACACTACGTGCTTAGACATTCCATGACCAAAATTGTAAAACATAATTTAAAAGCCTTCTAACGTTTCACCGACAAATATTATCATAATTGTCTATCAGTTAGGCAAACAGCAAGATCAAATCGCGAAAAAAGACCTAAAATTTCACGAAATACCAAAATAAATCCAGTGACACTATTATTACTCGTACCATGAAGCTTCCCACACTTGACCTATATCCTCTCTTACCATAATAGCGCCTAACCAAACATGTGATAGCAGAATATCCTAATAGCTATACCTCCTGCATAGCCACTGACTAGAAATATGTGAAGGTTCCGGTTAAGCGAGGAACACACGCAACGTCGGTTTGTGCGTCGTTTGTTCGATTTTCCACCTTATTTTCATACGAATACGGTTTATTTCCACCTTATTTTTATCAAACAATTTGACAGACAACGCAGCGTTGTGCGATGCCGTTTGACACAAACCGTTTTCATATGCAGGTAGGGTGGAGAATCGAATGAACGACGCACAAACCGACGTTGCGTGTGTTCCTCGCCTAAGCAAAAAAGTGTTACGGCTATATCACTATAATAGACGCCCAATACAGAGAGACGGCTTCAAGGAAACGTCACTACACTCATAAACACATTTACACGTAGTCATCTTTTACGCGCAAAACAAAACTTTCTCATCATCATCATTGGCCTCATACGTCTATGACAGACGATTTATTCAGTGTGTCTGAGGCAAGATTTTTCGTGGCTGTACGTATAAGCCGATACGGGCGCGGCATGACTTTCCGCACGCTCTTCAAATGAAGGTGGAATTGGACTTTCTCAAACCGTCTAGTAATTGAGTGTCTTTAAGCCGGTTGATGTCCATGATTGCCTACATGGCGGTCGTTACGCAAGTCAAAGGCCTGCCTTGTAGGTTATAGTAGGCGGTTGAAAAACTCTGACACCAGAGTTCATCGGTTTGTTGGTCTACTCGGTGTCTCAATCAAAAAGAAAATGACAGCAAATTGAAAAAATAAAACATCTGCGACCGTCGGGACTTGAACCCGGGACCGTGGAAAACCGTACCACTGTTCTGCCAACTGAGTTACGGGCGCCTAGCTGGCCCTGATGAATTTTTGAACCTTTTGCATCAAGCGTCATGATACTCGAAGCAATTTATCGGGGTCAGCCAGGCGCCCGTAGCTCAGTTGGCAGAGCAGTGGAACGGTTCCACACGTGTTTAAGTCCCGGCGGTCACCGCTTGATTTTTTATTTTGCTTATATCCAATTATAAGAATTATCTAGCACTGTGAGTTCATTTCAAAATCCCAGTAAAATGATAATGTAATTTCTAAACCTTCACCAACATCTTCTTATCTTCCTCATCCGTGGCTGAACCCTAATAGTTAGATATACTGAACCATAACTCAGCGCCTACAATGGCTGTCGGGGGCTGAATAGCGCTCTGTAGAGACAAACTAAATGCTCGTAGTATGTTTAGCCATAGATCACAAAATTGTCTAGAGGCAAAAGTAATAAAATAAATTGAAGCCACAAAAACTGTTCCATTTTATTCATTTATTCTGTCGGGGGCTGAATAGCGCTCTGTAGAGACAAACTAAATGCTCGTACTATGTTTAGCCATAGAGCATAAAGTTGTCTAGAGGCACAAATAATAACATAAATTGAAGCCACAAAAACTGTTTCTCATGATTAATTTATTGCTAGAAGCTGAAAGCGCGCTATGTAGAGGCAAAACTGATGCTCGTAGCGTGTTAAGCCATAGAGCACAAAAATTTCTAGAGTCACAACTAATAAAATAAATTGAGGCTTCAAAAACTGTGCCTTGTTATGAATTTAGTGTTGGAAGATGAATAGCGCGTTCTGTAGAGACAAACTAAATGCTCGTACTATGTTTAGCCATAGAGCACAAAATTGTCTAGAGGCACAAATAAAACATAAGTTAAAGGCACTAAAACTGTTCTATTTTATTCATTTATGCTGTTGGAAGCTAAATAGCGCTCTGTAGAGACAAACTAAATGCTCGTACTATGTTTAGCTAATAGAGCACAAAATTGTTTAAAGGCACAATTAATTAAAAAAATGTAAGCACAAAAACCATTCCAACTCCATGGCAGATTTTTGACAAAAACAATGATCTCTGTTATAACTACAGGAATAGGTACGAATCTATATGAAGTAGGCAGTTTGTTTCATTTTCTAAGAAGCTTGTTTTGTATATTATTGATGCTTCTATGCTATTTTTTTCTCTGAGCGTTTAGCACGTTTTGTGGACTTTGCTGGACTTCCCGGGCCTTTGTGAACGAAAATGGTGGTAGTGTTTTTGGTTAAGGTTGTTAACGGTATTTTAGTCAAAAGAGAGAGTTCGAGTGAGTAAAGTGCTTCACAGTTTAGTATCATAGTTTTATGACTCTTCCCCAGGCTAGGTGCTAGCCCCATTACTTGAAATTTTCGTAACTTTAACCTTCCTCTTAAATCTCCTTATATATTACAAAACTGCATCAAAAACTGTTTCATGGTTTTAGAGAATTTAGCGAATTCCACGACAGACAGACCGAAAAAAGAACGCAAAATGCGACTTCATTGTATATTCTCTCTTCGTGTGGGACACTAAGTCGTTCAACGACCTGATGAACTCTGGTGACAGAGTCTTTCAACCGCTTACTGCAAGCAGCAGGCCTCTGCCGTGGTTGTGTAACGAACGCCATCATAGACAGCAACCGGGACCGACAGCTTAACGTGCCCATTTGAAGCATGGAACCATCTTGCTTTTTGGACAATCTGGTGGTTCAGCCTGCAATGTCCTAACCAGACTGGGAACAAATTCACAAAGTGATAAATATCAACTTCGTGAGCGAACCCATCGGGAATTGAACCCGGAACCTTCTGCGTGGCAGGCAGTCATACTAACCACTGTGCCACATCGGCTGTCATTGTATATTGATGAAATGCGATAACATATAGTACGACTTCGGGTCAAACAAATTTTGTAACGAAATTTTCAAATTTTGCGATCTGCCAACTGTCGATATTTGTTGAGTTTGATTCGGGTTGTAGGTTGTAAAGCAATATCCGATATCGGAACTTCGCTTCTATAGGTCATATTGCGGAGGTCTGGAGCTGAGATCAAATAACCTGGTCGTGAAGATTTTGGTCACCATAAATTCAAAGGAAATATTTTCAGGGTGTTCTATTCTAGAGACTGAACAACTTTATAGCATTTGAAAAAATAATTATCCCTCCTGTACATCAATCGTTAATCTTCGGTAAATGAAGTAGGTATTTTGTTCTTTAACGTTTCTATTTCTATTTAAATGATCGTATGTTCGGTACAGTTGTAGAAATCACTGGCATCATCTTGTCCAAGTGTACAGGTTGAAATACTATTGTATCTAAAATCTTCTTTCAGCCCTTAAAGGCATCGATAAAATGAGCCAACCGAAAGTTTCGGTTTGTAGTTTTTCGATAAAACAAAGCGTAAACGAAACTGCGTTAAATGTAATGTTGACATCGTTATGAACAAAAAGACACTTGATGAATAGGGTTTCAAAATGGGATAGGAATCCGCTTAAAAGAAACTTATTTTTACTTCTTCCCCAGGTTGCACCGACAACGCTAACGCGGTAAACTCAGATGGGGGCATCTCACTGGACTACACAGACGCGGACTTGGGCATCGCGCCGCGGGGGCCCCACTTCGACGTGGCCTACTCGAGGAACGTGACGGCCCTGGTGGGCAAGACGGCGCAGCTGAACTGCAGGGTCCACGACCTCGGCAACAGGACGGTACGTGGGTCATCAGATTTTTTATTCATACATACGTATATCACGCCTATATTATCCCTTGCATGCAGAGTGCAAACGGCTGTAAAAACGGCCATATGCACCACGTCTAATAAAATCTTGAAAATCACCCAGAAAACTGTGTATCACCAAAGTGACATGTTGTCAGCTTGTTGCCTGTACCTTGAGTCCATCTTATCTTGAATTCCAGTTCATTCTTGTAAGCGAGCGTCAAAATCGTCACTGGTGCTGAGTGTACATCTGTAAAGCTCCTAGACCTTTCACCTGGCAAATTATCAGACTTTATAATCTGATTATGTATTTTTCTAGATTTAAATTGAAGATTTAATCTTCGTGCGAGCCAGATTGCATTTCAACTTCATCATTCCAAGAAGATTGTTTCATGTCGCATAGAATTACATGGATAAGCTTGATTTACGATGCCTCTGCAAACAGAGTCATTCTTCAAGCTGATTTATATTTGAAAAACAAGTATTTTTACCAGACTGCCTCAGGAGGGTTATATTTTTCGAGTGTATGTATCTAGAAATTCGTTTTCACGGTTTACAGCCGAAACGGCTGGACGAATCTTGACATAAGAGGTAGGTATAGTTAGTTTTGTCTTAGCAGCGCGAGTGACACTGTCTATATTAATATTCATAAATTCAAAATGGCGGATTTTATAGCACAATACAAGTTTGAAATTACCGCAGTCGGGTTTTTGTTATTTAATATATCTGCTTGTTCTTAAGTTCAACAGCTTATACAACATGTATTAATACTAGAGACATAAAATAAGAAAAGGAGGCGTAATCATATAATCGGATTAAAGCAATATTTCTTTGGCTTTGAAACAAAAGATTATGAGAAAAAGGTCGTTATTTGGCCACAAAACGTAAGTAGGCAATAAAATAAAATCTAATGGGACAAACTTATTCTTTTATGTATTTTACTATTAAGGTTAGGAGTTTTTACTTATTTACAAAAATCCATTTATAGTTTTTTTTTTGCTAAACAATGGGTAAGCATTTGTCCGCAATCTCACCTGATGTTGAGTGACGATGCAGACGATGATGGAACATACTCGCACAGTTAATGCGTATTCACTTTCGCCTTGAAAAGGCCCAGGTTCCGAAACAGATCCGCAGGCAGGAGTTCACTCCTAGCAGTTCGTATTAAAAAGTAGAAGCGAAGCGCTTTGTGCGAATTTGCGGGATGTCTACGATATAAGGGTGGAATCCCAACCGGCGTCTCGTGCACCGGAGATGGAATGGTGACGGAGGTATAAGGTCATGGAGAGACTGTGCACACTCCCCGAAATGCCCATGAGTATGCCCATAGTACCTATATATTATAGATCAAATAAAAGAGAAAATAACGGCCACGTCGTACAGTGCGGTAAAGGAGAAGGCAGAAGATAGAGAAAGCTGGCGAGTACTCCTCCGACAAGGGAATTCCGTTAAATAGATGATGATGAAAGTTTGCCTGAAAAGCCAATTAATATTGTAATATTTAATATTTTATAACTTCATCAATTCATTAACAACTCAAGAAGTAACTTAACGTATTGCCTAACAACAATTTCAAATACCATTCATTATTTTTAAACTACTACTTCACATTTCACTGGATATTAAGGTCCCGTGTTTAGTATCAGTAAAATATTTAGGATGTCCGACATTTAAGCAAAAATTATGTAATCGTTTTACTATTGATTAGTAGCTAAAGAATTTCATTGTTGCACATCATCATCATCATAACAGCCACAATAAAGTCCACTGCTGAACATACGAGACTAGAAATAGAGGTCTGCTTAAATATTATTAATGAACTAAACTGTCTAAAAATCTATTAAATGAGATTATGAGTCCCATTACGTAACCGCCACTAGCATACACAAGCAAAAAGCTCGAGTAATACTAGCAAAGCGGATTTAGGGTAAAAGAAATAAATTCATTTCGAGCGTTTGCCAAATCCCTACAGCAAATGCAAATGGTTCGGCGGCCGTAATGTATTTGGGACGTTTTGCGCATAAACAGACGTTTTTTCTTGTATTTATTTTAATAAAAAATCGGCCAAGCGCGATTCGGACCTCTGATCATATTATATAATTTTTTGTATTTGTTGTTATAGAGACAATTAACATGTTCTATGTTTCCAATCTCTAACTATTTCAGTTTGTAAGATAGGGACAGCCAAATAGGTACGGACAAATAATTTGGGTTCTGTTTTGATCCTTTGGGTACGGCACGTAAAAAAGTAACAATAATTTCTTTGTATGCTGCTAATGCTACGAACGTAGTGAATAGCTACAAGCCGTAGCAAAATGCTACGAGCATGTTGGTGCGCGTAGTTACGAAACCACAGCAGTTTCGCCGAAAACTTTGTTCTGTTTTAATTGAAAAACTCAAACTTTCTGTGGCTACTATTTTTTATATTTAAACTTGTTTTATTTATTTTTAAACTTGTTTTTTATATAGGTAATGAAGAATAAGAATACTGTTGAAGTGTTAAAGACTTTCTGCTACAGAACGTTTGTGTCTGGAAACGACAATATGTTTAACCTTTCATGCAAAATCACGTAAAGCTAACTGTATTTGCGATTAAAAATTAAAAATGTTTTAGCGTTTCCTGAGTTTATTTATATGAGAAATTGTTTTATTTCATGATCTCAAATAGTCTCAATGCACTCTATCAAAAACTGTTGGCTCGCTCAACCCAAAGTTACATACTTGTATTTTTGACCTTATATTAGCAGTAATAAGTTAAATTACTACCAGCAATATGCTATCCTATTAAATGAAATTTTTCTTATTTGAATGGTTTCTTAAGAATATTACCACTTATTCCTTTTTTTTCCGATGGGGAGGCGTAATTTTTTCCCAAAAATATCCCTAAGAAAACATCACCTGACATTAAAACGTCGTCTACGTCCTCGATAACCTGGTTGAGTGTAATCAAAGCCGCATTAACTCACGTTCCATTCTTTTCAGTACATTAGGCCGGCTGGGTGGTTCCAAAATCGCGTTTTAGGCGGTTTTCATACACACCACGCGGTTTTGCGGTTTTATGCCGCATCCGGTTATTTTCACGAAAAAAATATCTAGCCAATTATCAAAGAAGAGGTCACCATATCAATGTGACTGTCACAGGTTGTCAGTTCTATCACAATATAGAGAAACGGCGTACGGGGCGCCTTTACAGATGGCGACGATTTTGACGCTTATTGGCTTTAACTGGAAATAACTCGAAACTTAGGGGATCTCAAGGTAACTAAGAAGATGGTTGCCCTGAACGTCATATTTCTTGGATTAAAACTAGCTCAAAATCAAATACCGTTCTTGTATCAGATTTTGCTGTTTTGATATACTTCTACTGTGAGATTTTTGACAGTAGCAACCCTGGCTATGTAACAATTTGATAGTCGTGAAAATCCTTAGTAGATTCGAGTGAACTTTCTGTATTCTCTCTATTTTATGGTTCTATGGTGGCTGGCACAAACCGCAGTATCCTGCAGTATTTGTGCGATCCACTCTACTGCTTCAGCTGGATACCACCGACGGAGGCATTAACCGGTATTATGCAAAAACCGGTGTCACGTTGTGGTCGCTTCACTAGAGCTGGGGTCGTTCAAATATCGATAAATGGAGCTAAAGTCGTTGTTTTAGAGATTTTGTTGGCTCCCAACCCAACAAACAAGCATTAACCGATATCTACTAGACAAAAGTCAATTTACGAAGTTTACAGACTTTGTGAAGTACATGCACTTAGAGAAATAGAAAGGAAATAAAATATAACGAAAGTGTTTGCTTAGTCGGAATAGACTTGACAAAATAAAGAGGTAACTCGGATATACGGCGCAAACTCCACCAAAAAGACGAAGGGCATAGGACGTAAGAATGACAATTGACAGACAAGTGATCGTCAAATATTTTTCTTAGTTTTTGACGCTAGCTGTCATAGATGCGACGCTTTGGCGACGCTTGTGTGTGCTTTTTTCAATATTTTTTCGTATATTTTGTATGGAAACGTCGCCATGTCAAACGTCAAGCGTCATGCCCTACGTCCTAAGTCCTCTCCTTGTCCTCGTGGAATTTGGGGCTACAGTTACGCATAAACATTGCAAGCACATAGTCCGGGCTGCTGGTTTTGTTAAAAAGAGATGTCTACTAGTTTACAGTCATTTCATAGTAAGATTTGTGGCATTCTACCTGTATAGCTAGCATGCGCACTGTAAAGAGACTTATCTCTTGCGAGAAGAAAAAGATGTGTCAAGTCGTATAAAAATCAAAACAAGTGAAGACTGACATAAAGGGTGTAGGTCGAGAAAATCTTTGTCGTGGGTCACATGTTAGCTATACTGGGCATTAGCAAGACAGTAATCAGAATAATATTTCGATACCATTGATATCGACAACCGTCTCATCGCAGTACTATTTAGCGAACCCCCATTAGCGGTTTTAGCGAGGCTCGTTCACAAAATGGGGAATGTGGGTTCGATATTTAAAACATTTTATCAAAATATTTACCTAGAAGGCGGTTGAAAAACTCTCACACCATAATTACGTAACAAGAAAAAATGAATTTTGCAACATGCTTTTTGAAGAAAGCATGAAATGAAAAAACTTTATTATCGGGTAAATAATTGTTAAGTAACGGGTCATCTTCCGTAGGCTCATATCACACAAGCAGTTTGTCAGCGGATGTGCAACGTATTCGTATTTAAAACGTTGATCACCGCGCATCTGCGACGAATTTACTGCGCATCCGTTGGGCGTCCGCTCTACTCCGCATCCGTTCGCAAACCCTTTGTGTGATATGAACCTTAAAATTTACCTACTAAGCAAGCAATAGTTATGTAGATATTTACGTCAAAGGTAGGAGAAAGAGAAACGTAGATGGATAACGTTGTTGTCACTGTTGTTTTGCTACTGGTGGTTAGAGAGGTTGTGTTCATATCCGTGCCTATCGTTCATTCCTACTAATACGAACTCTATAGCTAGTATATGTAATCTAAGTTATCATCCTAATAGAACTCAAGTGTATGTAGTCCTAATGAAACAGTCCAGTAATTTTCCCTCTGGTTCCCGCGGGAATCGCAAGGGCAGCTTCTAATTAGACTGCTAATTAAGATACCCGGGTTCATTTCTTTCGTGTGTGTTATTTTGCCTGCAAACGAACTAGTGAAAGTTCTTTCACCTTTGTTTCTGACAAAGTCGGTGAAATTACCTCTTAGCAACCAGGTAGTATAAAATGTATTAGTAACGATCAATCGATTCAGAATTCTACATTACTTCTGTCTTTAGCCCAAAACTCAAGAGCTTAAAATATACAAGGTGTTAGGGACGGTGTACCGAAAAGTTTGCAGGCATGATCAGACCATCAAACTGAACAACTTTTACTATGGAGCCAATGGTGGGAAACGAAAAAAAATTTCAGACCTCCCATTCAAAATTTACGATCAGCTGACTGACTTTGTATGGGAGGTCGGAAAATTTTACGCCGTGTTAGTTAGATAATATTATTTTCATTCATTATAATAAGACTACTATACTAAAATTATTGTTTAAAACAGGATTATTACCGTGATAATATTTTTGTTGATCCTGATATTTCGGGGCGGTTGCACGCCCCATGGTCACGAGTAGACTAGCCAAGGAGTGATGTCATCTTTCTAAGGGCAAACATATCTGTCTACCCTCTTTCGGATTCGTCGACTGCGTTCTACACGGTTACTCGAATCACTACTATTGTCACTCACTATTTTGTCACGATCACGACACACCACACTAACAGTATCACTTCGCGAGTTTGAAGTCGAGTGCAGGTTAGATAATACTGGATTTCACAGCACTGTACAGCTTGAAACCATTTTCAAGCTGTCCAGTGCGTGGAATCCAGTATTAAACGTATACAACCGCAAAAAACACTATTTATCACTTCATTTTAACACAATTTTATCACTTCATATCATAATAGTATCACTTCGCGAGTTTGAAGTCGAGTGTTTTGCGGTTGAAGATGGTTTCAAGCTGTCCAGTGCGTGGAATCCATTAAACGTATACAACCGCAAAAACACTCGACTTCAAACTCGCGAAGTGATACTATAGTGTGTGTGTCGTGATCGTGACAAAATAGTGAGTGACAATAGTAGTGATTCGAGTAACCGTGTAGAACGCAGTCGACGAATCCGAAAGAGGGTATTTTCAAAAAAATTCAAACTCGCGAAGTGATACTGTTAGTGTGGTGTGTCGTGATCGTGACAAAATAGTGAGTGACAATAGTAGTGATTCGAGTAACCGTGTAGAACGCAGTCGACGAATCCGAAAGAGGGTATTTTCAAAAAAATTCAAAAAAATTCAAAATTCATTCATTTATTTCTTCGTAGGAATTTACAAGATTCTCTTAAAGAAAGTCACATTCTAATACAATCTTTGAGTTCCTACTCTAAACGCGGCTCAGGCGGAATAAAAAAATAATAATAAAGGCACTGCCTCGAGGCTGGCCAGGCTAACCACACAGCATGCAACTTTATGCCTCAATGAATGACAATTAAAACAAAAAATAAGGTAGACAGATATGTTTGCCCTTAGAAAGATGACATCACTCGCCAAGCTAGTCTACTCGTGACCATGGGGCGTGCAACCGCCCCGAAATATCGGGATCAACAAAAATATTATCACGGTAATAATCCTGTTTTAAACAATAATTTTAGTGTTGTGAACAACCGTGAAAACCTAAAAACTTATAAGACTACTATACTACTATAACAGCCACAATGAAGTCCACTGCTGAACATGGGCCTCCCCCTAGAATTTAGGGGGGCGGGGGGTGGGGTTATTTGCCATTGGACATGAAAATAAAATGAAATAAGAGATTATGTTACAACTTTAGGCTACAGGCTGACAACCTGTCGTTTTGATTATAATTATACAGTCTTCTAAATGACTGTCATAATTTCGTCCGCAAGGGATATAATGTATGTATGTACCTCTCTGTATGAAATAAGAAATCGGAAAAAATCTCGACCGTAATTCATTCAGACCACTGAACTTTTGATATCTCGTGGGAATCTCACCTGAAAATATTTGGTAATTAGACTTTGGAACAAATTGCCTACCTAGTAGGTAGTAATGAGTTTGAGGTTGTTGACTTCTGTGCGTTTGAAGTATCGTGGGAACACCGACAACGTAGGAAAAACAAAACATAATAACAGTACTAATTAAGCTATGTGTTTGTATCAAGAATATTTCTGTTTTTACCCGACTGCCTCAGAAGTGTTATGTTTTTTGAGAATATGTATGTCCAGAAATTCGTTTTCACGGGCTACAGCCCGAACGGCTGGGCGGATCTTGACATGTGAGGTGCCAGATTCGTCTCAGCAGCGCGAGTGACACCGGTTATATTAAAAAAATCGAAACTTTTAGATAGCGGATTTTATTGCAAATTACTACTTTAAAAATCTGGGAGGCGGGTGCTTGTTTTAAATACATCTGCTTTAGTAAAAGTTGGTCAAAATGAAAAGCATCCGGATTTCCGGAGTTATGCTGGAAACTCATCAAGTGTATTCAAAACACACGTGCCGCCGCCCGCCGTGCTTTTAAATATATTATTCAGGGACGTGAGTACATCTAGTAATCTGAAACGCGTTCGTGTTCAGGCGTCAGACGACCTAGATAAAGAACATAGAGACTGAACAAATGTGCTTCATTTTGTTAAGAACCAGATAAGGCTGCTGATCGAGTAAGCTGACGAAAATGAAAAAAAGCCGTTATTTTCATATTCCCACAAAAGATTGTATGATACATTGGTATTGTATGCATAAAACTCGAATTTCGAGAAAAAAGCATTTAATTACTAGGAATACCATTAATGGCCAGATGGACCGGTAAAAAGTGAAAACAGAAGTTTGTGCCTTCTGGCGTACCTGATGCTGCTGGTGATATGTTTCAACTACCTGTCTAGCCGGTAATTGAACCCAGCACCTTTCTAGGCTCTATCTGCCACTACCACCACATCATTGTCAACTGGATAATTTCACCAACCTGTATTTCTTGCCTAATCCAGAATATTCTACTCTGATTCCAGACTTTATGACGGTTTTGAACAATAACACGAATTTCAGTATCCGTTTTGTGAAATGTATTGTCAGGATAGAATTGTAGAATATGAAAGTGAGTAGTCTTTATTTCGTTTGAGAATTTAGAAAATACTGATCTGTTTGTAAAAGTTTGATAGTCGTCTTCTGTATTTATTGCTATACACGATTAGATTTACGCCTTGCAATTCAAAAAATCTTAATTTTAAATCGCAATTGCAAAGAAGACACACAAACTCTCAGTTTAATAATAACTAGTATGAATACAAGTAGTCTTTTAAATGTATTTTGACACTTATAATAATAAGTTGATAAAAATTAGCTACATAACCTCATGTGTTTATTAATGAAAATAATGAGTATACAGCATCTGTTAGCAAAGCACCATTAAGCAAATTATGAAACTGGTAATAAATAGTATGAATACATCAAAAATACCTCATTAACTTTATTTTATCTACCCCCACAGTTGCTCCTACGTCTCTTTAAGTTGTACCTTTATATAGATAGCTTTCTGTCCTACAAATATAATATCAGCTATATTGTAGACCAATATCATTCTACCGTCTAACCTTCTAATACAAGCAACTTTACGCGAGTGCTCCGTAATAATCAGCAAAATTTAAGTGTTAAAAGTTGTTTTTCAAAAGTTTTTTTTCGCAAGTTCCGTTTTATTAGTGCCGAATTATCAATCAGTGCAAGTGGATTATTATCAAAACACATACTTTAAGCACTAGACCAGTTTTTAGATATCAAACACCAACATTTTTAATCTCGGTAGTGACTGTTCGTACGAAACGCGTAAGCGACTCGATCCCCACGGCGCTTACGACGTTCTTCTCGCGACGCGTCGTGATACTGCCGCTGCTGGCCACAAGACCTGTTTATGCGAATTGGATTGTTCTACTGTGCGTCTAAATACTGTTCCTTGTGTGTGTAATTTTGACATCACGTTTACACATCAGAACCAGAAATGACGAACTGCGGCGGTTGTGGAACAAAAATACTTGACCTGTATTTCATGGAATGCGTTAATAGTAAGTGTGGATTGCTCTATGACCTGCAATGTCTAAACTTAACGAAAGATGACTTTGACAAGATCTCCGACAATACAAAGTCCACCTGGCTATGCCCTTTATGCATCAACAGCCTACCAAAAAATAATAACGCTGGAACTCCAGTGCGTTCGGTTGCAGCAGGCATGCTAAATGATACATTTACAAAAAATGTTAACTCAAAACGAGGAAGTCGTCCGCAAACAGATCAAACAAATGATCTCCGCGGAGAAGGCACAACAGGTCCTGTCAATGAGTCAGGCACACTAGGTCAAGAACTTACAAAGGAAGACTTGAAATCATTTCAGCGAGAGATGAGAGATATGCTTAAGACATGGAAATCAGAACAGGAGCTCAGGCTTATGAAGTTGGAAGTGAACATTGAATCAATTCAAAAAACTAACCAGGAAAAACTAACCAACCTAGAAACTGGCCTTGAATCTATCAAGAAAATAGAGGTATCCACAGAGTTCATGTCTAAGCAGTATGAAGAGCTAATGGGCAAAATTTCCGTCCTTGAAAAAGAAAACAAGGAGCACCATAGACAGATACGTGCCCTTGAAGAAAAAATTGAGGACCTAGAACGTTCTTCTAAAACTGTATTCATTGAAATACGCAACATTCCTTCAAGGGTAAATGAGAACAAACAAGAACTTCTGAATGTTATTAAAAATATATCCAAGGCGATAAATACTGAATTACAGCCTTCTGACATTAGAGACGCGTACCGTAGATCAGGCAGAAACGGAACGAATGCGTCTACCAAACCCATCATAGCAGAATTATCTAGCTCCATGGTGAAATTCAATATGTTGGCTGCCCTAAGGAAATACAACCTACAAAATCCACTCAATAAATTTAACACTGCTAACCTGGGTTTCACTGAGAACATTTCTCCGATTTTCATATCTGAGATCCTTACTGACAATGCAGGAAAGCTATACTTTTTATCGAGGAAACTTAGGAAGGAAGGGTTAATCGACAACACATGGACAACAAATGGAAAAGTCTATATACGCAAAAATCCAGGCGATCCTGCAATTCTTCTGCGAGATGAGACACAGATCCAAACTATAAGAGACCAAGCCTGACTAGATTTTAAGTTTGATTTTGTTCTGTATTTGTGGTTTTTACTTACATTTTTATTTTTGAATACGAATGTTGCAATAGAAGTTAGTGCTATCAAGTTCTATCAGCGGCTCAACAGTCAACTCACATCATACTCGCCTACTTATCACATCATTACTCCCAAACCCATTCACACAACAGTTTACTTCTCCTCAATGCCGAAGTCAAAGTCCTCTGGTTTACTCAATTACATAATACTCATTTTAATTGAAATCCTAATTAACCAAATTCACCCAGATATGACCCTCATAAATACTTTTGATACATCCGTGCACAGCTACAATACTTTCCTCAATGATTGATAAAGTAATTGAAGATGTAGACTCCACTGTTTTCATTGCGAACACCACAATTTACAAAGTTGATCAATGCATATCATTCCTGGGAGACCCAAGAAGCAGTTTACCATACTTTTAGAAAATATACGAAGCATTAGGAAAAATCTTGACACCATAATCGCTTATATGAATGATTTACGATTTAACCCGGATATTATCGTATTAACTGAATGTTGGTCTGGTTATGACTTTGACGGTTTACCTCTAAATAATTATAAATGCCTATTTACAACCAACTATACCAATCAGAACGGTGGAATTGTAGTCTACATAAAGAATGATATAAATGCTGTAGCCATAGAACCACAATTTGAAGATGCTAATTGCTTGGTAGTCCAGATAGATCAACGTATCACTGTTATAGCAATATACAGATCCCCGTCAGTTTCAAAAACGGAAAAATTTCTGAAGTCTCTGGAGGCCGTAATGCAATCATGCACAACTCCAATTTGCGTATTAGCAGGCGACATTAACATCGACATAAAAGATAATTCCATTGACCCAAACAAAGCTGATTACCTTGATCTCACCGCACACTATGGTTATATTGTCAGCCATAACTTCCCTACTAGAGGGCCAAACTGTCTCTACCATTTATTGGTGAAAACTAAATTGAAGGGTCGGGCAATTGTGTAACTCTGACATCACCGATCATGCCATTTCTGTTCTCGGACTAGACACATGCTCTTCCATTACTAAAAGAAAACATCAGAAATTTAAAATTAAAATCGACTATCAAGGTTTAGCTGACTACTTGATTAAAATGGATTGGTCTGCCATATTTTCTGAAAATGATCCAACGAAAGCAGCAAATTTATTTATAGATATGTATAATAGCGCTCTTTCCCAATTTAAAACTAAAGAAAGAATTAAAGCCAATCTTGAAACCTTGGATGACACCTAAACTACTAAATTGTATTAGACGCCGTAATGAATTGCATATGGAAAGTAATAAAAATCCGAATGACATTAAATTAGAAAAGAAATATAAATCTTATCGGAATTATTGTAATGATTTGTTGAGTAATTTAAGGGACCGATACAACAGAGAACTTTTACAATCTGCGAATGGAGATGGAAGAACAACTTGGGATGCAATAAAGAATATCTGTAACCTAAAAGGTATCAAAACGGACAGTGATGATTTGCTTAAACTAAGTACACATACACCCACAGCACTCAATGTAGTAAACGAATACTTCTCAAACGTTGGTACCCATTACGCTAATCAAATACTTAAAGATATCAATAAAACCGAACGAGATCTCGTCTCTTCCATCAAATTTAATTCCTCAGTACCAACTCATTCATTTTTTATGGCTCCTACAGATCAATACGAGATATCTCGTATAATACAAAGTCTTAAAAATAAATCATCTACTGGTTGTGATAGCATTAATAACAACGTTCTGAAACTTAGTAACCCTTCAATTGCAGCACCCATTGCACATATTTGTAACCTCAGTTTAATTTCAGGTGT
The DNA here is from genome assembly GCA_024500475.1 of Phthorimaea operculella. Taxonomy (NCBI): domain Eukaryota; kingdom Metazoa; phylum Arthropoda; class Insecta; order Lepidoptera; family Gelechiidae; genus Phthorimaea; species Phthorimaea operculella. The sequence goes on along the minus strand of JANFCV010000323.1, from coordinate 21,715 downwards.
GGTACCAGATTGCCTCAAAATTGCACATGTAGTACCTATCTTCAAATCTGATGACACACATGACCCGAATTACAGACCGATATCTTTGTTGAGTACTCTCTCAAAGATACTTGAGAAAGTTGTTAATAAGCGTCTCGTAAGCTATCTAGAAAAGAACCACCTGTTATCTGACAACCAATTCGGTTTTCGTATAGGGCGAGGAACCGAAGATGCTGTAATATCCCTGACCGACTTTGTATCAGAAAAATTAGATAAAAAATTTAAATGCGTAGGTATCTTTTTAGATCTCGCCAAGGCGTTTGACACTGTCTCGCGGCCTATTTTGCTGAAAAAAAGAGGTATCCCATTGAGTTGGTTCTCTTCCTATCTTAGTAACAGACAACAAAGGGTTCAGATTGGTCACCATTACAGCGACTATGCAAGTATAGCTTTCGGAATTCCTCAAGGCAGTGTCCTTGGACCTACATTATTTTTAGTTTATATAAACGACCTTTGTAACCTAGTCCTCCAAAATTTAAAATTATTCTCTTTTGCTGATGACACGGCGATCATATTCTATGATATGGAATGGAATACTTTACAGGAAATCACCGAGAAAGGTCTGCAAGAAGTTAGGTCTTGGTAAAACACATAAGATATCTTGGGATTATAATTGATAACCGCCTAAACTGGTCTCAACAACTAGAAAAACTTAATGGTAGAGTAAGGAAGCTTAAATATATATTTAGGCAGCTTCGCACTATAGCTGATCAGAAAATCATTAGACTTGTATACACTGCACTATGCCAGTCTGTTTTAAACTATGGCATAGCCACCTGGGGTGCAGCAAACAAAACCAATCTTATACAGGTCGAACGTGCTCAAAGAGCTGTCATTAAAATTGCCTACAACAAACCTTACTTGTACAGCACAGACGACCTGTATAAAGAATCCCAGTTGCTACGAGTAAGGCAGCTTTTTATCCTGGCGATTGTAATGCGCTTCCACAAATCAGCCATCTCAACTGTGGATAAGTCTAGAAGTCGACGCATGAAATGGAATAAGCCTTCCACGCGAACAAACTTTGCTAGAAGATTTTATAGATATCTCGGTCCATATTTATACGAAAAAATTAACACTAAATATCAATTATTAAGTTTAACAAAATTCAAATGTAAAATGAGATTGAAAACAATATTCTACAACTATAATTATGAGGAAACCGAAAACTTTTTAGTGCATCTCCAATTAAAAGAATGGGATTTATTTATTTATCACACACAAACAAACACTTACACACACACACACACACACACACATCCACTGCGCTGCGAGCCTTCTTAAAATTTACTGTACTGTTTTAAACATATTTTTTCTGCTATTTTTGTTTTTTTTTTTTCTGTTTTGCAGTACTAACTAATTTTTGTATTTTTTTTTTACATTTTGTTTAAAAACTCAATCAAAACTTATTGTATTTTTGTTTTATATTTTATTTAAGTTTAATAATATAACTTTGTACTTACTACTAATTTTAGAACACGGTAGAATCAACTTGCCTTTGCAATACATTTTATCTAGTGCAGAGGCTGGTGCTCCTTTGTATCTTTATTTTGTACACAATAAATCATTTTTCATTTTCATTTCATTTCATTTAAAAAAAAAAACATACCTACACACACCTACCTTGCCTGGTAATTGTTCAATGATATCCGCCATATTGGATTTCACTATTAAACCGTAACCTGATCGTGAGTAGTTTACTATGGTATCGTCTGTTATTAGTATAACCTCTAAAGGTCAATTAACGGTAACTGGTGGTATTCCTTACGTGTATTAGTGCTGTGTGAAGGATGTTATTGCATATCGATGGATGTTTAGATTAGATTTCAAGGTCTGAAAGGCAGTCAAGGTACTCATTCATGACACTAAACAACTTTCCCCTTGGAACATGGGTCGAAATAGGAAAAAAATTGGACCTTTCATAGTAGGTATCTCAAATCAGCTGATCGCCAATTTTGTATGGGAGGTCCGAATTTTAAGTTTATAGGTTTCTATTCCGGTGTCCGTTAACCCTTAAAATTACCATACTTAGGGATAAAATTACGGGACGCTGTTTTATTAAAATGATAATAAAAGAGATCAATTTTTCTTATCGCAAATATTGCTCCACTTGTGCTTTCTTTATCAATAAACTAACGGCACCGATCTGCTGATAGAAAGGAGTTTCTCATTATCGTAAAATGAATATACCTATTCCAGCTTTACGTCGATATTTTGACAGCACTAGACAAAACCGTTTTTCTCATATCGGGTTCCAGACTTCCAAGTGTCTGCAAATAGGACAAGGGTTTTCTCTAATCGCTGTCGCTTTAGCCCTTCCTAAAGACAAAACAAATATTTTCCTAAGTAAAAGGAAATCCGATAAGTATGTACTAACAAAGACTCAATCTGTCTGGTACCTTTTCAGGGTTCCGTACCCAATGGGTCAAAACGTGACCCTATTACTGGGACTTTAGATACTGTCCGTCTATACGGCCTGACTCTCTGTCACCAGGCTGCATCTAACAAACCGTGATAATTAGATCGTTGAAATTTTTACAATATGTAAAATGCTGTTCATTTTCTTTACTAAACATTTCCAAAATTTAAAAATGCCATCATTCTGCCGCCTCCTAAGCTATATTATATTCTTTCTAAAAAACCAATTAAATTACTGTTCAGGATTGCCACCATAAAACTTAACTAACAGTTTTATTGTTTTGTACATGGTGCAGAGCCCTTCTTGCGCAAGACAGTCTTACTTGCACTTGACTTTTTTCGTTATTTTTTGTATAAACAATGTGTCTGTCGTTCGAGAAATACAATATAGGATTTATTTTGTTTCATACGTCTTCAGACAGACTAATCCTATTTTGGTACTCGAAGAAGAAGCCAAATAAATATGTTTATTCTATATTTTTCTCAGTTGTTTTTCTAGCTACAATTAATGTCTATTGATCAACACTTCATAACTTATCAATAGAGCAGGCAAATGCGGGTTCATATTATTAAGAAAATGAACTTCTGGATCTGCTCTAAGTCATAGTCGTTTAGTTGCTGGGTCCACTTTCTTCATGAACTATAGTCATAGACATACTATTCATAGCAATAACCATAACAGCCTTAACAGTCCATTGCCAGACATGAGTATCCCCCTGTCGCTTGGCAGGCAGATTGGCGAGCGCAGTGCAAGATTTTGTATTAATAGGGAACGCTGCTCCCATTACCCGGATGATTGTCCCCTAGTCGCTTTTTACGACACCCACCAGTGGTATTGGGGTGATGTTATTCTAAACCGGCATCACACGACACTCTAATTTACTAATAATTGTATTATTGTCTGCAGGTGTCATGGATCAGACATCGCGACATCCACCTGCTGACGTCAGGCCGGATGACATACACCTCCGACCAGAGGTTTATCAGCGTTCACAACCCTCATACAGAGGACTGGATACTTAAGGTAACGACCCGATGAACCCACATAACCTACACCTCCGACCAGAGGTTTATCAGCGTACACAACCCTCATACAGAGGACTGGATACTTAAGGTAACGACCCGATGAACCCAAGTGACATACACCTCCGACCAGAGGTTTATCAGCGTACACAACCCTCACACAGAGGACTGGATACTTAAGGTAACGACTGGATGAACCCTATCACCTACATGTGATGACATACACCTCCGACCAGAGGTTTATCAGCGTACACAACCCTCATACAGAGGACTGGATACTTAAGGTAACGACTGGATGAACCCTATCACCTACATGTGATGACATACACCTCCGACCAGAGGTTTATCAGCGTACACAACCCTCATACAGAGGACTGGATACTTAAGGTAACGACCCGATGAACCCACATTACATATTAGCGTACACAACCCTCATACAGAGGACTGGATACTTAAGGTAACGACCCGATGAACCCTATGACCTACATGTGATGACCTACACCTCCGACCAGAGGTTTATCAGCGTTCACAACCCTCATACAGAGGACTGGATACTTAAGGTAACGACCCGATGAACCCTATCACCTACATGTGATGACATACACCTCCGACCAGAGGTTTATCAGCGTACACAACCCTCACACAGAGGACTGGATACTTAAGGTAAATAAAAACTAATTGATATTAATTAAAGTGATAGAAATATGTTTAGTTTCTCCCGCACTGTCGTGGGAAGCGAGTAAGGTATTTGAGAGTTAATGTTTATTGCAATTTTAAGCGACAGGTTGACAACCTATAGTGACAGGTGATACATAGTCTTCAGAATGACTCTCAAGCTTTGGTCAGAAAAGGTGTGAATGGCCGTTTTTACAGCCGTTAAGGCTCTGCCTAACCCGCATGGGATTTAGGTGTGATATATATTTGTACGTATGTTACAAGCGTTACACCGTACGTAATATTATGTGCCCTTGCCATGGCCCTTGCCCTATCCTACATAAATTAACTGTCACTTCTCGAGACCCGAATGTTACCCCATAATATTATTCCGTATATAAAAGTCAAGCGCATAAAATATGGTTTTCCAGCTTATCTTCTTAAATCATGTCAAGGTAAATACCAAACCCAAATATTTGGCCACTGGCGGTCGTCCAAGTTCTCGGAATATATCATTATATTATCTTTGTGTCTTCTTATTACTCTCGTATTAAACTTGAGTTCTCAGAAAAGCAATTACTAAGTACAGATTAGACAAAACAATATAGAAAATAATCTGTTTATGTTATTTATAATTAAACCAATTGACAAAAATTCAGACCTAAATGATTTGTTTTATTAAAATAACATACCAAGCATATTATTTTCTAAGGGTAATTGCTTTTCAAAGAAGAAGACACAAATGCCTCTTTATTCTAAAGACCAATATTGATAGGCATATTGGATTCTATAATTTGATTGTTACAATCTGTAATACTCGATCACCTAAACTTTTCCGATAGGACGTAATAAAAATGTCGTTATAATGTTCCTAATTTTGGTAAGGGTCTACAAGGGATAGAAACTACTAACTACAATAATTTAATTTAGCGGGGTGTAGGTTTCTTACTTGAAATCCTAGAGTGAGTTCTCGAGACTACTCAAGTCTCAAGGGAAGCAGACGAGAAATTAGATATCACTCTGTTTTAGTTGTACCTATCTCGAAATGTATAAATATTGCTTATTTAGTACTTGAATGTAACACTATCAGATTTCTTCTAAAAGCTCTGAGAGTAGGTCAATTTCTTTAGTTAACAACATGAGCTTAGAATTCTTTAGAAATCTGTTTGAAAATTAAAAAAAGTTCCACAACATGCTAAGCAACTGGAAAAACTCTGGCCTATTCTAAAAGCTTCTGAGAATATTGTAAAATACTGGAACTGAACTATGGATCCTTTAGTTCCTAGCATAGAATTTTTCGGACATCTGTTTCAAAACCAACAAAAGTTTCACACTATGCTAAAGCTCTGACCGAAGCACATCCGACCACACAAACCCTCAGTAAACCTAAAGCTTCGCAACACTCTAAAACTAACATTTTTCGCTACCCGCTCTTTATTGTATAGCTTTTCGGATACAATGGGATCCGGATGGTATCGAAAATCCATACAATAAAAAGATAGTTGCCGCTGGAACGATGACATTTGGAAGCTGCCGTTAGAGAAATGGGTCACTGTGCGGAACGTAAAATGTATGGAGGCTTTGAATAGAGGGCTGAAAATGTTGGTGTATTTGATGTTCAAAATAGTTTTACACTAAAAACCAGCACAAGGCAGAGAACAAACCTACATTTAAGTTTACAAAATCTTTATTAGACACAAGCAAATTTACGGGCATGATTTCAATTGCCAGACAATAGCTTAAGTGTAGATAGTATTGATAGAGGGTGCATTGTTTTCAGTTTTTATTTATTAAAAGAGCAAACATAGTTGGTCAAAGTAAGTTTCAGTAAGTATGTCACTGTAAGAGCAAATTACTGAATTCTCAGTAAAAAGAAATATCACTCTGTTGGTAATAAATTAATTTCGTAGAATGAAATTCTTAGAAATGTGTTATCACATCGTTTTACTGCTATAAACATATTCCGAGAATTCCGTCAACGACACGTGATTGTGCACCCCCAAGGGGTGACAGAATCTAGGGGGGGCTACACACGCATTTTGCCCCCCTGTGCCCCCCTTTTAATGATGCCGATAGGACAGGTCGTAAAAATAACCCCGCATTCCGGGGAAGATAAGACGTGAACGGCATGACCATGCATGGCTCACTGTTTTATACAGTTCTAGTGGATATTGTGCCAGGTTTGATAGTGTAAATAAGGCAGTAAAGTAGATATTTGGTCTGCAAAATATTGCAAAATAAAAGAGGTTGTCAACAATTCTGGAAATTATTAGCAACAAGCCTGCTTACCAATGCAGCATACTCAAATCATGTGAAAGTGTAATAGTTTTTTAAAGATTTATTCAGAGAGTAACAAAAAGGGTATAACAAGTCGAAAGAAAGTCAAGGTAATCATTTACAAATACAAATAATACAAAATTCTTTATTCAATATAGAATATAAATATTACTTATTGATAGTCAATATTACACAGAAATGGATTAGTCATTGTAAAAAGGAGAAATTTGCAAGGCACAATTTTCTCCTTTTAAATAAAGGCACATAAACACGGCATGTAACTCCTAACGACCAGTAAGTGAATTCGGTCAAGATTTTAAGGCGTTACATGCGTATTGTTAGTCGGACCTCCTGGACAGGAAAACCCCCCAAAAACCTGCCCAGAAGTGCTCCTATTCTAAAATTTACAATTTTTGTAATCTTTTTGACTGAACAACTTTCCCCATGGATCAAGACAAGACAAATATTAAAAAAGAATTGGGCCTCCTATACAAAACCGTCGATCAGCTGATTGATTTATTAAGGGAAGTAAAATTTATTTTTTCATATTTCGACCTATGTTCCATGGGGAAAGTTATTCAGTTTCATGATCTGTTTCGGTTTGTTTCACCCTTTTGTTATTCTCGGTATAATTTCCATGTTTCTGAATTTTAGTTTTAGAAGCTGATTCATGGAAAAAAATAAGGATATACGATTAAAATAATTTTGTAATTGCTCCACATTTAAGTAAATCACCTACGAATACGTCCATGACATTTATGTTTATGACACACTTTTAATAGCCATAATGATCCTACATTAGTCCAGATACTTGGCTGGCTCAAAAGCCTGCTATCTTTTATCCTAGTCCGAAATGACCCTGTATTTGTGACAATAACGGGTCCGTTCTGCCAACAGATAAGATTTCCGCAGCGTCGGGACTCCGGCATCTACGAGTGCCAAGTGGGGACCACGCCGCCTATCGGACATAGGATGTACCTCTCCGTCGTCGGTAAGATCCTCAACTAGTTTTACTAAAAAATCTGGGAGCTTGGCTCATCTTGGCCATATAAGCCATATATTCTGACTGAGATGTAGAGTTTATGAGGTAGTGTTGATAGAATGCGTGTGGTTTAAGAACTTGGCTCTATCTCTGATATCTTTTTCATAAGCTAAGCTATATGCATGCACTCATCTTGGCATTGATTGACAAGAAAATATTTTTATGATGGGATCTATTTTTAGTGTACCTACATAGTTGCACTAAATTATGAATGTTTTTACTATTAAAACCTTAAAATAAAGTTCTATAAATTAAACATCAATGACCATACTGAATGGAGTTTGGCATAATCGACGATGATACGACGAATGCCAAGTTTATATTAATAATGTTAAAGTAAGTCGACATAAGATTACTGATTTGCTTTTCAATATTTTAACTTCACTTATATGTTCTTTCACTAGTTTGCTTGCACCTTAATTAATTATATTCAACTCTAAAAATAAATAAGTATAAACACTTATGTAAATAAGTACCTGCCGATACCTACCATAAAGCTAGAAAAGCAAAATATTTTATTTTCAAGTCAAACGCTGATTTTACTAAACGCAAATGGTTGCCGCCAACGCAATCGTTTTTAAAAAAATATTTCGTTTGATTATTCAAAGAACGTTTTGCATTAACTGTACCTACGAAGGTAGTAACTATTTTATGCTATTTTGAATATGACAGGCTAATGCAACCTTTGAAGTCGTATACGTATTTAACCTCTTTTACTTTGTAATAACGTAAATTCTGCCAGTTAAAGTGGGTACTTACTTAGGTAGGAAAATTATTCTATTTTCGTTTTGTTGAACTATAAGACTTCTATGAAATTATTAATGAAAACAGTTTTTAAAACAAATTTGTACAAATTCTATTTCACTAATATTAATAAGGTCAGCTATAAATACGTTTTGTACCTACTCCAGACTAAAATACTAACAAATATTCAAATTAAAACTAGGTAATCATTGAGGTTTTACCCGACTGCCTCAGAACAAAACGAAGGTTATGTTTTTCGAGAGTATGTAGTATGTATATAGACATAAAATCTTTCTCACTGGCTACAGCCCAAACGGCTTGACGGATGTTAACATATGGCAGAATTCATGAATTTTACGAAATATGAAAAAAACTTTTACGTCACATTTCAACAATCTGCGAAATAAACTGATCACAATAAATATCCCATGTCTATGAAATATCCTATAAAATCCAATTGTCCTATAAAATTGACAGTCAAGTCAATAGATTTAAAATTCCTTAAATGTTTTACATAACTATTGCAGGATTCTTACAACGACGTGGTTCTAATTATACACCCTTTTGCGTTCTTTGTTACTCTTTCATATTCTGAACTTTTTTTTCAATCCTTTAAAATGCTATAATATCCAACTGTCCTATAAAATTGACAGTCAACTCAAAAATATATTAAAAATCTTTAAATGTATGCTTTAATATTAACTTAACATAACTTTACTAAAAATGCGGGATGCTTACAACGACATGGTTCTAAATTATACACCCACTTGCGATCTTTGTTACTCTTTCATATTCTGAACTTTTTTCCCAACAGAACCGCTGACGACGATCCTGGGCGGTCCGGAGCTCTTCATCAACATGGGCAGCACCATCAACCTAACCTGTGTAGTGCAGCACTCCCCTGAACCTCCACCAGCCATTCGCTGGACTCATAATGATGAGGTAAGGGTCTTTTTGTCATTGGTTTCCTGATTTGGAAGCTCTGTAGCAGCCAGTGCAGCCACGCATCGCTGGTGCGACGGTGGGCCGCGGATAGACCTTGTATGCATTGAGGTAAGCAAAAACAGTATTTAGTTTGACCAAAATCACCGTCTAGTGAGGCTATTTTATCTTCACAGATGCGACGTGCGACGTGAGACGTAAGATGACATCTATTAGACAAGGGATCTTCAACCATCATCGATGAGACGCGCGTCTCACGTGTGTGGACTGCTTTCCTTCTGTTTTATACACTTTATTATGTGATGTCGCACGTCTCAAGTCTCCGCCTCATGTCTTACGCCTCGCCTGTTGAGTTACGGCTTAAGGAAGGCATAATATGTCTGATGGCTTTTGATGACGATGCTGTTTATGCATTGTTTGTGATCTTTACGTTTTTTACGAACATTTTTTCCCCAAAATATACAAACTCACACTGTAGCTTTGTACTTCTAGAAGCCTCTGTTAAAAATACTGAATATGTTAAGGACTACATAAAATGTATGAAGATTACTTTCTTTAGAGGGCATGGAACTGAAACTGTTAAAGGATAAATACTTCTCTTCTTTCTGAATTTGATTTGTTCTTTTTCTATTAAGATTCTACTTTCAAGAGAATGAATCTTCGCAAACCTTCAAAGCCCTTTTACGCTATTTGAAGATTGAAACATAATCTCATTTGGAAGCACCAAGGCGACTAACTTTGTGAAATAATATTCTCAACGTGCTTGAATAAACACAATATACATGAACAAACAAAAGGTAATCAAAATGTCCTCTTAGGTTAGGTTCACCACCCTAAATTGTAATTTAATTTGTCTTTTGAGGGATTGTTTTCTAATTTTTAGTAAAAACTGTTGTTTTGAATATACCTACCGAATCTAAATATTTCAAAATAATATGAAATTATTAGTGGCAAAATTTTCCACCGCAGGCAGGATTTGAACCTGCGACCTTCAGTAATGCCGACGCCACTACCAACTAGGCTACCGTGGTTCTATCTTAGCCTGCGAATTTAGAAAGATTATCTTGGCCTTAGTACGCGTGGCAGGGCTTCCATATGCCGGGATAGTTAATCCTGCCTGCGATGGATTTTGCAAGTTTTCCAAGAATTGTATACCGACCATGCGAAAGGTCTTAAAAATTTCGTATTAAGAATACGAAAGTTTGAAGTCAGTAACTCGGTGATACCCTCCGTCACGTCTATACGTCATCCAAACTACAGTTTCCTCCTCGGGGTTCCTCCCACGTCCGACTGTACCTGGTTGTTTTCATCATGTAGCCGACTGTATTTATATAGTGCCTTTTAAACTCAGTTCATTGACCCCTCATACAAACCTATACCTTTTACCTCTAACGTCATGATTTGCGTCATGCTTTATGGCGGGTCAATGATGTTTAATCCGTGTTTAAAATGCACGAACTATTGTCCGCCAAAAGTCAACTGAATATGATTAATCTTCACTAATCTTCACTATTCATAAATCCGACCCAAACAGCCAGGGCCAACCGTATGGTGGCGGTTAATCCACCACAAAAGCATTCCCAAGGAGGGTTGACGTCTGGTAGGCGGCCGGTCGTAAAATTAAGCCAAATCCTTTGCAACACGATTTTGTGTTCAACGAAACGTGTTGCGCCGACCCCAAATAATTGGGATAAGGGCAGGAAGATGATGATGATGAATCTTCACTATTCAACGTTCATTTCGTAGGCAATTTGACATAATATTGGCCGTGTGGTACCGGTAGCGACTAAAAATACTGCCACTACCACCCCTAGTCCACACAGAGTGTTTCGTCAAAGCGGCGACGTAAAGATTTTGACATCGCAAGTGAAAATAAGAAATAGAAAAAATGTGGACTAACCATGTAGTAAGTTCTAAATACTTTCTACAGATGTCGCTGGATCGTCGCTTGGAGACGAGCTTCAAGAGATAGAAAATTTGGCGTTCATCGGCCGTGTATCGATAGCTCAGTGGCAGAGCGGTGGGGCGTTTACCCATGCGGCCCGGGTTCGATCCCCGGTCGATGCATGTCATATTTTCTATTTCTTATTTTCACTTGTGAGAATAATATAGCACTGTGAGTGCATTACAATCCCAATAGATTTTGACATCGACTGAATATCTATAGACTATGGTCAATCGTAAGGTGGCGGTGATACCAACCAGCTATTATAGCATTCCTAAAGAGGGTTGATGTCAGGCAGGCGGCGAGTCATAAAGATATTTTTGCTACATGACTTTGTGTCCTAACAAAACATGTTGCGCCGACCCAGACTAATTTGTAATAAGGCCAGGAAGACGTTGATTGCCCATACAAATATTAAGCTACCCGCCTATGTAATGTACCTACGAGTACATCGAACTAAGGTACTCGAAAATTGTAGTTTCGTAAAAAGCCCTCTTGGTCGTAAAGACAGACAAAATTTACTTTAAAGCTTATCCGGGTACCTTGTCAACCCTTTCAGAGATAGGATCGGCGGAACTATATAGACGGATAAATGGATTAGACGGTTCTGAGTAATATTTTATTGAATTGGATCTCTTGCAGTGCTATATTTCAGTAGATAAAAGGGACTTGTTTTATGAAAGTAAACGACTATTCCTGAGGAATAAATATAGAAAAAAGAAAATACATTTAGACTTTCCACGGTTTCTCATAAAATCTGTGTTCTCCGTTCAGTTTCAGGACCATTGAATAAACAAGTATGTATTAGAAAACAAAAACCCAACTGCTGTAAAGCTTTTTTTTGCGATGAAAATCCGCAATCTTGAATTTATGAATTTTTAATATAGCCAGTGTCACGTCACTCGCGCTACTGACACAAATCTAACGACACCTCACGTGTCAAGATCCGTCCAGCTGTTTGGGCTGCAGCCCGTGAAAAAAAAATTCTTGTCTACGTACTAACAAACATACACACATACTTTCGGAAGAAATTATCCTCTTTCTGAGGAAGAGGGGTAAAAATCAAAGAATTCTGATAATTTCACGTTTTAAACGGCAGATTTCTTTCGGGAACACTAATTTGCTACGTAGGTATTTTGCAAAAAACAAGGTCAACGCACTGAAAAAGCGTAATAAAAAGAACTTTAACCAACTAAACACCGCACTCAACTGAAAACAATGAGCAAAATAAAAACAATACAATCCACCCAATTGCCAAAAACAGTAAACATACTCGATAATAATGCGAGAGAGCAAACAAGTAAAATAATTGGCTAAATGCGTATCAGTCGAGCTTTGGAGGGATTTTGTACATATCGCAGCTGCAGAAATGTGATATTGGTTTAGAACACCTATTTCTATGCCGTGGATTTCGGAGAGCTTTAAATGCATATGAAATTTTTGACTATCGGTTGACGACTTTTCTCTAACAAAGATACAGAGTTCATAAAAATCCCTAAAATATGTAATCGACGAATTTGGTGAAAATAACCATGTACTGGGACTGATGACACAAGGCGTGATTGTGAACTGTGGCCACAAAGCTATAGGCTACAATTCTACAGGCGAAATTCAATGTACACTGCGTAGACGGTTAGCCATTATTATCCCATACTTAAACCGGCTACGCAATGTACCATCGAATACCACCTGTAGAATTGTAGCCGGTAAATTCGTAACATCGGGCACTGGTAGTCGCGCACTTTTTTAAATATCTGGGACATGACGGTCGCTTCATTAGTTTTAAGTACCATATACATTATTTAGCAACAACTCTTTGGTTCCACTGCCTCCTTCAACGGAACCCGAAAAGCAGCCGTTCCCGAAATGGCGGCACGCCAACGCTCCATTTACCTATTTGGTGAAACTACGGAGGAACTGAAACGGCGATTGCCAGCCAGCGAACATGGAAACTAATATCGAACTTTGCAAAAAGACGTTTAGCATTCAACGTTGTATCGCACACGCTACCGACGCTGTGTAAAACATAGACCAGGCAATTTAAAGAAAAATTTACTTCAAGATTACATAAAAACATAATTATTTTTAGAGCTTATCCGGAAATTTTCTCAATTTCTAACATCAGAGTGCAAGAGCCCTAATTTCTGGAGGACTGGTTTCAGAGTTATTTGGTTTCACTATCTCGGAAAATATGAATAATTTAATTTTCTTTTCCTAAATAATGGAAAAAATAAAGTGTTAAAGTGAAAAACACAGCCGAGTAGAAAAGATATACCAAAAATGAAAAACATAATGTTATTTTGTGTTTACTTTTTAAATAACATGAAAGTATGTAAGCTGATTCCAATTATTTGGCTGTTATACAGACAAAGTTCATTTGCTAATTGAATTCATTATTATGAATCATAATACCTACTCGATCGACATTCATGATAATCTGTTTCTGTTGTGTGGGTTGCAAACTTCATAAATGAACCAATTAGTTCTTATGTTGACTGGAATAATGTTCTAGTAATCCATCAATCTCTTTAACTGAAAACGTAATCGAAATATTTTTATCAACGTTTTGGTTTAGCATCATTGAAAGTAATCTATTGCAATGTAACAATGTCAATATTTTTATTGCAAATTTTTCACGAAATTGATTACACTTGATCTGGTGGCTTGATATTTTGTAAATAAAACTAACATATCAATGAAACAATTTTAACAGATGTAAGTTGAGTTTTGTTTGGAAAATAAAAACAGTTTTTTTGTTTTCTTATATTGTTTCTTTGTAATGTAATGAGTGACAGATGTGCAAACAAATGAAAATATTAAAACTGAATTAAATTTAAATTAATCATTAGTGCATTAATTGCAATTTTTTCTTTTAGCTTACTGGACTATCACGCTCCGGCAGTGAGTGAGCGGAACTTGCCGAGAAAAAGGAATCCTTTAAAGGACTCAGCATTTATTTCATTTGCCTTTTCGAGAAGATTGATAAATACGGCTAGGACGAAGAGCTAACGAAACATTGACTTTTACTATTTTGCAAGGAATAAAATGTGGAGGGCTTTCAAAGTGACCACCTTAGTGACCACCTATTAAAAACACATAATAATTAAAAAAGTACCAATTCAAATAAACATCTACGTTATGGTCCATTGAATATTATAGATTTTTAAAACAAGTTATTTTATTATTTTAATATGCGCTATTCAACTATAGTTTAGGAAATATAATTTATCCCAATTCAACTTAGCTAGAACACAGCACAACAAAAGATAAGGGTACATTTGAACTAAAATTTTGGCACAACGATTCTTTTGAATGGGAGTCATTAAGAAATAACTTTCATCTCGACAAATAATATATCGTTAACATGCGTAAAACGTACAAGATATAATAATATGTCTACCTCAGCAATCATGTGGTTCGATTCTTACCTTCGCGGGCGCTCGCAGCGGATCCGCTCTGATGAGGCTTCCTCGGATTGGTGTGATCTGTCTGCTGGTGTACCGCAGGGTGGCGTCCTATCCCCTCTTCTTTTCTCTATCTTTATCAACACAGTTACATCTGTTATTTCTTCCAACTTCCATCTTTGTGCAGACGACCTACAGCTTTACCGTCATATTAATGTTGCCGATATTGATAGTGCTATCGATATGATTAACGAAGACCTTAAAAACCTATCTGTTTGGGCTGAATCTTACGGGCTGCTGGTTAATCCTAGCAAATCAAAGGCATTGATCATTGGTAGTTCCTACATGAACAAACAGATAGATTACAGTGCTATCTCTCCTGTAATTTACAATGGTATTCCCATCAGCTTTACGAAAAGTGCTAAAAACCTTGGAGTTATCATTGATTCTAGCCTATCCTGGGCTCCTCATGTCAATGAGGTTAGTAAGAAAATGCACTACTCATTTCATTCCCCTCAAGCGTTTTCAATATTTTTTACCCCTAAGCACGAAAATCACTTTAGCCCAGTCTCTTCTGTTACCTATTCTCGATTACGCCGACTCTTGTTACTTGGACGTCACTGAGGAGCTATTGAATAAACTTGAGCGACTTCAAAACCTGTGCATTCGATTTATCTTTGGATTGCGCAAATACGATCATGTATCTCAATTTCGGTCACAGCTCAAGTGGCTCCCAATTCGACTTCGCAGGAACACTCATATTCTTTCTACTCTCTACAATGTACTAAACAACCCCAACTCTCCCTCTTATCTTCGTGAGCATTTCGTGTTCTCACTCTTCTCTCTATGACTCCTCATAAGACTGACTTTTTTTCCTACTCGTTCAGGATTCATGCGGTCAGACTATGGAATTCTCTCCCGTACACTGTTCGGGAAAGTTCCTCTATCACTATCTTTAAAAAGCGAGTGAAAGAACACTACCTTTCTCTTGTTAAGTAATCCATATTATTTATATATATATATACATATATTATTTATAATATATATTATATATTATACATGTTTTAAGTATTTTATAATAATAGATATAAGTATTTATTTAGTATATTTATGTCTTGCTCTCTTTTGTATTATTAGGTTATATTTAAGTAATTAAGTAATATTGTGCACGTCTTATCCGCGTATCGTTAATGCTATCTCACTTCTGTAGGCCTGCTGTAAGAAATTTCTTATTAGAAATAAGTAGTGCCTGTTGTGTCATTTTTATTTTTGTACTTGTCCTGTATTTGTTTTTGTGTACAATAAATGGTTAAATAAATAAGATAGTATATAGTTAGCATAGCCGGCGCATCAAAATTTCGGGCCTCTTTTCTATGAATCTGGGATTCTCAATATTAATAGCCATCTTGATAATTATTTGAAAAACCTACTGTTTTCACTAGCCCACACAAAGAGGAAGTAACTTCTTCTCCCCCAGCCACTTTGAGTCTTGCATTCAACTCGCAGAAAAACTTGGCTCGCGCGTCTCACAGAAGTTTTCCAACTTTTATTTACAAAGAATAAGTCCCAGTCAATTTGAATCGATGCCAAAATGAGCTGCGACAAGCGATTGGGGTCAGGCCACACTTTGCAGGGAGTTGGAAAAAATAATGTGGCATGATTTAATCAGGTGGCACAATGACGATGATGGAAGGAGATGGTAATCGTTTCACCATTGTAGACTACAGTCCTTCCAAAGTTGAGGTGAAAGCTAGATGGTAGAAGAAAATGCCAGTCAGTGATTTGCCGCGCTATTGTCTACAAGGTCCTAAGATCTGGCTATCGGTGTTATAGCGACTAAGAATACTGCCACCCTAGTACACTCAGGGTTTCTCGTAAAAGGCGATGTAGAGTTTTTGATCTCGGCTGAATATCTGTCAACTATGGTGAACCGTATCATGGGGCGGTATAATAACACACACACAATAGCATTCTTAAAGAGGGTTGATTTTACGCTCTAACAAAACATGTTGCGCCGACACAAACTGATTCGGTATAAGAGCATATGCCTGCCCTAAGATTTTATTAAAATTACACCTAAAAATTTGGAACAAACTAACCAAGCCAAGACCAACAGAAAAATCCATTACAGCTGAATGTTTCGTAAAAACATTTGCTAAAATTGTCTGAAATAATTACCCTAGCGGCGGAAACGCGCTGTCTGCAGCAGTTCAATTATATTTTGTTTCAGCAGCTTCCGGTGTCTAATAAGCGCAGTGAAAGCATTAAATTGAATGCACTAGTAGTTTGAAAAGAAACGAGTAAAGAGAAAAATAAAATGTAAACATGAACATAGTTTTCCTTTTTGTGAACATTAATGCGGGGATATCACGTAACCTGTGCTGTGCTATTTTAGCGCTGCGTAACATTTGCGTTAGGACAAACGAAGTACTTACCATCTTTTCTTTATACAAATACGGTTGTTAAAAGGTTTGACAGACGAATCCGTCGACGCAGTGTTGTGCAATAAGCAGCGTCAACGGATGTGTCTGTGAAACCATTGGACAGAAACCGTATTTGTATGGTTTCCCTTCTTTTTATTTTGACGCTGGCACAAGAATTGCACTAGTTATCTCTGTGCAAACATTTACTTCAACCTAGTGTAGGTTCGCATCGCAAAAAGGTGCAAGATCGCATTTTTCTAACGCATGCGTTACGTAGCGCTAAAATAGCACAGTTTCTAACAGAAGTCAACACAGTAGTAAAGGGTTCTCGCTACTATGTTGCTTTCTATCTATTTCTAGTATTAGTATGTGTCAGTTTATCAAGCCAATGACCAAGTAGAAATTACCAAAGACGATCTATTCCACATTAATCTATTAGTACCAATAGGACTAGAAAAAGCGAATTACTTAGAGCAAAAATGATTTCTTTAACACAATCTCTCCTAAGTGAGTTCCTTCTGAATCGAGACAGAGATCCATGATTGTCTAATTGTTCAGACTTTGGAGCAAAGCCAAAAGAAGGGATGTGGCACAAAGTAAAAAATACTCGTATATGTAATTAAATGATCGATTATTTCTAGTCACGACAAAATAAATAGATTTTATCCATAACTATATCAGTTTTTAAGTGATTTTATCTAGCTTTTTTATTATTACTAATATAAGTGACTGAAATGAAATGACGCCATACTTGCGACACAAAATAAAATAAGGTACACCGTATTTTGATTGATGCGTATGCTATTAGCATACTCGTATCTAATTTTATATTTTCAAGCAAATGGCACAAAAATAAAATCAAGTTTATATACCTGACTGGATTTAAAAGAATCGTTTTTAATTCATCGATTATCTTGAACCCCTTTCGATCATTAAAATGTACTTTTATTCGAAAAAGACTATTTTAATAATCGAATATGTTTTCACATCCCTAGTCAAAAGTATAATTTAGTGGAGATTTCATTAACTTTTACCATGAATGCGTTCATTATAGCGGAAGTTGGAATCGTTTCCGAGCTTCGGTGTTTTTGGTCATCCATTATTTGTGCCAATCCTGTCTGCTCCAGAATTCCTGGCAATGAATTTCGCGGTCCTTAATTACACCTACATTGATTTTTTGGTTTTTGCTTAAAATTCATCCACAGTAGTACCTATTCAACATTAAAAGCTACCGAATGAGGATCGAGACATTCATCCATCATGGATCATTTCAGGGAATCCTAAACTGGATGCCGACAGTTGAGACTCGCGGTCGAGTACAGTGACGAACACACGGTTGTCACAGCTCGATACAGCATGAACAAAGTGTCAAGATAATCGTAGAAAGGAACAAGAATCCGCTGACGTGACATGTTTTCTATAGAAATTACTTGTGTAAATTTGACATTCGAAACAGGTGCGAAAGGGCTGTGAAATTGATTTTCATACGTATCAAGCCGGCGGAAAGCTATCGTTTTAAATCATTTTAGCTACTCTGTACTACTAGACACGTACCAATTTTATAAACAGTTTGAAAATAAACTGAAAATGAAATCCAGAATAACTACGAGTATCCTCCCTAGTCAATCGCCTCCATACGAACCGTTTCAGAACATTAGAATTTCTTTGCTGTGACTGTCCATATCAAAATAGCTTTACCCGGATATTACAAAAAAGAGTGCTTATAGTTTTGAAATCAGATACATTTACATTCATCGTCAACCTAGTCTCATCTTGTACTCTTATTTTAACATTGTAGAATTCCAAATCGTAAGCAAACGAACTCGACAGTAGCTATAAAATACATTGTATACATTGACAGTCCTCTATCGCAATCCCTGAGCTTGCACCACTGAGCAAATGAAAAGAGATGTTTAACAAACATATTATATCGATACCTTGAAATATCGAGTTGAACTTGAATCACTGTGGTAACACAAATAGGAGCAGAATAAAATGAAGCTACTCACTAAAGGAGAGACTAGCAATCCTTTAAGTTTAGGAGGGGCTTCTTTTGCAGTATATTGCTTGTCTGTGTTATATTTTTACTTGTACTATTTCGAAATGTTGTTTCCACGAATAAATTAAACTAGTAAACTAAAGCAGAGGTAATCTGGCCTGCAGCACCTACAATCTACGCATCAATAATAATCATTGAACTAAAGTTGATATTTACAATTACACACAACACTAGAACCACAACCGAACAGCAGATTCGTGCGATTTCATGCCAATTTCAGTGGAACTGCAACAGTCTTAGCAAACAGCGCTGAGTTTAAACTAGTACCGTTTGCAGCGTCATTATTTTATGCGAAGCGTCGGAGGAAGTTCGGGAGCGTTTGTTGTGCAGCACAAATTGTAGGTCAAAATATTGCGGGGATGTTACTCGTAGTTAGTATTATTGGGATTTTGGTATCTAAAACTTGGAGAACAGTCCCAAACTTCATACGATGCGATTGTGGTAGTCTTTACACATTCAAAACGACAGTCAGCGTTAGTTTCAAAACAACTTACAAAAATAGTAATTTACTCTCTTACTCACCAAAAGATTAGCCCGGTTTGTAAGGGGAAGCCTTGTATGGAGACCTTTCGGATTGTGATTAAAGCGTGAAACTTGGCTGTTCTATGGATACATCATAGTAGGTAAAGCCCGGTTTCCAGGAGTTCCGCCCCCCGGAGCGGGTAGGAGGGGGGGAGGAATGTTTCGGTCGCCGCGCACCAAACAAAAAATTCACTGATGTAGTTGAGGTCCTTAGGCAAGTTTGGTATCGTTTTCGAGTAAAAATAACATGAAGAATTTATTTAACGTAGTAAAAAATAATGTTTTCATTAAAAAATATGCAGAAATACGAAAAAAAAGGAAAAAGTACCACACTATGTACCACTCTATCTTCTATATAATTAGGAAATAATAAAAATAGCACTAAAAAGCTTAAATATTTGGCTTTCTAAAAATATATACTTTTGTATGGTTTTTACTCAAAATTACAATGTAAAAAAAAAAAAAAAAGTAGGGAAGTGTCGAGTTCAGTACTTTCTGCGTACGTACATCTTCTTTGTGTATTGAATAGAACTGCAGAATTAAACACAAGAGATAATAAGACCATTCATATTCAAAAGAAATAAAAATAAAGCTGATTTTGCTCTCCACATTTGAGAACAATTAACCGCAAATTTAAGTTTGTTTTTTATATGTTTTGTATGAAAAACAAAGTTAACTTTTCGGCTTGAAAATATTTCAACTAATAATGGATTAAAAATTGAACGCAATATGCAAAAACCGCACAAACACGGTCCTAAGTACCTACCGAGGAAATTTTGGTGCTATTTAACGTGGTTAAAGTTATCCGCTTACCACCGTCGCGTCGCCTCCCTCACCTCCATCAACAGCTCGAGGTAGAGTCTGGCCAGCGAGTCTTTGGACACGGAAATGGCGCCAATTTTAAAAATCTTTCACATGTTAACACTGAAAAACTACAATAAAACAATTTTGATACTTACTATTTTTTTGTTTTCTGCTCTTTAGTTTGTGTTTACCTTGCCTACCAGTATGTATGTATGATGCATCTAGGGGTAACAGAAAGTATAACAAGCCGAAAGGAGGTCAAGGTATCATGAAACTGAACAACTTTCCCCATGAAACATGGGTCGATATATGAAAAATATTTGGACCTCCCATACAAAATCGCAGATCAGCTGATTGATTTACTCTGAGAGGTCCAAATTTTTTCATATTTCGTCTCATGTTCCATGGGAAAGTTGTTCAGTTTCATGAGTACTGACCTCCTTTCGGCTTGTTATATATTACTCCCTAGATCCATCATACATCATACCGGTGGCAAGGTAAACACAAACTAAAGAGCAGAAAACAAAAAAATAGTAAGTATCAAAATTGTTTTATTGTAGTTTTTCAGTGTTAACATGTTGCCATTTGAAATATTTGAATTTTTTGACGTCCAAAGACTCGCTAGCCAGACTCTAGATTAGTGTGAAGTTGATCATCCATTTGCCATCTTCAAGTGATCGGTCCATCTGACCGCTTAAGTTGCACTAGTTTTTCACGCTTTATGTGCTGGTTGTGAAAAATCTGCGCTTAAAAGCTGAAGAAGCTATTTAACTCTGTAATAGCCAATAAAACGTCCCGAAAGACGTGGATCCGAGGTATTTTGGTATGGGTTTGCAAAACAGAAGACAAAACGCCCCAAAAACTTACGCGATCACCCGTATGAGCCACGTGTATTGTCTATGCTATCATGTGTATTGTCGAAAGACCATTACGAATCGTCTGGCATTATGTTTCAAACCTTCCAGCCAACGAAACAGGTCAGGTTTTGTAATGAATTCAATACCGTGGGTGGACCACGACAAATCCATTTATACTGCAATTACTGCACCATCGATGCAGAAGTCAGAGGAGTAGATATTTCTATTCTCTGCTGTTTGGCTTTTATAATCTACGAGTAAGCCTTCGACTCTATTAAAACCCCGACCGTCGTTGCAGCGCTGCCAGGGCGCCTGGTGATAAGTGGAGGTGCTGAAAAATTCAGTACCGAATGGCAACTATGTCCGTTCAAGTTGAGTACCACTTACTCTGAGGTGTAAGACGTCTCCGCAACTCTTCACCAAAGCGCTGGAAAAAGACCTCCTCCTTCAAGATTCTACTGTGATTGTCTTGGCGTCAATGAAAACTGTGAATATCTAACACATTACCGCTTTGAAAACGACATATGTGTGTAAAAATAACAGAATTCTAGATTTATGCAAG
>JANFCV010000322.1:230000-270845 GCA_024500475.1 Phthorimaea operculella | reverse complement strand
TTTGTTTGAAAACACCAATATAAAGGTGATCCCTTGTTTGGGGTAGTTTCACGTGCCGCCGATAGTACCCAGTAAGGTTGCCTAGATTGTTCCTGGTTTGCTACGTCCGTTTTGTTTTAGCTTTGTATTGTAGCTCGATAAATGGTCAAGAGCGAGTCGGACACATAACATGAGGTTAACTCACTAAATGTAACATTCTGAAGTTAACTCACGGCATGTAACATACAGTTAGAAAGTGGCTGAATCTTCGCCAAGAGCGTGTCGGGCACTCTAGTAGGTAGAAAGTGGGTAGAATAGGCTGAGCGTGTCGGGCACTCTCTAGTAGGTTGAAAGTGGGTAGAATAGGCCAAGAGCGTGTCGGGCACTCTAGTAGGTAGGCAGAATAGGGCCAAGAGCGTGTCGGGCACTCTAGTAGGTAGAAAGTGGGTAGAATAGGGCATAGAGCGTGTCGGGCACTCTAGCAGGTAGAAAGTGGGTAGAATGGGGCCAAGAGCGTGTCGGGCACTCTAGTAGTAGTGGGTAGAATAGGCCAAGAGCGTGTCGGGCACTCAGTAGGTAGAAAGGGCAGAATGGGGCCAAGAGCGTGCTGGGCAATCAGTAGGCAGAAAGGGCAGAATAGGGCCAAGAGCGTGTCGGGCACTCTAGTAGGTAGAAAGTGGGTAGAATAGGCCAAGAGCGTGTCGGGCACTCTAGCAGGTTAGAAAGTGGGTAGAATAGGGCCAAGAGCGTGTCGGGCACTCTAGTAGGTAGTGGTAGAATAGGCCAAGAGCGTGTCAAAACTCTAGTAGGTAGAAAGTGGGTAGAATAGGCCAAGAGCGTGTCGGGCACTCTAGCAGGTAGAAAGTGGTAGAATGGGCCAAGAGCGTGTCGCACCTCTAGTAGGTAAAAAGTGCAGAATAGGCCAAGAGCGTGTCGGGCACTCTAGTAGGTAGAAAGTGGGTAGAATAGGGCCAAGAGCGTGTCGGGCACCTCTAGGTAGAAAGTGGTAGAATAGGCCAAGAGCGTGTCGGGCACTATAGTAGGTAGAAAGTGGGTAGAATAGGTCCAAGAGCGTGTCGGGCAATTCTAGTAGGCAGAGTGGGCAGAAGGGGCCAAGAGCGTGTCGGGCACCAGTAGGTAGAAAGTGGGTAGAATAGGCCAAGAGCGTGTCGGGCACTCTAGCAGGTAGAAAGTGGTAGAATGGGCCAAGATGTGTCGGGCACTCTAGTGTGGCAGTGGGTAGAATAGGCTGGGCAGCAAGCGGGCACTCATAGGTAGAAAGTGGGTAGAATAAGCCAAGAGCGTGTCGGGCACTAGTAGGTAGAAAGTGGGTAGAATAGGGCCAAGAGCGTGTCGGGCACTCTAGTAGGTAGAAAGTGGGTAGAATAGGCCAAGAGCGTGTCGGGCAATTCTAGTAGGTAGAAAGTGGGTAGAATAGGCCAAGAGCGTGTCGGGCACTCTAGTAGGTAGAAAGTGGGTAGAATAGGCCAAGAGCGCCGGCAATTTCAGCAGGTAGAAAGTGGCAGAATGGGGCCAAGAGCGTGTCGGGCACCCTAGCAGGTAGAAAGTGGGTAGAATGGGCCAAGAGCGTGTCGGGCACTCAAGTAGGCAGAAAGTGGGTAGAATGGGGCCAAGAGCGTGTCGGGCACTCTAGTAGTAGAAAAAGTGGGTAGATGGGGCCAAGAGCGTGCCGGCACTCTAGTAGGTAGAAAGTGCAGAATGGGCCAAGAGCGTGTCGGGCACTCTAGTGGTGGTAGAAAGTGGGTAGAATGGGGTCAAGAGCGTGTCGGCACTCTAGTAGGTAGAGCGGTAGAATGGGGCCAAGAGCGTGTCGGGCACCTAGTAGGTAGAAAGGGTAGAATAGGGCCAAGAGCGTGTCGGGCACTCTAGCAGGTAGAAAGTGTAGAATAGCCAAAAGCGTGTCGGGCACTCTAGTGTAAAGTGGGTAGAATGGGGCCAAGAGCGTGTCGGGCACTCTAGTAGGTAGAAAGTGGGTAGAATAGGCCAAGAGCGTGTCGGGCACCTAGCAGGTAGAAAGGGCAGAATAGGGCCAAGAGCGTGTCGGGCACCTAGTAGGTAGAAAGTGGTAGAATAGCAAGAGCGTGTCGGGCACTCTAGTAGGTAGAAAGTGGGTAGAATGGGCCAAGAGCGTGTCGGGCACTCTAGTAGGTAGAAAGTGGGTAGAATGGGGCCAAGAGCGTGTCGGGCACCTAGTAGGTAGAAAAGGTAGAATGGGGCCAAGAGCGTGTCGGGCACTCTAGTAGGTAGAAAGTGGGCAGAATGGGGCCAAGAGCGTGTCGGGCACTCTAGTAGGTAGAAAGTGGGTAGAATGGGGCCAAGAGCGTGTCGGGCACTCTAGTAGGTAGAAGAACACAATCAGCTGACTAACTCAGTATGGCAGGTCAAAAGGTTTTCTTTTCAGCATTGGTATGATGCCCCAAACAACGTGTCCAATCTAACGCATTTTCTCTAGAACACGTTGGCGAATGCAGTATCACCAGAAAGTACCTGTCCAGATATCATAGACAGCAACCGGGGACCGACGGCTTAACGTGCCCATCCGAAGCACGGAACTTGCTTTTCGGGCAATCAGGTGGTTCAGCCTGCAATGTCAACAGTGCAGTACTTACCATGTGCAACTCTGTCCAGATGGCCGGTCTCCATCTGCCACACGTGCACAGTTCCATCGCTAGTTCCGACCACCATGAAGTCGTCCAGAGGGCGCCACTTGATGCTCACCACCTGAAACAGGTGGCGCCACTCTCACACGAGTCGTTCAACGACCGATGAACCTGGTGTCGAGTTTTTCAACCACCACTGCAAGTAGGAGGCCTCACATGGCTGTGTAACGCCATCATAGACAGCAACCGGGACCGACGGCTTGAACGTGCCATCCAGCACGGAACCCTCTTGCTTTTCGGACAATCAGTGGCCTATGCATCGAAACTACAAGCTGCAATTGTACAGGAATTCGATGTACATTGCGAGTCGGTGCCATTTATTATCCCATTATTAAACCGGCTACGCATGTATGTCGAATTTCGCGTGTAGATTGTAGCCCGTAATTTCGAAAACCAGACACAGGTGGTTCAGCCTGCAATGTCAACAATGCAGTACTTACCATGTGCAACTCCATCATAGACAGCAACCGGGACCGACGGCTTAACGTGCCCATCCGAAGCACGGAACCATCTCACTTGCGGACAATCAGGTGGTTCAGCCTGCAATGTCAACAATGCAGTACTTACCATGTGCAACTCTGTCCAGATGGCCGGTCTCCATCTGCCACACGTACACAGTTCCATCGCTAGTTCCGACCACCATGAAGTCGTCCAGAGGGCGCCACTTGATGCTCACCACTGGAACAGGTGGCGCCACTCACACACAACATTGCCTATCAGCTGATTTGAGTTGCTATGGGAGTAGGGCTTTCGAATACCGGACTTTTTCAATACCGGTATTGAATACCGGATCATTTTCTTCAATACCGATCCCGGTATTACGGTATTAATGGAATATTTTCTCCGAGGACGTGAGTCATAAAAAAGTAATGTTTTATGCAACTTTTTATCACAAAGCAATAAAAAATGTCCACTGTAGAAATAAAGTCGTCGAAACTATTTTCGTATGATAACACTAGATGGCGCTAGTAGTTTTTTAAAACGCGGTAATGAAATGTTTTCCGCGATATGATAAAGGTGTTTGGTGCATAGTGTTCGCCACGCGGACACGTTCGCCTCGTGAAAACTTAGAACTTAGAACTTAACAATTAAAAATTAAAAATTAGAACTGGAAAACCTTGTGCGGTACGGTAGTAGGTAGTAGTAGGTACCATGTGTGGGGTGTCGTTTGAAAGAGGAACTCGAGCCGCGTTCGATGGTACAACACTTACGGCGATCGGTGGCGCAACATTGCGCTAGCAAAATTTGAACGATGTTGCGCAACATTGTATATGGCACACTGTACTTAGCAAACTGTTTGAAATCGCACCAGAGTCGAACATAATTATAGTGGTCCTCCATGCAGTCACTAAGTGAGGCCAGCTAAAACTGGTCTCTCTCTCGTAGTGTTTGTATGAAAGTGAGGCCAGCTAAAACTGGTCTCTCGTAGTGTTTCGATGAAAACACCAATACTGTGGTGATCCCTTGCTTGGGGTAGGTTCATGTGCTGCCGATAGTACCCAGTACCCAAAAACCCCAAAAATCTGATAAATCGGTAGATATCTGTCTCAATTAGTTGTCTCAAGAACACTGAAGCAAAGCAAGAGAAATATTGCGATAACATTTTGAACTTGCAGCGCCATCTGTGGTCGAATAGCTGAACTAAAGTTTACTAAACAGTGCCACCTAGTACCGAGTAGAAATATTATTGTTACTCAAAACAGTTCATAGATGGCAGCTCAGTGCTGTTAGTTTAAAATTAATATGACAGGTGGTGCTGCTAGTCAGACTAGTGTCAAACTGTTAGAAATCGCACCGAGTCCAACATATAGTGGTCATCGCAACAGTAAGTGAGTGAGGCCAGCTTAAACTGAGCTCGTAGTGTTTGTTTGAAAACACCAATATAAAGGTGATCCTTGCTTGGGGTAGTTTCACGTGCTGCCGATAGTACCCAGTAAGGTTGCCTAGATTGTTCCTAGTTTGGTTACGTCCGTTTTGTTTTAGCTTTGTATTGTAGCTCGATAAATGGTCAAGAGCGAGTCGGACACACAACATGAGGTTAACCTCACTAAATGTAACATTCTGAAGTTAACCTCACGGCATGTAACATATAGTTAGAAAGTGGGTTGAATCGGGCCAAGAGCGTGTCGGGCACTCTAGTAGGTAGAAAGTGGGTAGAATAGGGCCAAGAGCGTGTCGGGCACTCTAGTAGGTAGAAAGTGGGTAGAATGGGGCCAAGAGCGTGTCGGGCACTCTAGTAGGTAGAAAGTGGGTAGAATAGGGCCAAGAGCGTGTCGGGCACTCTAGTAGGTGGGTAGAATGGGGCCAAGAGCGTGTCGGGCACTCTAGTAGGTAGAAAGTGGGTAGAATAGGGCCAAGAGCGTGTCGGGCACTCTAGTAGGTAGAAAGTGGGTAGAATAGGGCCAAGAGCGTGTCGGGCACTCTAGTAGGTAGAAAGTGGGTAGAATAGGGCCAAGAGCGTGTCGGGCACTCTAGTAGGTAGAATGGGGCCAAGAGCGTTTCGGGCACTCTAGTAGGTAGAAAGTGGGTAGAATAGGGCCAAGAGCGTGTCGGGCACTCTAGCAGGTAGAAAGTGGGCAGAATGGGCCAAGAGGTGTCGGGCACTCTAGTAGGTAGAAAGTGGGTAGAATAGGCCAAGAGCGTGTCGGGCACTCTAGTAGGTAGAAAGTTAGAAGGGGCCAAGAGCGTGTCGGGCACTCTAGTAGGTAGAAAGTGGGTAGAATAGCCAAGAGCGTGTCGGGCACTCTAGTAGGTAGAAAGTGGGTAGAATGGGGCCAAGAGCGTGTCGGGCACTCTAGTAGGTAGAAAGTGGGTAGAATAGGCCAAGAGCGTGTCGGGCACTCTAGTAGGTAGAAAGTGGGTAGAATAGGGCCAAGAGCGTGTCGGGCACTCAAGTAGGTAGAAAGTGGGTAGAATAGGGCCAAGAGCGTGTCGGGCACTCTAGCAGGTAGAAAGTGGGTAGAATGGGGCCAAGAGCGTGTCGGGCACTCTAGTAGGTAGAAAGTGGGTAGAATAGGCCAAGAGCGTGTCGGGCACTCTAGTAGGTAGAAAGTGGGTAGAATAGGGCCAAGAGCGTGTCGGGCACCAAGTAGGTAGAAAGTGGGTAGAATAGGCCAAGAGCGTGTCGGGCACTCTAGTAGGTAGAAAGTGGGTAGAATAGGCCAAGAGCGTGTCGGGCACTCTAGCAGGTAGAAAGTGGGTAGAATGGGGCCAAGAGCGTGTCGGGCACTCTAGCAGGTAGAAAGTGGTAGAATGGGGCCAAGAGCGTGTCGGGCACTCTAGTAGGTAGAAAGTGGGTAGAATAGGGCCAAGAGCGTGTCGGGCACTCAAGTAGGTAGAAAGTGGGTAGAATAGGGCCAAGAGCGTGTCGGGCACTCTAGCAGGTAGAAAGTGGGTAGAATGGGGCCAAGAGCGTGTCGGGCACTCTAGTAGGTAGAAAGTGGGTAGAATAGGCCAAGAGCGTGTCGGGCACTCTAGTAGGTAGAAAGTGGTAGAATAGGCCAAGAGCGTGTCGGGCACTCAAGTAGGTAGAAAGTGGGTAGAATAGGGCCAAGAGCGTGTCGGGCACTCTAGCAGGTAGAAAGTGGTAGAATGGGGCCAAGAGCGTGTCGGGCACTCTAGTAGGTAGAAAGTGGGTAGAATGGGGCCAAGAGCGTGTCGGGCACTCTAGTAGGTAGAAAGTGGGTAGAATGGGGCCAAGAGCGTGTCGGGCACTCTAGTAGGTAGAAAGTGGGTAGAATAGGGCCAAGAGCGTGTCGGGCACTCTAGTAGGTAGAAAGTGGGTAGAATAGGCCAAGAGCGTGTCGGGCACTCAAGCAGGTAGAAAGTGGTAGAATGGGGCCAAGAGCGTGACGGGCACAAAGTAGGTAGAAAGTGGGTAGAATAGGGCCAAGAGCGTGTCGGGCACTCTAGTAGGTAGAAAGTGGGTAGAATTGGGCCAAGAGCGTGTCGGGCACTCTAGTAGGTAGAAAGTGGGTAGAATAGGGCCAAGAGCGTGTCGGGCACTCTAGTAGGTAGAAAGTGGGTAGAATGGGGCCAAGAGCGTGTCGGGCACTCTAGTAGGTAGAAAGTGGGTAGAATAGGCCAAGAGCGTGTCGGGCACTTAGGTAGAAAGTGGGTAGAATAGGGCCAAGAGCGTGTCGGGCACTCTAGTAGGTGAAAGTGGGCAGAATAGGCCAAGAGCGTGTCGGGCACTCAAGCAGGTAGAAAGTGGGTAGAATAGGCCAAGAGCGTGTCGGGCACTCTAGTAGAAAGTGGGTAGAATGGGGCCAAGAGCGTGTCGGGCACTCTAGCAGGTAGAAAGTGGGTAGAATGGGGCCAAGAGCGTGTCGGGCACTCTAGTAGAAAGTGGGTAGAATGGGGCCAAGAGCGTGTCGGGCACTCTAGTAGGTAGAAAGTGGGTAGAATGGGGCCAAGAGCGTCGGGCACTCTAGTAGGTAGAAAGTGGGTAGAATAGGGCCAAGAGCGTGTCGGCACTCGAGCAGGTAGAAAGTGCGTAGACTGGGGCCATGAGCGTGTCGGGCACTCAAGTAGCTCGAAAGTGGGCAGAATGGGGCCAAGAGCGTGTCGGGCACTCTAGTAGAAAGTGGGTAGAATAGGGCCAAGAGCGTGTCGGGCACTCAAGTAGGTAGAAAGTGGGTAGAATAAGGCCAAGAGCGTGTCGGGCACTCTAGCAGGTAGAAAGTGGGTAGAATGGGGCCAAGAGCGTGTCGGGCACTCTAGCAGGTAGAAAGTGGGTGAGAATGGGGCCAAGAGCGTGTCGGGCACTCTAGTAGGTAGAAAGTGGGTAGAATGGGGCCAAGAGCGTGTCGGGCACTCTAGTAGGTAGAAAGTGGGTAGAATGGGGCCAAGAGCGTGTCGGGCACTCTAGAAGGTAGAAAGTGGTAGAATGGGGCCAAGAGCGTGTCGGGCACTCTAGTAGGTAGAAAGTGGAATAGGGCCAAGAGCGTGTCGGGCACTCTAGTAGGTAGAAAGTGGGTAGAATGGGGCCAAGAGCATGTCGGGCACTCTAGTAGGTAGAAAGTGGGTAGAATAGGCCAAGAGCGTGTCGGGCACTCAAGTAGGTAGAAAGTGGGTAGAATAGGCCAAGAGCGTGTCGGGCACTCTAGTAGGTAGAAAGTGGGTAGAATAGGGCCAAGAGCGTGTCGGGCACTCAAGTAGGTAGAAAGTGGGTAGAATAGGCCAAGAGCGTGTCGGGCACTCTAGTAGGTAGAAAGTGGGTAGAATGGGGCCAAGAGCATGTCGGGCACTCTAGTAGGTAGAAAGTGGGTAGAATAGGCCAAGAGCGTGTCGGGCACTCTAGCAGAAAGTGGGTAGAATGGGCCAAGAGCGTGTCGGGCACTCTAGTAGGTAGAAAGTGGGTAGAATGGGGCCAAGAGCGTGTCGGGCACTCTAGTAGGTAGAAAGTGGGTAGAATAGGGCCAAGAGCGTGTCGGGCACTCTAGTAGGTAGAAAGTGGGTAGAATAGGGCCAAGAGCGTGTCGGGCACTCAAGTAGGTAGAAAGTGGGTAGAATAGGCCAAGAGCGTGTCGGGCACTCTAGCAGGTAGAAAGTGGGTAGAATGAGGCCAAGAGCGTGTCGGGCACTCTAGTAGGTAGAAAGTGGGTAGAATAGGGCCAAGAGCGTGTCGGGCACTCAAGTAGGTAGAAAGTGGGAGGGAATAGGCCAAGAGCGTGTCGGGAAATCGAGTAGGTAGAAAGTGGGTAGAATGGGCCAAGAGCGTGTCGGGCACTCTAGTAGGTGAAAGTGGGTAGAATAGGCCAAGAGCGTGTCGGGCACTCTAGTAGGTAGAAAGTGGGTAGAATAGGGCCAAGAGCGTGTCGGGCACTCTAGTAGGTAGAAAGTGGGTAGAATGGGGCCAAGAGCGTGTCGGGCACTCTAGTAGGTAGAAAGTGGGTAGAATAGGGCCAAGAGCGTGTCGGGCACTCTAGTAGGTAGAAGAAACACAATCAGCTGACTAACTCAGTATGGCAGGTCAAAAGGTTTTCTCTTTTTTCAGCATTGGTATGATGCCCTAAACAACGTGTCTAATCTAACGCTTTTTCTCTAGAACACGGTGTATAAGTGCAGTACTTACCATGTGCAACTCTGTCCAGATATCATAGACAGCGACCGGGACCGACGGCTTAACGTGCCCATCCGAAGCACGGAACCCTCTTGCTTTTCGGACAATCAGGTGGTTCAGCCTGCAATGTCAACAATGCAGTACTTACCATGTGCAACTCTGTCCAGATGGCCGGTCTCCATCTGCCACACGTACACAGTTCCATCGCTAGTTCCGACCACCATGAAGTCGTCCAGAGGGCGCCACTTGATGCTCACCACCGGAAACAGGTGGCGCCACTCACACACAACATTGCCTTATCAGCTGATTTGA
This sequence comes from Phthorimaea operculella, assembly GCA_024500475.1. Lineage (NCBI taxonomy): Eukaryota > Metazoa > Arthropoda > Insecta > Lepidoptera > Gelechiidae > Phthorimaea > Phthorimaea operculella. The sequence goes on along the minus strand of JANFCV010000322.1, from coordinate 261,809 downwards.
GTTGCTATGGGAGGTCCCATTTTTTTCATATATTGACCTTTGTTCCTTGGGGAAAGTTGATTCTTACACCAGCTCGTCCTGCATTTTCGCTATCGGTCACTAGTAAAAGAAATGAATGATAGATAAATGCAGTACTCTCTCTCTCTCTCTCTCTCTCTCTCTCTCTCTCTCTCTCTCTCTCTCTCGCAAGTAGCAGGCCTCTGACATGGTTGTGTAACTACCGCCATCATAGACAGCAACCAGGACCGACGGCTTAACGTGCCCATCCGAAGCACGGAACCCTCTTGCTTTTCGGACAATCAGGTGGTTCAGCCTGCAATGTGAACAATGCAGTACTTACCATGTGCAACTCTGTCCAGATGGCCGGTCCCCATCTGCCACACGTACACAGTTCCATCGCTAGTTCCGACCACCATGAAGTCGTCCAGAGGGCGCCACTTGATGCTCACCACCGGAAACAGGTGGCGCCACTCACACACAACATTGCCTATCAGCTGATTTGAGTTGCTATGGGAGTAGGGCTTTCGAATACCGGACTTTTTCAATACCGGTATTGAATACCGGATCATTTTCTTCAATACCGGGATCCCGGTATTACGGTATTAATGGAATGTTTTCTCCGAGGACGTGAGTCATAAAAAAGTAATGTTTTATGCAACTTTTATCACAAAGCAATAAAAAAATGTCCACTGTAGAAATAAAGTCGTCGAAAGTATTTTCGTATGAAAACACTAGATGGCGCTAGTAGTTTTTTAAAACGCGGTAATGAAATGTTTTCCGCGATATGATAAAGGTGCGTGGTGCATAGTGTTCGCCACGCGGACACGTTCGCCTCGCGAAAACTTAGAACTTAGAACTTTTTACTTAAAAATTAAAAATTAGAACTGGAAAACCTTGTGCGGTACGGTAGTAGGTAGTAGTAGGTACCATGTGTGGGGTGTCGTTTGAAAGAGGAACTCGAGCCGCGTTCGATGGTACAACACTTACGGCGATCGGTGGCGCAACATTGCGCTAGCAAAATTTGAACGATGTTGCGCAACATTGTATATGGCACACTGTACTTAGCAAACTGTTTGAAATCGCACCAGAGTCGAACATAATTATAGTGGTCCTCCATACAGTCACTAAGTGAGGCCAGCTAAAACTGGTCTCTCTCTCGTAGTGTTTGTATGAAAGTGAGGCCAGCTAAAACTGGTCTCTCGTAGTGTTTCGATGAAAACACCAATACTATGGTGATCCCTTGCTTGGGGTAGGTTCATGTGCTGCCGATAGTACCCAGTACCCAAAAACCCCAAAAATCTGATAAATCGGTAGATATCTGTCTCAATTAGTTGTCTCAAGAACACTGAAGCAAAGCAAGAGAGAGAAATACTGCGATAACATTTTGAACTTGCAGCGCCATCTGTGGTCGAATAGCTGAACTAAAGTTTACTAAACAGTGCCACCAAGTACCGAGTAGAAATATTATTGTTACTCAAAACACTTCATAGATGGCAGCTCAGTGCTGTTAGTTTAAAATTAATATGACAGGTGGTGCTGCTAGTCAGACTAGTGTCAAACTGTTAGAAATCGCACCGGAGTCCAACATATAGTGGTCATCGCAACAGTAAGTGAGTGAGGCCAGCTTAAACTGAGCTCTCGTAGTGTTTGTTTGAAAACACCAATATAAAGGTGATCCCTTGCTTGGGGTAGTTTCACGTGCTGCCGATAGTACCCAGTAAGGTTGCCTAGATTGTTCCTAGTTTGGTTACGTCCGTTTTAGCTTTGTATTGTAGCTCGATAAATGGTCAAGAGCAAGTCGGACACACAACATGAGGTTAACCTCACTAAATGTAACATTCTGAAGTTAACCTCACGGCATGTAACATATAGTTAGAAAGTGGGTTGAATCGGGCCAAGAGCGTGTCGGGCACTCTAGTAGGTAGAAAGTGGGTAGAATAGGCCAAGAGCGTGTCGGGCACTCTAGTAGGTAGAAAGTGGGTAGAATGGGGCCAAGAGCGTGTCGGGCACTCTAGTAGGTAGAAAGTGGGTAGAATGGGGCCAAGAGCGTGTCGGGCACTCTAGTAGGTAGAAAGTGGGTAGAATAGGGCCAAGAGCGTGTCGGGCACTCTAGTAGGTAGAAAGTGGGTAGAATAGGGCCAAGAGCGTGTCGGGCACTCAAGTAGGTAGAAAGTGGGTAGAATAGGGCCAAGAGCGTGTCAGGCACTCTAGTAGGTAGAATGGGGCCAAGAGCGTTTCGGGCACTCTAGTAGGTAGAAAGTGGGTAGAATGGGGCCAAGAGCGTGTCGGGCACTCTAGTAGGTAGAAAGTGGGTAGAATGGGGCCAAGAGCGTGTCGGGCACTCTAGCAGGTAGAAAGTGGGTAGAATGGGGCCAAGAGGGTGTCGGGCACTCTAGTAGGTGAAAGTGGGTAGAATAGGCCAAGAGCGTGTCGGGCACTCTAGTAGGTAGAAAGTTGGTAGAATGGGGCCAAGAGCGTGTCGGGCACTCTAGTAGGTAGAAAGTGGGTAGAATAGGGTGTCGGGCACTCTAGTATGTAAAGTGGGTAGAATAGGGCCAAGAGCGTGTCGGGCACTCAAGTAGGTAGAAAGTGGGTAGAATAGGGCCAAGAGCGTGTCGGGCACTCTAGCAGGTAGAAAGTGGGTAGAATGGGGCCAAGAGCGTGTCGGGCACTCTAGTAGGTAGAAAGTGGGTAGAATAGGGCCAAGAGCGTGTCGGGCACTCTAGTAGGTAGAAAGTGGGTAGAATAGGGCCAAGAGCGTGTCGGGCACTCAAGTAGGTAGAAAGTGGGTAGAATAGGGCCAAGAGCGTGTCGGGCACTCTAGTAGTAGGTAGAAAGTGGGTAGAATAGGGCCAAGAGCGTGTCGGGCACTCTAGCAGGTAGAAAGTGGGTAGAATGGGGCCAAGAGCGTGTCGGGCACTCTAGTAGGTAGAAAGTGGGTAGAATAGGGCCAAGAGCATGTCGGGCACTCTAGTAGGTAGAAAGTGGGTAGAATGGGGCCAAGAGCGTGTCGGGCACTCTAGTAGGTAGAAAGTGGGTAGAATAGGGCCAAGAGCGTGTCGGGCACTCTAGTAGGTAGAAAGTGGGGAGAATAGTCCAAGAGCGTGTCGGGCACTCAAGTAGGTAGAAAGTGGGTAGAATAGGGCCAAGAGCGTGTCGGGCACTCTAGCAGGTAGAGTGGGTAGAATGGGGCCAAGAGCGTGTCGGGCACTCTAGTAGGTAGAAAGTGGGTAGAATAGGGCCAAGAGCGTGTCGGGCACTCTAGTAGGTAGAAAGTGGGTAGAATAGGCCAAGAGCGTGTCGGGCACTCAAGTAGGTAGAAAGTGGGTAGAATAGGCCAAGAGCGTGTCGGGCACTCTAGTAGGTAGAAAGTGGGTAGAATAGGCCAAGAGCGTGTCGGGCACTCTAGCAGGTAGAAAGTGGGTAGAATGGGGCCAAGAGCGTGTCGGGCACTCTAGTAGGTAGAAAGTGGGTAGAATGGGGCCAAGAGCGTGTCGGGCACTCTAGTAGGTAGAAAGTGGGTAGAATAGGCCAAGAGCGTGTCGGGCACTCAAGTGCAGGTAGAAAGTGGGTAGAATAGGCCAAGAGCGTGTCGGGCACTCTAGCAGGTAGAAAGTGGGTAGAATGGGGCCAAGAGCGTGTCGGGCACTCTAGTAGGTAGAAAGTGGGTAGAATAGGGCCAAGAGCGTGTCGGGCACTCTAGTAGGTAGAAAGTGTGTAGAATAGGCGCAAGAGCGTGGCGGGCACTCAAGTAGGTAGAAAGTGGGTAGAATAGGGCCAAGAGCGTGTCGGGCACTCTAGCAGAAAGTGGGTAGAATGGGGCCAAGAGCGTGTCGGGCACTCTAGTAGGTAGAAAGTGGGTAGAATGGGGCCAAGAGCGTGTCGGGCACTCTAGTAGGTAGAAAGTGGGTAGAATGGGGCCAAGAGCGTGTCGGGCACTCTAGTAGGTAGAAAGTGGGTAGAATAGGGCCAAGAGCGTGTCGGGCACTCTAGCAGGTAGAAAGTGGGTAGAATGGGGCCAAGAGCGTGTCGGGCACTCAAGTAGGTAGAAAGTGGGTAGAATAGGGCCAAGAGCGTGTCGGGCACTCTAGCAGAAAGTGGGTAGAATGGGGCCAAGAGCGTGTCGGGCACTCTAGTAGGTAGAAAGTGGGTAGAATAGGGCCAAGAGCGTGTCGGGCACTCTAGTAGGTAGAAAGTGGGTAGAATGGGGCCAAGAGCGTGTCGGGCACTCTAGTAGGTAGAAAGTGGGTAGAATAGGGCCAAGAGCGTGTCGGGCACTCTAGTAGGTAGAAAGTGGGTAGAATAGGGCCAAGAGCGTGTCGGGCACTCAAGTAGGTAGAAAGTGGGTAGAATAGGGCCAAGAGCGTGTCGGGCACTCTAGCAGGTAGAAAGTGGGTAGAATGGGGCCAAGAGCGTGTCGGGCACTCTAGTAGGTAGAAAGTGGGTAGAATAGGGCCAAGAGCGTGTCGGGCACTCTAGTAGGTAGAAAGTGGGTAGAATAGGCCAAGAGCGTGTCGGGCAATCAAGTAGGTAGAAAGTGGGTAGAATAGGCCAAGAGCGTGTCGGGCACTCTAGTAGGTAGAAAGTGGGTAGAATAGGGCCAAGAGCGTGTCGGGCACTCTAGCAGGTAGAAAGTGGGTAGAATGGGGCCAAGAGCGTGTCGGGCACTCTAGTAGGTAGAAAGTGGGTAGAATGGGGCCAAGAGCGTGTCGGGCACTCTAGTAGGTAGAAAATGGGTAGAATAGGGCCAAGAGCGTGTCGGGCACTCAAGTAGGTAGAAAGTGGGTAGAATAGGGCCAAGAGCGTGTCGGGCACTCTAGCAGGTAGAAAGTGGGTAGAATGGGGCCAAGAGCGTGTCGGGCACTCTAGTAGGTAGAAAGTGGGTAGAATAGGGCCAAGAGCGTGTCGGGCACTCTAGTAGGTAGAAAGTGGGTAGAATAGGCCAAGAGCGTGTCGGGAACACAAGTAGGTAGAAAGTGGGTAGAATAGGCCAAGAGCGTGTCGGGCACTCTAGCAGGTAGAAAGTGGGTAGAATGGGGCCAAGAGCGTGTCGGGCACTCTAGTAGGTGAAAGTGGGTAGAATGGGGCCAAGAGCGTGTCGGGCACTCTAGTAGGTGAAAGTGGGTAGAATGGGGCCAAGAGCGTGTCGGGCACGCTAGTAGGTGAAAGTGGGTAGAATAGGCCAAGAGCGTGTCGGGCACTCTAGTAGGTAGAAAGTGGGTAGAATAGGGCCAAGAGCGTGTCGGGCACTCTAGCAGGTAGAAAGTGGGTAGAATGGGGCCAAGAGCGTGTCGGGCACTCTAGTAGGTAGAAAGTGGGTAGAATGGGGCCAAGAGCGTGTCGGGCACTCTAGTAGGTAGAAAGTGGGTAGAATGGGGCCAAGAGCGTGTCGGGCACTCTAGTAGGTAGAAGAAACACAAACAGCTGACTAACTCAGTATGGCAGGTCAAAAGGTTTTCTCTTTTTTCAGCATTGGTATGATGCCCTAAACAACGTGTCTAATCTAACGCTTTTTCTCTAGAACACGGTGTATAAGTGCAGTACTTACCATGTGCAACTCTGTCCAGATGGCCGGTCTCCATCTGCCACACGTGCACAGTTCCATCGCTAGTTCCGACCACCATGAAGTCGTCCAGAGGGCGCCACTTGATGCTCACCACCGGAAACAGGTGGCGCGACGCGAGCGTCACGCACTTCCGCTCTGTCAGGCCTGTGGAGAAAATTATACTAATATTATAAAGGCGGATGTTTGTTACGACATCACGCTAAAACGGCTGATTAGATTGACATGAAATTTTGCACAATATAGAAGAGTATCTAGAATAACACATATTTTACCACGGGAAAATGTTTTATTCCTACGGGATCGCGCATATTTCAATATTTTTGCAAAGGTGGCGTGACTGAGCCGATTTGCGTTTTAAACGTTTTCGCCGATAACTAACAGCGACATCTCTTGGCAAGTAGTGCTTTCTGAATCATAGGTTGCAGCGGGTGAAACCGCTGACGGGCAGCTAGTTAATAAATAAATAAATATCCCTGGACGAGACATACAGCGCCATCTAGCCCCAAACTAAGCAAAGCTTGAACTATGGGAACTAGACAACTGCTATAATACTTATATACTTTTATTTTTAATAAATACATATCATACATAGAAAACATCCAGAATAAACACAAATATTTGAATATCATACATAGAAAACATCCAGACTTAAAACAAATATTTGAAAATTGACTTTACAAATATTTGTGTTCGGTGGGAATCGAACCCACGACCCTCGGCGTAGAAGGGAGGGGTACCATCCACTACGCCATCGGGACAGTCAATCATATTAGTTAAGCGGCAATTCGACAGCCGATATAGCGCAGTGGATAGTACAACTGCCTGAGACGTAGAAAATTCTGGGTTTAATTACCGGTGTGGTAACTCACAAAGTTGATATTTATTAAGTTGTAAGTTTGTTCCCAGTCTGAACAGGACATTGCAGACTGAACCACCAGATTTTCCGAAAATCAAGATGGCTCCGTGCTTCGGATGGGCACTTTAAGTCGTCGGTCCCGGTTGCTGTCTATGATGGCGGTCATTATACAACCATGTCAGAGGCCTGCTACTTGCAGTAGGCGGTTGAAAAACTCTGACACCAGGGTTCATCAGGTCGTTGGACGACTTGGTATCCCACTCGAAGAAAAAGAGGACAGTGCGGCAAAACAAAATAAACACTCATTATCTCTTAAGGTGGATCGTTTTCCATACAAAATTTAAATGGAGTTACGTCTATAAATGAGACAAAATTATGATTAAAAAACTTGATGGGAAGTCCCGTGCTTAATTATAACATTGTCGCAAAATAAAACAAATAATTTTTTAACCATCAGATTTCTCTGTAAAAACCGTGTCGCCACTTAATTAACATAGATGGAGCTACTGCTGCAATAAACACGTTTAATTTTTTTGTGGAGAAAATACTTGATATTTTTTTACGTTAAGCAGTTTTGCGACATATTTACGTGTGCCTTCCTCATCTCACATAAAGATTTTTTGATAAAATTGTTGTTTAGCTCATGTGTAACTCGGTTGAAGTTCAGATTTTAGTTTGTATGACGTAACGATCCCCCTTAAGGTAAATCGTTACGTGATACAAACGAAAAACTGCACTTCAGTCGGGTTATACATGAGCTGCAGAGCAAATTTTTGCAAAAACTTCATGTGAAATGATGAAGACACAAAACTACTTATGGTTTAAAGATAATCAGTATTTTCTGCGCAATAAAATTAAACGTATTTATTGTACCAGTAGCTCCATCTATTTTCGTAAAGCGGCGAATCGGTTTTTACGGGGAAATCTGATGGATTAAAAATTATTTTTAGTGTTTTGCGAAAATGTTATGTACCCACGGAACTCACCATCAAGTTTTTTAATCAGACTTGTGTTGCCTTTACAGACATACCTCCATTGAACTTTTGTATGTTAGACCACAAGTGTCTTTGTGAAAGTTGTGAATTGGTTGCAGACCTTGCTTGACGATATCTTCTTTAAGATGACATGTGTCAAACTTAAATTAACGGGGCTACAAATCGCAACCGAAACTATTTTGTTTACTTGCATGGGAATAGTTTCCAAAAATGACAGTAGATGGCAGCACTATGATTTTAAAACGCGCTATCGAAGTGTTCTCGCTCAGTCGTAATAAATGTGAGCAACCACGAAACAAAACCAAGTAATATGGAGTATTGTGTGTGAAAAGTAAATTTTGGAAATCGCTTTCAAAAATAATTAAGGAAGTAATAATTATATTAACAGCAATAGACCCCCCCCAATGTCTATGTTAAAGTTGAAGACCTTGACGAGTGTTGACGAGATCTTCATTCTGGATGACAGGTGTCAACCTTAAATTTCGTTTATCTTCTAACCTATGCATGCTAGTCCACCAGTATGCACAAAAATGTCAAGATGTTTAAAATTTTCGAAGTTATTAAGGGGCGTTATTAGTTCTAATTTTTAGTATTTGTTGATGTAGCGGCAACAGAAATACGGCCTCTGTGATAATTTCAACACTATATCTATTACGGTCTAAGAGATACAGCCTGGTGACCGATGGACGGACAAACGGTTACGTTTTTAGGGTACCGGACCTCAAAAGGTAAAATTGGAACCCTTAAAGGATCACTTTGTTGTCCGTCCGTCTGTCTGTCATTCTGTCAAGACGCTTTATCTCAGGAACGCGTAGAGATATCGAGTTGAAATTAAAACCGTATACTCAAGTCTATGACTGCTAGTGGTTGTGAAAAAATCAAGCACCTATCTTCAAGTTAAAAAAAATATAGCCGTTTATGCAGTAAAAACGCGTGAAATCAATTTTACCCTCTCAAGGGAATCAAAATTCAAACTTCCCGTAGACCTAAAACAATGAAATTTGGCAAGTAGCTTCGTTTTGAAGTACGAATCAAGGAAAAACTCTAAAAATTATCATTTTCACAAAATTATGGTTTATATAGGGACCGACAAAAAAACAAAATTTAAGAAAGGCTAATATTTATGAAATATAGGTTTACCAACCAGAATAACCTACAAATCTTAGTACGGAACCCTCGGTGGGCGAGTCCAACTCGCATTTCCGTAACTTAGAAAAGTCGATCAATTGGTGGAATTGTTGCTTGCAATCGCCATATTGCAGTGCGAAGGTTATATTATTTTTCATATCTTTTGCTAAGTGTAGATAAAATAGTGTATGCAACTGCATATAATTTAGGCATTAGAATACTCGTGTCAAAATATTATCAGACAATCACATTCTAAAGCCTCCCATTATAAGACCGTTGCACAAACTATATTTTAGTCGTCTTAAAAGCGGCCAAAAGCGTGTCAGACACGCTCACAAATAGGGTTTCGTAGTCAACGTTTAAATATCAGGTTTTTCGGCGTTATAAAGTTAATTTTGTTGCTGGTTTGTTTACAGCTGTATGGTGACCAACCGCAAATTGAAAAACTTTAATATTTCCTTAATTTTAAGTGGTACAGTATTTGTTATAGTTTTCATGGTAACTTCATATTAAGAACTATATTCCATATTAATTTTTCAAATTTTTAGCATACATACTTTAGAAGTTACAGCTGGAACAAATTATGGCACAGAAACGCCACTTTTAAACGCAAATATCTCGAGACAGAAATATTTTAGAGACTTTGTTTCAAAGAAACCTCCTTTTAGTTTTAAAAGACCTATTCAACGATACCCTACTCAATATTACAGAAGAAAATATTTTTTTTGCCCCCCATTCACATGTATGAGAAGGGGGTCCAAAAAACAAATAAATTATTTTATTCTCAACATTTCTAAGTTTGGGTCAACACGATCTATCTTTACACCAAATTTGATGTCGATAACTCCAAAACTGACGAAGTTATGAGGGCGCGGCATACAGACAGACAGACAGACAGACTTACCGAAATGATAAGGGTTTCTAGTAGACTACGAAACCCAAAGAAACCAATAGTCTAGCACGCATAGTTTCCGATATAAACGACTTTTTATTATGACAGCTGACACCTGTCACGTAGATCTCATTAAGTCCTACAACTTTCCCAAAAAAACTAATAGTCTAGCACGCGTAGTTTCGGATATAAACGACTTTTTAGTATGACAGCTGACACCTGTCATGTAGGTCTCGTTAAGGCCTACAACTTTCCCAAAGAAACCAATAGTCTAGCACGCATAGTTTCCGATATAAACGACTTTTTAGTATGACAGCTGACACTTGTCATGTAGACCTCGTTAAAGCCTACAACTTTCCCAAAGAAACCAATAGTCTAGCACGCATAGTTTCCGATATAAACGACTTTTTAGTATGACAGCTGACACCTGTCATGTAGATCTCGTTAAGGCGTACAACTTTCCCAAAGAAACCAATAGTCTAGCACGCATAGTTTCCGATATAAACGACTGTTTAGTATGACTGCTGACACCTGTCATGTAGATCTCGTTAAGGCCTACATCTTTCCCAAAGAAACCAATTGTCTTGCATGCATAGTTTCCGATATAAACGACTTTTTAGTATGACAGCTGACACCTGTCATGTAGGTCTCGTTAAGGCCTACAACTTTCCCAAAGAAACCAATAGTCTAGCACGCATGGTTTCCGATATAAACGACTTTTTAGTATGACAGCTGACACCTGTCATGTAGATCTCGTAAAGGCCTACAACTTTCCCAAAGATACCAATAGTCTAGCATGCATAGTTTACGATATAAATGACTTTTTAATATGACAGCTGACACCTGTCATGTAGATCTCGTTAATGCCTACAACTTTCCCAAAGAAAACAATAGTCTAGCATGCATAGTTTCCGATATAAATGACTTTTTAGTATGACAGCAGATACCTGTCATGTAGATCTCGTTAAGGCGTACAACTTTCCCAAAGAAACGAATAGTCTAGCACGCATAGTTTCCGATATAAACGACTTTTTAGTATGACAGCTGACACCTGTCATGTAGATCTCGTTAAGGCCTACCTACAACTTTCCCAAAGAAACCAATAGTCTAGCATGCATAGTTTCCGATATAAATGACTTTTTAATATTACACCTGACACGTAGGTCTCGTTAAGGCCTACAACTTTCCAATAGTCTAGCACGCATAGTTTCCGATATAAACGAATTTTTAATATGACAGCTGACACCTGTCATATAGATCCCATTAAGTCCTACAACTTTCTCAAAGAAACTAATAGTCTAGCACGCATAGTTTCCGATATAAACGACTTTTTAGTATGACAGCTGACACCTGTCATGTAGATCTCGTAAAGGCCTAAAACTTTCCTAAAGAAACTAATAGTCTAGCACGCATAGTTTCCGATATTAACGACTTTTTAGTATGACAGCTGACACGTGTCATGTAGATCTCGTTAAGGCCTACAACTTTCTCAAAGAAACCAATAGTCTAGCACGCATAGTTTCCGATATAAACGACTGTTTAGTATGACTGCTGACACCTATCATGTAGATCTCGTTAAGGCCTACATCTTTCCCAAAGAAACCAATTGTCTTGCATGCATAGTTTCCGATATAAATTACTTTTTAGTATGACAACTGACACCTGTCATGTAGATCTTGTTAAGGCCTACAACTTTCCCAAAGAAACTAATAGTCTAGCACGCATAGTTTCCGATATAAACGACTTTTTAGTATGACAGCTGACACCTGTCATGTAGATCTCGTTAAGGCCTACAACTTTCCCAAAGAAACCAATAGTCTATAGTCCGACAACTTCGTGCGCGACCTTCCTGCGGGGTACAGACGGTAGGGGGGCGAGGAAGCACGTCATTTTAATATGACGTGCGGCGCGGATGCACGCGTGTCCCTTCCCCGCTACACCTCCCGCTACCCGCTGACATCTCCCTCCCCAACGTCTGTCACCCCTAGGGAAGGTCGCGCACGAACTTGTCGGACTATAGTCATAGACTTATATACCGGGAGTAACAGAAAGGGTATAACAAGCCGAAAGGAGGTCAAGGCACTCATAAAACTGAACAACTTTCCCTATGGAACATGGGTCGAAATAAGAAAAAAAAATTGTACCTCCAATACAAAGTTGCCGATCAGCTGATTGATCTACTATGGGAGGTCCAAATTATTTTTTCATATTTCGTCCTATGTTCCATGGGGAAAGTTGTTCAGTTTCATGAGTACCTTGACCTCCTTTCGGCTTGTTATACCCTTTCTGTTACTCCCTGTATATAAACAGTCTAGCACGCATAGTTTCCGATATAAACTTTTTAGTATAACAGCTGACACCTGTCATGTAGATCTCGTTAAGGCCTATAACTTTAGCTATCAAGAGGATGTCGCTGGTTCCTGTAGAAGACACTATCATCTTGCTGCTGGAGCCTCCTACCGTCCGACGCAGCAGCGCTGGAATCCTTTGATACTGACACTGGCAGAATTGCCCTAAACGGGTAAAAGTCCATTCTTAATAAAAAAAGAAAAGGGACCATGGACTAAAAGTTCTTAATCAGAGGCTAGGTGGTAGCTAGGCAACGGGTTGGCGACGGGATAATAACAAAAATGGCAGGGCATAAACTATATTTTGCCTGTCAGCATCGTTGTAATTTTACAAAATTCTCGATAATCCGCTAAATTCAGATATATGTTGTCGACTCAAAATCAATATTTTTTTATGTTTTATTATTTAGAAAACAGAAAACAGGGGGTTACCGTTACCCCTGCACGAAATTATTAATATAGATGGGAAGTTGTTGAGTTTCATGGTCTGTATGCACCCTTTCAGTATGCGTGGTATGCGGAGGACTGTCCCTTACACCCTGTATACCATAACCATAACTGCCACAACAGTCCACAGCTGGACATGGGCCTCCCCCTGTCGGGGGGTATTGCCATACTCGCCACGCTTGGCAGGCGGATCGGCGAGCGCAGTGTTAGATGTTGCATTTACAGGGAACGCTGCTGCCTATTCCCTGGACGAATATCGCTTAGTCGGTTTTTACGACACCCACGAGTTGAATTGGGGTGATGCTATTCTAAGCCGGCATCACACGGCAACCCCCTGTATAACTCAGTTCAATTGGCTGAGCGGTGGAACGGGGCATCAAGTCGCAATCGTAACTTCTTTGTTTGCTTGCATGGGAATAGTTTCCAAAAATGACAACAGATGGCAGCACTAGGATTTTAAAACGCGCTATCGAAGTGTTCTCGCTCAGGCGTTATAAATGTGAGCAACCGCGAAACAACAACACCAAAATTCATATGTTATGTCGTATAGAATTAATTTGTAATTTTTGGAAATCGCTTTCGAAAACAATTAAGGAAGTGATACTTTCTAAAACAATAACTAAAACCTCGTAGCACCATACCGTGTGGTGCCGGCTTAAAATAGCATCACCCCATATTTGACCCGTGGGTGTCGTTAGAAATGACTGAGCGAATTGAGAGTTGATGTCAATGATATTATATAGGGTGAAATTTTACTAGTGACCGATAGCGAAAACTCAGAACCGGCTAGTGATAAGGAACAACTTTCCCCAAGGAACATAGGTCGAAATACGAGAAAAAAATTAGGACCTCCCATAGTAACTGAAATCAGCTGATCGGCAAGTTTGTATGGGAGGTCCAAAATTTTTTTTCGTATTTCGACCTATGTTCCTTGGGGAAAGTTGTTCCTTATCACTAGCCGGTTCTGAGTTTTCGCTATCGGTCACTAGTTAAATTTCACCCGATATGTAGGTTCTAGGTTGTAGATACGCCACCTGAGCAAAAAGTTGTTCCTTCAAATTGGTCTCCGTGAGACCAATGTGACAGTCTTGTGTCAGTCAGGCTTTGGTCAGGCTATGAGCTGTTCAAGCGAATTTCACGGAACAACTTTTTTGTACAAGCAGTATGGAGGTACCGTGTCTATAATAAAATGTCTTTGGTTGATGTATATTGCAATTCCAGGCGACAGGCTGACAACCTGTCACTACGGTGATACGCAGTCTCTTCTGAATGACTATCAAATTTTTGTCAGACATAGTGTAATTGGCCCTTTTTTACAGACTTTTACGCTCTGCCTAACCCGCAAGGGATAAAGGCGTGATATTTGTATGTTATTAATTTAAGAACTTGGTTTATAAGGTTGATCAGAAACTCGAAATATTTCCAAGAATATTACTTAGGTAGGTATGGTCCTATTGCGATCTGATGGCGACAGAAAGCAAAGAAAATGTGTGACAGCGGTTGCCATCAGGAGCCCGTCTTATAAAGCTGAAATATAATGACAATTTAATGTACATTGCGTCGTCAGCGAGCCGATTCGCTACCAAGAACCGAACTATCCTTACAAGCTTCGCAATGTACATTGAATTATCATTGTAAATGACAATTGTCAGCTTTATAAGACGGGCCCCAGATCGTGCGCGTACTACACCTACCTAAGTAACATTTTTGGAGATATTTCGAGTTTCTGATTGATGTATAGTATGCCTAGAATTGCAATATACATCAACTCTCAAGTCCCTTAGTCGTTTCTACGACACCCACGGGTAAAATATGGGGTGATGCTATTCTAAGCCGGCACCACACGGTATGGTGTTACTAGGTCTTAGTTATTGTTATCACTTCCTTATTTTGTTTTCGAAAGCGATTTCCAAAAATACCTGTGTATGCTATAGTTATAGTGAATAATAAAAGTATAACACCTTTTCAGACGCAGTCGGGTCGGGTGAAACGCTAAAGTGCCGCCGTTCGGATTGGCCATATTTGACTGCTGTCAAACCCTTACTTCATAATTTTCATCAATGACTTGTTTAATTACATGCATAACAGTAATCCTGACATTCAAATAGTTAATTATGTAGATGACACAATTCAATAATATCAGCGAACAATATATTATGTAATTTAAATTATAATGTAAATAGAGTATTAAGTAATTTTGACATATGGTTTAAAGCAAATTCCCTACAGGTCAATTCATCAAAAACAAACATTTTATTATTTAAAACTACGGCCCGCAATACTAACTCTCTAGTTGTATCCTTAAATAATGAAAGAATTAAATTAGTAAAAGACACCAAATTCCTTGGAATATACATTGACGATTTACTACAATGGAAAACTGAGGTAGCGTCCATAGAAAAGTCCGTGAGCTCTGCGTGTTATGCTCTACGCACTCTTCGTGATGTATTGACATTAGAGCAGTTAAAATCAATTTATTATGCATTGATAGAATCGAGATTTAGGTATAGTGTAACTCTGTGGGGGAATAGCTATGAATATAATATGAAAAGAGCATTCATTATTCAAAAGCGAGCTATACGTAATAATGGTCCGGGCCCCACCCTGGGAGTCATGTAAGGAACATTTCATTAAATTAGGCATACTGACGTTGCCATCCCTCTATATACTGGTTCTATTAACGGGTGTCTTGAAAAGAAGATACATTTTTGAAACAGATACAGAAATGGAAAGTCGAGAACAGACTAGAACAAAAAACTTAAATAATATAATTGTTCCTCACCTAAAAATTGTGAAGAACTGCCCTCACTACCAAGCAGTAAAACTATTTATATACACTCATTTCGTAATATTCGTTTTGCAGAATCGAAAGTACGAACGTAATGAACTGCATTACGAATATACAGCCTTTAAAAAATAACTTTCATACTACTGGCAGCTACATAAAGTAACTCGATTTCTAGTAGTTGAAAAAAAAATTAAACGAATTGACCCGCGTACCAAATTGTAATCTGTTCCAATTGACACTGGCCAACAATAAGTCAAATGAAAAAAAAACAAGTGTCACCCGGGCGGGCGACACTTAAAATTATGAGGACTTATTTATTATTAAATCTTTACTTCAAATCATTTTTTGAATTAAAATTCACCGATAAATGCTTTTTAATTTTAAAAGTTGTTCAGTTTTTATGAGCCTCCATTTTAACGTTTAGTTAAAACGTTACTTATGTACAAAAGTCGTTCAGTTGGTGGTTCAGTAGATAGGCTTGCAATCGCCATAGTGCAGTGCGGAGGTTTGAATTATTTTTCATAGTTTTTCTTGTAGAGTGTAGATAAAATAGTGTATGCAACTGCATATAATTAGGTTTTAGAATGCTCGTGTCAAACTATTATCACACTCGGCTGCGCCTCGTGTGATAAACAGACACTCTCATCCTAAAGCCTCTCATTATTAGGCAGTTGCATAAACTACTATTAACAGGTTGCCTATTGAATTGAAGCAAATAAGAAAATTTAATGTCTTCGAACAAAAATTAGAAGCCCTCTTATTGGAAAAGTGTATTTATTCAATTGACGAATTTTAGTTATTTTTTAATTATCTAGACACACGGCAGTGTGTCCGCCAAGTTCGAGCATCGAGCAAAGAACCGACACACCGGCCGTGGGTTATATTACACGAACCATTTCGGGCCAAGTTTGACCCACCTATAACTCAAAATCTATTTTATCTACGCATATGAAATTTCTAGTATCTGTCGAGATCTACTTACTTATCTAAAATACAAAATTTCATTAATGTACCTATTATAGGTCTTGAGATATTGACGTCAGAAAATCGCTATTTTTACTATACACTCACTGACTGACTCACTCACTCACTCATCAAAAACCTAGACCACTTCCAATGGTCGTATTGACTTGAAATTTGGCATGGAGGTAGGTCTTTAGGTCAAGGTAAAGGAAAAAATCTGAAAATGGCCAAGTGTGAGTCGGTTTTAAAATAATGAAGGTGTAAATTCATACCCCTAAGAAACAAAAACAAAAAATTTATCTATATCTTCCAATGGTCGTACCGACCTAAAATTCGTAACGAAGGTTTGTATTTAGTCAAAGTAAAGTAAAAATCTGAAATCGGCCAAGTGTGAGTCACTTTCGAAAATAACGAATGTGTAACTTTGATCCACTATATGACTATAAGTATGTAGCGAAATTATAAATAATAAGTAAGTACTTATTTAAGTAGGTACAATTAGTATAAATGAGACATTTCCTTAACTAACTTAATCATAAGAAAAAAAGAAAATAAACCTTACAAAAATAAATGAAATCTCACCCAAAACATAAATGTGAAAGGCTGCCAAGTTCGATAATATTGGAATGCTTCGCCTATAAAAGAAGTGAGATCTAAATAAGTACCAAGTTCCATACACAGACCTCAGTTAAAAATAGTTACAGGAATGCACACTTGATTTTCCGCAGTTTGGAAAGTAGATTCTGAATAAATATCATATTAAATACCTAAAATTCTAATACTTACAAAAACGCAAAACTGTTTTTTCAGCAGTTTCCTTATAACATTTTTTATTTATTTTTTCTGTACTTTTTAATGATATAACTTGGCAAGTTTTCACACACTTTGTTATAAACCTACTAAACGCAATGTGTCAAGTATATAATTTTCTATTAAAACTTGCTAAGTTATATTATTAAAAAGTACAGACAAAAATAAATAAAAAATGTTATAAGGAAACTTCTAAAAAAACAGGTTTGCGTTTTTGTAAGTATTAGAATTTTAGGTATTTAATATGTTATTTATTCAGAATCTACTTTTCAAACTGCGGAAAATCAAGTGTGCATTCCTGTAAATATTTTTAACTGAGGTCTGTGTATGGAACTTGGTACTTATTTAGATCTCACTTCTTTTATAGGCGAAGCATTCCAATATTATCGAACTTGGCAGCCTTTCACATTTATGTTTTGGGTGAGATTTAAATTTACTTGGTGACATTATATTGACTGACATTGAATTTATAGAACTGAACTTATTTTTTTTTTTTTATCTATGATGGGCTTACTCTTGACCCCAATCTTACCCTAGAGCAGAGATGGGATCTAAGGTGGAGCGAGCTTGCCCAGAAGATGCCTATTCACTCTAGACTTAAAGAGATTCAGGTTATATACACTCGGAAATACAGACGCAGGCAGGGAATTCCATTCTTTAGCCGTGCGCATAATGAAAGATGATTTGAAGCGCTTAGTGCGTAATGTGGGTATATCAACTAAGAACGGATGGTAGCTGGCCGTGCGTCTGGATGTCCGATGGAAGAAAGGAGACGGTGGTATGAGCTCATGCAGCTCACGCGCACGCTCTCCGAAGTACAATCTGTAGAAGACCGATAGGCAAGCAACCTTGCGGCGGTGAGCCAGGCTGTGAAGCTTGGTCGCCACCAGTTTTTTATCGCCTATTAATCTCTTGGCTCTGCGTTCCACCGAATCCAGTGCAGCAAGTTGGTATTTAGCCGAGCCATCCCAAAGGTGACAGCAGTACTCCATGCAAGATCGGACTTGAGCTTTATAAAGAGTTAGAAGCTGTTCAGGCGTGAAGTACCGCTTGACTTTATTCAGGACGCCCAACTTTCTAGCTGCAATTTGAGCCTTGGACTCGATGGTGGTGCCGAAGTTGAGGTCAGAGGACAGCTCCATGCCAAGGAGTTGAAGAGTGTTGGTCACTGGAACAGATGTACCCCGAAAGTAGGAGAAAAGGTGAAAGGACTCCTTTTGCGGAGAAAAGACACTCGTGCGTTTTGGTAGCATTTAAGATGACTAGATTGGCATCGCCCCACTGGGAGACGTTACTTAACGTCAGGCTCGTACGCTCAATCATAGCCTTTCTCAATCTTTGGATTTCATCACCACTGGCTCCTGCGCCGGACAGATATTTCTCGGTGACAGTACTGTCATCTGCGTACCCAACAATTCCTGAAGATAGAAGGTCATTGATGTGCAGCAGGAAAAGCGTCGCGGAGAGTACAGACCCTGAGGAACTCCGGCGTCAATAGCCTTGAGGTCAGAGGAGCAGCCGTCTATGACCACTCGGATCGACCGTTCACTCAGGAAGTCAGCCACCCAGCTACAGAAGCCAGTGGGTATGCCGTACGCTGGAAGCTTGCTCAACAGACTCGCATGCCACACCCTATCGAAGGCCTTTGAAATGTCCAGCGACACTGCTATTGCTTCGCCGTGGTTTTCAATGGCCTCGCCCCAGCAATGCGTTACGTACACTAGAAGATCTCCCGTGGAACGCCCTCGGCGGAAGCCATATTGACAATCACTGAGAAGATTATTGTCTTCGAGGTACGAAAGCAGTTTGCAGTTCAGAACTCTTTCCATAACCTTACAGAGTACGGAAGTGATGGCGATCGGTCGATAGTTGCTAGGGTCGGCACGGCTACCCTTCTTGGGCACAGGTTGCACATTGGCAAGCTTCCAAGATTTTGGTACAATTTTTGACATGAGAGAGAGGCGGTACAAGCGTTTCAGTACAGGAGACAACTCAGGCGCACAATACCTCAACAATCTTGCTGGTATGCCATCAGGACCACTGGCCTTGTTCACGTCCAGACTGCGAAGGGCTCTACGGACCTCTTTATTGTGCACTGTGATCTCAGACATCAAAGAATCACAGTGAGGTAAGGTGGGTGGATATTTCGAGCCAGCGTCTATACGAGAGTTGCTCGCAAACAGATCGGCAAATAAATTTGCTTTCTCTGCCGCGGTGTGGGCAAGCGACCCATCAGGTTTCTGCATTGGAGGTAGTGAGGGACGGCAGAAGTTGGATTCGACTGATTTCGAAATCCAGAACTGCTTACTACCCGGTGGGTATGATGCAAGCTTTGCCCCAATACGGCTAATATGGTCGAACCTAGCTTTTCGTAGCACCCGTTTGCAATACCTGGCGGCGGCATTATATGCTCTCTTCTTTGCTCGCACTCTTCTCGCTCGCACTTTTCGATCACGAGCTTTTACCCAAGGTAAGCGGACTGTTTACGAGCCTCAGCTCGAGCACAGTCCGCATTGAACCAAGGTTGGGCTTTATAACCGAGCGGGATATCGGAGAAAGGAATGAAATATTCCATTCCCTGCCGGATTACAGCTGTGATCGCATCAGCGACGTATGAGGGGTCTTCCGAAGAGAAACACATTTGCCGCCACGGGTATGAAGCAAAGAAAGCACGCATCTCGTCCCAGTCTGCTGACGCCATACTCTCCTCGTGCCCCTAGGGGTGTAATCCGGAGGAGAGCAGATGGACACGGATTTCACCACACAGTGGTCGGATGATCCCAGCGGAGCCGAGACCGAAACCGAATGTCTGTGCGGATCAGTTGTCAGCAGAAGGTCCAGGCAATTGGTGTGTGGTCTGTGTTATCTAGTATTCGCGTCGCTTGTTCCACCAGCTGGGTGAGATCTAGCGCCAATGCTAGTTTACGCGCCTCTCGCCCAGCATGGTCAGTTTTCTGGTATGGGAACAGCCACTTTTTATGGTGAGCATTGAAGTCCCCCCTTCTTAAACTTATGCTCAAGAGTGTAACCAGGGTAGTTGAGGAATGCCACGTCCAACGGTGTTGCTATCTGCGTCTCCGTTAAGAAGAATAAGTGCGGCTTCTCGGTCTCCAGGTGGTGATGGACCGGGTCTAGGTTTGTGTGTAGACCTCGGATGTTCGTGAGGTGCACTTTGAGTGGGAGGAAGTGTTGCCGTTGGTCAAACTTTTTCTTCTGTTGAGACCGTGCCTCGGATCCCGCTACCCTCCAAAACGAGTTACCGGATACAGCATCACCTAAAGACAAAGACCGGTTCCGGCAGCGCAACTGACTACATTGCTACCCCCCAATGGCACTGGCAGTCCCGCACACCGACGGAACACAGCAAGGCTGTTTGGCGCCGGACTCCGGCGGGATGGTGGTCGCGAGCCAGGCGGCCCTTTTCAGGGCCTACCACCGCTTTTGGGATCTTCAGCCGCCAACGCATATTGTGAGGACGTTGCCCGGGGTGGACCGCTAGGAGGTAGACCCCACCCACCCCAATATTATTATTTTTGTTGTAAATTATCATTAGAATATTAGATGTTAAGTTATTTATTTGTTTGATTTGTTGTATGTAGTGAATAAATTATTTTTAACATTTTAAATTTTTTAGCTAGTTAATTGAATTTCAAACACAATTATTGTATTGTTTATGAATAAATAAATGAATGAATGAAACTACTTTAAGACATGTCAATAAAGTAAAATGACCTTTATGTCATAGAATTACCATGAGTTTGACAGCTGTCAAATATGGCCAATTCGAACAGCCGTATTGTAGTCACTTAAAAAAAACTGTCGAGTTATAGAATATTTAACTCAGTACAATTGGCTGAGCGGTGGAACGGGGCTTCAAATCGCAATCGTAACTTTTTTGTTTGCTTGCATGGGAATAGTTTCCAAAAATGACAATAGATGGCAGCACTAGGATTTTAAAACGCGGTATCGAAGTGTTCTCGCTCAGGACTGATAAATGTGAGCAACCACTAATAGAGATTGGTTTTATTATACACCATACAGAGGTATTTTTGGAAATCGCTTTCGAAAACAATTAAGGAAGTGATAATTTGTAATAGCGGCCTGAGTTAATCCCGAATTTAGTCAAAATACTTCAAATTGTCATACCGGTACCAAGTTTTAGTATGTTAATAAACATGATATAAACTATAGAAAACCAGCGGGAGACAAGCTGATGAGGGCTTGTCTCCCGCAGAAATGAAGTCATCAAGATGGCCGCCGCCGCATTTAGAAAGCTGAAAATTATTTGAAAAGCATAAGTTGCATTGTCATGCGCATGGTATCAAATGAAAGCTAATTAATTGTTCTACATATTTGTCTTGAACCACGACCAGATACATAGCATAATTTCGAAATTAAAAGACTTTATTTAATTGTGTGGCTATAGAATTCAAAATAATCATTTTTAACAAAAGTGACATACAAGAAAGGTAACGCTCAATGCAATAGCTAAAAAAATCTAAAAGCACTTTTTTTCTTCGGATGAAGAGACCTAAAGTTACACTGATTTGAGTACAACGCTGTCTCTTTTCGCGCCACTACTATTTGTTGTATATGCACGCGTATGGTGTCAAATAAAAGGTAATTAATTGTCTGCATTATTCTTCTGAAGCACAACCAGCTACATAGCATAATTAAAGAATTAATATTTTAAAAAAGAACTTTGAAAACTATTTTTTGTGGGGTTATAGAAACTAAAATAATACTTACTTACTAGGCTGACACAGCGACCTAAAGTGGATCTTGGCCTCCGATGCAACTGCACGCCACACTTCCCTGTTCTGCGCAGTTTGCTTCCAATCAGGCTTTTGGAGTGAGTGCAGGTCCTTCGGAATTTGGTCAGTCCAGCGATATCTAGGTCGTCCGACAGGAACTCCGAAACAGGTTGGAAGCTTTGGAGGTCAAAAATGTATTAAAAAGGCTGGGAAATTTCCGAAACTGAGACACACTAAAGAGGTGAGACTTAAGATCTTAGGGAGAAAGAAACTACACTGAAAGAGAAAATGGTGGACACAATGATGCGAAATAGATGTAGAAGAAAGAAAAAATCACAAAATCCTAGCGGAGCAGGATAAATACGATAAAGTGCACACAAGATGCAAGAATACAATAAGAAATGCAAAAGGACACCGCCTAAAACGCAAAGTTGGAGAAATAAATCGTAATTAGATCAAGTGAAATTCGCAAATTTTATCAGGAAATAAGATTGGTCAAGAAAGGATACCAGCCCGTCGCTCAGTTTCTTGAAAATGACAAAGGAAACCTTGTTTCTGACCCGGAGAAGCTGAAAACTGAATGGTACAAATATTTTAAGGCCCTGCTAAATTGCTAGCTGGTAGTTTTCAGTCTAAATCAGCAAGATATATGTGAAGCCGATGTAGAAACGCCTACTTTTGAGGAAGTGCGGAAAGCTATTATGCATCTGAAGAACAATAAATGTCCAGGGATTGACGACATGCCGGGAGAACTGTGGAAGTATGGCAGAGGAGCACTACAGTCGCAAATGAGAATATTGTTACTCTAGATGGAAGAAAAACTGCCAAAAGAGTGGAATATGGGAGTTATCTGCCCGATTCACAAAAGAAGCTCTTGAAATAAATTCTCCAACTATAATGGTACCTATCGCGCTACTCCTGGCTGCCTACAAAGTACTGTCTTCTTGTCTCTCGGATGCTTTTGAAGTGGACACAAACAAGGAGACGCGCTATCACCTATGTTGTTTAACTTGATGCTCAAACACGTGGTCCAAAAAGTTCGTTGATGGAGTGGAGTTAAACGGAACGTATAAAATAATAGGTTATGCTGACGACCTCGCCCTAATAGGTAGAAGTGCTGCAGACGTGAGAGCAATGGCCAGTACACTGGAGGAAGAAGGAAGAAAAGTAAGTCCCACGGTAACCCATGACAAGACAGAGTACCTCCACATGAGAAGATTCAAGAGCGCCAAGACTAAGAGAAACAACCTTATAGCCAATAACACCTCCTACAAAGGGGTGAACAAATTTAAGTACGACGAAATCAACATTCGCGTCCAGAATGCCCCAAGGTACTCAGCAGCCCTGCACAATGTGTTGACATCGAAAGTTGCAGGATAACAAGGGTTCGTATTTACAAGACCGTCATATGACCTTACCTTAAGGCCTAATAATGTACGGATGCGAAACGTGGACGTTATCCTTGACGGAGGAAGAAAAGCTCTTAATATAGGAAAACACTACGGAAAATCCTGGGACCAACTCAGAATGAGCATGGAACTTTTAGAAATAGAAAAACAGGGAGATAGAGGAAATCATCGCCCAACAACATCGGGGAGAGTGAAGCCGATAGGCTGCGCTGGCTGGCTTGGTAACGTCGAGCAGATGGAAGGGATCGGCCGACGGGCAAGCGTCTGACTGACGAAATCTTATTTCCTGATAAAATTTGCGAATTTCACTTGATCTAATTAGTATCTTTATTTCTCCAATTTTGCGTTTTAGGTGGTGTCTGTTCGCATTTCTTATAGTATTCTTGCATCTTGTGTGCACTTTATCGTACCACTCTTTATCTTGTTCCGCTAGGATTTTGTGATTTCTCCTTTCTTCTACATCTATTTCGCATCATTGTGTCCACCATGTTCTCTTTGAGTGTTGTTTCTTTCTCCATAAGTTCTTAGTCTCGCCTCTTTTATGTGTCTCATCGGGTTGTTGAACGACTCGGTGTCCCACACGAAGAGAGAGAGAACATGTCTCGGGTTCAGAATTTTCCCAGGTTTTTTCAATGCATTTTTAGACTTCCAAACTCTCAAACCTGTATCGGAGTCCCTGTCGGAAGACCTAGATATCGCTGGACTGACGGAATTCTGAAGGATCTGCACTACAAAAGCCTGCTTGGAAGCAAACTGCGCAGAACAGGGAAGTGTGACTTTTTACATAAAGTCTTTTAATTTCGAAATTATTCTATGTACCTGGTCGTAGTTCAAGACAAATATGTAAAACAATTAATTAGCTTTCATTTGATACCATGCACATGACAATGCAACTTATGGTTTTCAAATAATTTGCAGTTTTCTAAATGCGGCGGCCGCCATCTTGATGACGTCATTTCTGCGCGAGACAAGCCCTCGTCAGCTTGTCTCCCGGCGGTTTTCTAGAGCTTAGGTATGTCATGTTTATTGACATATTAAAATTTGGTACCGGTATGACACTTCAAAGTATTTATCGGCTAACTTACAGGACTATAAGAACAATAACTAAGACCTAGTAATACCATACCGTGTGGTGCCGGCTTAGAATAGCATCACCCCATATTTTACCCGTGGGTGTCGTAGAAACGACTAAGGGACTTGAGAGTTGATGTATATTGCAATTCTAGGCGACAGGCTGACAACCTGTCACTACGGTGATACGCAGTCTTCTGAATGACTCTCGAATTTTTGTCAGCCATGGTGTAAATGGCCCTTTTTTACAATCTTTTACGCTCTGCCTACCCCGCAAGGGATATAGGCGTGATATATGTATGTATTAATTTGAGAACTTGGTTTATAAGGTTGATCAGAAACTCGAAATATTCCCAAGAATATTACTTTTAGGTAGGTATGGTCTTTGCGCTATGTAAGTATTTGATGGCGGCCGAAAGCAAAGAAAATGTGTGACAACGGTTCTCATCAGGGGCCCGTCTTATAAAGCTGACACTGGGAACTGTCAGGACTATGTTTTTTAAATAGTGTACAGATAGATGGCGCGTTGCATAGATACTAAGAATGGGTATAACAAACTTTTTAGTTATAAACTTTTTGATTTATTAACTAACACTATGGGCCGGTCAAAAAGTTTACATTGTAATAATACCTACCTAAGAATTTGTGAATCAAATAGGTAGGTACCTAAACTAAGAAATATTTAACTACGAGTGTATGAGGGCAACCCATCTCATCTGATTGGAGATTTACAAACAGTAGGCTAACTACAATACATCGAATTTCACATTGTTTATCTTTGAAACTTTCGAGTTTCTATGCAACGCGCCATCTATACACGATTACAAGAACGTTAGTTCCTCATTGTAATTTCAGTAAGTCAGCGAGCCGATTCGCTACCAAGTACCGAACTATCCTTACAAGTTTCGCAATGTACATAGAATTATCATAGTAAATGACAATTGTTAGCTTTATAAGACGGGCCCCAAATCTTGCGCGCACCATACCTACCTAAGTAACATTTTTAGAGATATTTCGTTCGAGTTTCTGATTGAAAAGTATAACACTCTTTCAGACGCAGTCGGGTCATAGCATTACCATGATTTTGACAGCTGTCAAATATGGCCTATTGGAACAGCCGTATTGTAGTCACTTAAAAAAACTGTCAAGTTATAGAATATTTAACTCAGTTTAATTGGCTGAGCGGTGGGACGGGACGGGGCATCAAGTCGCAATCGTAACTTCTTTGTTTGCTTGCATGGGAATAGTTTCCATAAATGACAACAGATGGCAGCACTAGGATTTTAAAACGCGCTATCGAAGTGTTCTCGCTCAGGCGTTATAAATGTGAGCAACCGCGAAAAGACCAAATATTAATTATAGCTTGTAAGATCTAATTTTTGGAAATCGCTTTCGAAAACAATTAAGGATAAAGGAAGTGATAATTTCTAAGAACAATAACTAAAACCTCATAACACCATACCGTGTGGTGCCGGCTTAGAATAGCATCACCCCATATTTTACCCGTGGGTATCGTAAGAAACGACTAAGCGATTTAGAGTTGATGTATATTGCAATTCTAGGCGACAGGCTGACAACCTGTCACTATGGTGATACGCAGTCTTCTGAATGACTCTCGAATTTTTGTCAGACATGGTGTATATGGCCCATTTTTACAGTCTTTTACGCTCTGCCTATATAGGTGTGATATAATATATGTATGTATTAATTTAAGAACTTGGTTTATAAGGTTGATCAGAAACTCGTAATATTCCCAAGAATATTACTTAGGTAGGTATGGTCTTTGCGCTGTGTATTTGATGGCGGCCGAAAGCAAAGAAAATGTGTGACAGCGGTTACCATCAGGCGCCCGTCTTCTACACTTCTACATCTACACTAATATAATAAAGAGGAAAACTTTGTTTGTTTTTTTGTATGTATGTAATCGATAAACTCCGAAACTCGAATTTTCGAAATCGGTCCAGTAGTTACTGGACCGATTTCGAAAATTCTTTGACCATTAGAAAGCTACAACATTCCTGAGTAACATAGGCTACTTTTTACCACGGGAAAATTCCTCATTCCTACGGGAAAACGTTTAGCAGCAGGAAAAGCGGGAAATACAGCGGATATTACCCAAATTAGCCAAACCGCTTTACCGATCTTCGCGAAATTTGGCACTGATATTACTAGCATAGTAAAGACAGACATGGACTACTTTTTGTCAGCTCTCGAGGACCAGGAGTACCTGATGAAGACCGACAGCATCCCATCTAAACTATAAAAGATACGGTCATGGCTTCATAGAAAATGTTGTTCACCATGACGGGCCGCTTCAGCTGGCACATGGTCATCGAGGATCTGGAGTACTTGATGTAGACCACCAGCATCCCATCTAAACTATAAAAGATACGGTTATGGCTTTTAAGTAAAAGTTACTCAGCATGGCAGGCCGCTTCTGCTGGCACATGGTCATCGAGGATATGGAGTACTTGATGTAGACCACCAGCATCCCATATAAACTACTAGCTGCCCGTCAGCGGTTTCGCCCGCTGCAACCTATTATTCGGCGGGAAAAAAGCATTATTCGCCAAGAGATGTCGCTGTTAGTTTTCGGCGAAAACGTTTAAAACGCGAATCGGCTCAGTCACGCCACCTATTTCAAAAATATTGGAAAATGCGTGATCCCGTGGGAATGAGACATTTTTCCGTGGTAAAAAGTATCCTATGTGTTATTCCAGATGCCCTTTTATATTTCTGCAAAGTTTCATGTCAATCTAATCAGCCGTTTTTGCGTGATGTCGTAACAAACACACACACAAACATCCGCCTTTATAATATTAGTAGGATAAGAGATAAGGCAATGGCTTCAAAGTAAAAGTTATTAAGCATGACGGGCTGCTTCTGCTGGCACATGGTCACGAGGGTCTGGAGTACCTGATGTAGACCACCAGCATCCCATATAAACTAAAAGAGATACGGTAATGACTTCAAAGTAAAAGTTATTCAGCAAGACGGGCCGCTTCTGCTCGAACATTTAATTTTATCTCTGCTGGCTGGAACGGAGTAGATAATGGACTTTTTACTACGGGCAAAGATCCAATTTCTACGGGAAAACAAGTAAGTAGCAGCGGGTGAAACCGCTGGGCGGGCTGCTAGTATAATATAAAGCTGACAATTCGCTGCTTGACTGGGTCGTAAATTAAATACAAAAGTTGTACGCTTAAAACAATTGTCCAAAAATACTACAGACTTCATTCATCGCTTGCCAAAATATTAAAAGTTAGAATTTATGAACACCAAAATCATAGAAAAGTAATTGTTTTATTGGGGCTTCAAGTCGCAATCATAACTTCTTTGCTTGCATGGGAATAGTTTCCATAAATGACAACAGATGGCAGCACTAGGATTTTAAAACGCGCTATCGAAGTGTTCTCGCTCAGGCGTTATAAATGTGAGCAACCGCGAAAAAACAACACCAAAAGTCATTTGTTATGTATAGCATTATTTTGTAATTTTTGGAAATCGCTTTCGAAAACAATTAGGCAAGTGATAATTTCTAATAACAATACTTAAGACCTAGTAACACCATACCGTGTGGTGCCGGCTTAGAATAGCATCACCCCATATTTTACCCGTGGGTATCGTAAGAAACGACTGAGCGATTTGAGAGTTAATGTATATTGCAATTCTAGGCGACAAAAAAACTGTCAGGTTATAGAATATTTATCACAGTTCAATTGGCTGAGCGGTGGAACGGGGCTTCATTCAAGTCGCAATCGTAACTTCTTTGTTTGCTTGCATGGGAATATTTTCCAAAAATTACAACAGATGGCAGCACTAGGATTTTAAAACGCGCTATCGAAGTGTTCTCGCTCAGGACTGATAAATGTGAGCAACCACTAAAAATTGAACATTAGCGTATTCTGGAATTTTTGGAAATCGCTTTCGAAAACAATTACGGAAGTGATAATTTCTAAGAACAGTAACTAAGACCTAGTAACACCATACCGTGTGGTGCCGGCTTAGAATAGCATCACCCCATATTTTACCCGTGGGTATCGTAAGAAACGACTGAGCGATTTAGAGTTGATGTATGTTGCAATTCTAGGCGACAGGCTGACAACCTGTCACTACGGTGATACGCAGTCTTCTGAATGAGTCTCGAATTTTTGTCAGACATGGTGTAAATGGCGCTTTTTTACAACCTTTTACGCTCTGCCTACCCCGCAAGGGATATAGGCGTGATATATGTATGTATTAATTTAAGAACTTGGTTTATAAGGTTGATCAGAAACTCGAAATATTCCCAAGAATATTACTTAGGTACGTATGGTCCTTGCGCTATGTATCTGATGGCAGCCGCAAGCAAAGAAAATGTGTGACAGCGGTTGCCATAAGGGTTGTCTTAAGGTTGATCGTTTTCCATACAAAAGTTAAATGGGGTTATGTCTTTAAATGAGATAAAAATATGATTAAAAACTTGATGTGAAGTCTCGTGCTTCTAAAGCATTTCCGCAAAATTAAACAAATATTTTTTTAACTATCAGATTTCTCTGTAAAAACCGTTTCGCCGCTTTATGAACATAGATAGAGCTACTGCTGCAATAAGCACGTTTAATTTTTTTGTGGAGATATTACTTAATATTTTCTTACCCTAAGCAGATTTGCGGCAAAGGACCCCGCACGATTTGTTCGACAAGGGCCGTCCGGTCAAATTGGCTGAAATTTTGGGGAAAGGTAGTACGTAATGCTGTAACCAAAATGTGAAAATATCTGCGAGCGGAAATGACCAGTTTTTGAGATATACCTATTTTAATGTTGAAGTCACTAAACATACTTTGATGTAAAAACGTAACTCATTAAGGCAAATGTCATATTCTTACTTATTTTTTATGTTCATCTGTATAAAACCAACCCACGAGGTAATTATTTCAATCGGAAAAGTGTCTGTTTCGGGTATATTACACATAATATATCAGCAAGGCAAGCTAGATCGCCTAAGCTATACGAGATACAGCAATGGCTCCAATCCAAAGCAAAAGTTGTTTAGCATGATAGGCCGCTTCTGTTGGCACATGGCACTAAGAGTCTGGAGTAGACCACCAGGGCTCCATCTAAACCATAAAATATACAAAAATGCCTCCATAGCAAAAGCTGTTCAGCATGATGGACCGCTTCTGCTAACAGATTGACGTCGTGGTTCTGGAATATGTCGTGGTTCTGATGTAGATCACTAGGACCTCATCATAACTATAAAAGATACTGAAATGCTTTCATAACAAAAGTTGTTCAACATGTAAAGCCGTTTTTCAAAGATCCTGGTGTAGAACGTGCAATGATCCTATTCCTACGGGAAAGCAGGTAAGTAACAGTTCTAGTTATGAATATGTTGCGTGCGGCCAACTAGTCAAAAACGCTGTTTAAATGCACATATTGCTCTTTAATCAAGCGTCGCCATTCAACCACACCACTAAACGTTCGTTACTTAAGTGGTTGAACACAACGTTCTACAGTTCATTCCATTCCTTGAAATGCCCAACTAAAGAATTAGATTTATGGTTGAATAAGGAGCTAGCTGTGATTTGAATGCCTTATTCACCCAGTTGAATTAGCCAAAGTGTTAACATAACTTTTGGTATGGAAGCATTTCTGTATCTTTATAGTTATGATGAGGTCCTAGTGATCTACATCAGAACCACGACATATTCCAGAACCACGACGTCAATCTGTTAGCAAAAGCGATCCATCATGCTGAACAGTTTTTCCCTAGGAGGCATTTTTGTATATTTTATGGTTTAGATGGAGCCCTGGTGGTCTACTCCAGACTCTTAGTGCCATGTGCTAGCAGAAGCGGCCTATCATGCTAAACAACTTTTGTTTTGGATTGGAGCCATTGCTGTATCTCGTATAGCCTAGGCGATCTAGCTTGCCTTGCTGATATATTATGTGTAATATACCCGAACAGACACTTTTCCGAATGAAATAATTACCTCGTGGGTTGGTTTTATACAGATGAACATAATAAATAAGTAAGAATATGACATTTGCCTTAATGAGTTACGTTTTTACATCAAAGTATGTTTAGTGACTTCAACATTAAAATAGGTATATCTCAAAAACTGGTCATTTCCGCTCGCAGATATTTTCACATTTTGGTTAGAGCATTACGTACTACCTTTCCCCAAAATTTCAGCCAATTTGATCGGACGGCCCTTGTCGAACAAATCGTGCGGGGTCCTTTACGTGTGCCTTCATCATTTCACATAAAGCTTTTTGATAAAATTGTTGTTTAGCTCATGCTTAACTCGGTTGGAAGTTCAGTTCAGTTTCGCTTGTATGACGTAACGATGCGCCTTAAAGCTGACAATACTAACGTGCCGGTCTGTAATTTGTGCCGATACAAACTTTTTTGAATACGATTTTGTGACAAAAATACTTAGGTACTTATTTCAAAAAAACATTCTGGTATTTCAGAGTTAATAAAATAAACTAACCAAGAAGTCAAGTATCATAAGGGTAACGTTAATACTTTTCTCGTAAAACTAGATTGAAATTAGGGGGTACAATATAACCAACTCTCCCCTATAACTTGTAGATAATATTGTAGTCTTTCAGTTATTCTTGGAAAACTTGCAAAATTCTCCACCGCAGGCAGGATTTGAACCTGCGACCTTCGGCATCTGTACTGCCGACGCCACTACCAACTGGGCTACGGCGATTCTAATCGAGCCTGCGAATTTAGCAAGTGTATCTTGTCCACTATCGCGTGGATGAGCTCCATCTACCGGGATAGTTTTTCAACTAATTCCCAGCGACTAATTCATTCTTTGCAGATTGAATGTAGTCAAAGCGATGAAAACCCGCGATAAATTGAACACCAAATTTTTAAAACACTTCTCGTGTTAGGTATACAATTTTTGGAAAACTTGCAAAATTTTCCACCGCAGGCAGGATTTGAACCTGCGACCTTCGGCATCTGTAGCGTCGGCAGTACAGATGCCGAAGGTCGCAGGTTCAAATCCTGCCTGCGTTGGAAAATTTTGCATGTTTTCCAAAAATTGAATACCTAAAGTGCTTATTACACCTTCCTAAATTTAGTCGCCTAAATTAGGATTCAGAGAAGGAACGAAATTAGCAGCTTCTGATCACACTGTTCTAAATTTAGTTACTAAATCAGTTGCCTGCTGAAACGCAACGAAGGCGGACGTTTACCAAATGGCACCAGTATTGTCTAAAAATCAAAAAATTGGCCTCGCCAGGGCCACCGGCCATTGGGTCAACCAAAATAAAAAAAATAAAAAGAAAGACGTGGGTTAAGGAATATTTGTTACTTCGCGATAAGCTATAAAATATGAATATAATGTCTGTTTTAGAACCGGAAGACTTTAGAAATTATCTGCCTAAGAACTAAAATTTCTTTTTCCTTAGTCGACATCTCGAACACCTGTGGAGAAAACGAGCATCACATCCACTCTCGCGAAGTGCTGGACACCGACTGAAAGTCTGAAACGACTAAACGCGATCACACCTTCCTAAATTCGATTCCAATTAGGTTCCTAAATTTAGTGAGTCAGTTGCCGTACTTTTTCCTAAATTTAGAAACCTACCTCTCTAAATGCTATTGCACTTTTCTGAATTTAGTGACTAAATCATTTAGGCGACTAAATTTAGGAAGGTGTAATAAGCACTTAACACGAGAAGTGTTTTAAAATTTGGTATTCAACTTTCCGTTATTCTTTGAAAGTTTTTCTTTAGAACGTAACAATTTTGAAATATAAATAAAAAACTCAAAATGGGCGC